>CM046375.1:17751763-18254763 GCA_025413485.1 Ficus microcarpa
GTACGGACAGGTTTGAGCTTCCCTGCAAATGCATACCTGGTTAGTTGGTAGGGCAAGCAAGCTAAGCAACAAATTGAAAGTTTTGATTAACAATTCATGTTTGTAAACATTTGCTTCAGCTATAATGTGTCTTTAAAAAAGAATTATAGCACCCCAAAACTTTTGGATGCTGGAACTTTTTAATTTTGACATTGCAGATTGACGCATGTTATCGATTGGACTGCATATTGTCAAGGACTACTAAATTTAAGGTCCTAAATGCCAAAATTGAAAGTTTTAAGTCCAATTTGAAAATGAAGAAAGGTTCACACCCTCTCTTATGCCTAGCATGTCATGTAAATGGACGGGAAACCCACCATTAACTGTAAAATCTAACCATGATACCGTGTTAAATTGGTTTAAATAGAACTCATCTTGAAAAACTAACTCAAGAATGAGGGCTCAATCCACGTATAAATACAACAATAGTTTAGTAACATAATAATTACAATACGGGACAAAAAGCAAAATACCTGAATTCGACTTTCCTCATTCCAAGTGCTCAGTCCATGCCTTAGAAGTGTAACCTTCTTTGATGAAGATATCAGCTCATCAGTCAGAGATATTGTCGCTTTTTTGAAATCAAATGCACCACCCGTCATGGGTGCACTATTCTCAAGTTTATCTGTTGCCCCAACTAAATAATAATAATAAGAAAATTATAATAATAATAAGAAAAGCATTCTTAAAACTCACTACAAAAGGGAAGTAACCATAAAGACAAAGCAAATTCATCCTCCGTCAGGAAATATCTGCATTTCACCTATAAAGTCTATCAACGTTGTTGAGCCTAATTTAAATCTCGACGAACTAGTATAAAAGTTTAAATATCCCTTTTGTGATTTAAAATCAAGACATTAATTCTTAACAAATTCATCATTTAATATAATTCCAAGTATGGATTCAAGCAAGCACCTTATTTCTGTAATAATTTATGGGTGAAAAAACAGGGGTGAAGATATGATGAACTTACCAGAGGTTAAAGGCATGTCTGGGCTGGAATTTGAGCACAGAATTCGAGGTGTGCCATGTGAAAGCTTAGGAGACCTGGTGGAGCCGATTGTGGAAGCCGAACGACGACATAAATGGGAGGTTTGGGGAAGAGTTAGAATCCCACAAACCATCTTCTTTTTTTTTTTCTTTTTTTTCTGTCGTTTGTTGTCAGTTTTTAGCTCAGCTGCTACTTTTAGCGGTGGAGGACTGCCTCAAAAATATCTATCCATTGCTGAGATTTTGTAAGAAAAATCTCAGCTCTTCCATGGTTTTTAGTATATTAGAGTGTGTGTTTAATTGTGTATATATGTATATGATGGGAAGGGTGTATATTTATTGTTGGCTCTTTTGGGTGGTGGTCCTTGGCCCTCCCACATATCCATTCCTGGATACGGTTTTGAAAAGTTGGGACAAATTTCAACCTTTCCCACCAAACTTTGCACCTTTTAATCATTTATACCCATAAGTTTTGAAATGTAACCCTTCTTCCCCAAAACTTGTAAAATGTAACAAATTTACCCCTTTTGTTACTTTTATGGAGAAAAAATTTATGAATTCCCGCCGAATCATGTCATCCTTGAACATTTTTTGATCTCTTAAAAAGGAATGACTGTAGTAGAGTCTCGTTAAGAGGCACTTTCGGTAATTACCGTTTTACAGACTTTTAAGATGAAATTTAACAATACAAATATAGACGAACTCACAACTTTTAATGCACACTTGGACACTAAATAAAATTTTTTATATACAAAGCTTTTTTCTTAAATGAAAAAAAAAAAAAAAAACCCACAAAATTCAACCAAAACCCAAAAAAACCACTAGCCATCACCCACACTCGGCTATTGGAAAAGCCGCCGGTGAAAGCTTGACATGCAGACTTGCAAATCTTGTCGCTAGGAAGGTTTGCCACAAGGTCGGTTAGAAGGGAGGAGGGTTTTTTTTTTTTTTTTTTTGGGTAGGGGGGAAGGGGGGCAGGCTCCCCTGTCCTGTCGAATCAAAATCAAGGGGGCGGGGGGCTTCACCGAACCGAGATCGAGAGGGCTTCACCGGAGGTCGCGCAAGGGGGTGGCTTCATGACAGATTGAAGTAGAGTTTTTATGCTTAATATTAACATTAGATGCATTTTAGATCATAATCGTTCGTTTACTCACAAAATCAATTTTAGTTGTTGGATGACTCACTACTGGTAGTGTTCCTCATTGGCGCTCTACCACAATTTTCTTCCTCTAAAAATCTACCCCTTGTATTTCAAAACATGTAATATTTTTATTAAGGGAATAGCACAAGCAAAGCGCACGAAGAATGTAAATGCATCAATTTCTTTAAACCCTTAACTAATCTAACTAAATTAAAGTTTGTTCTCTCTCTCTCTCTTTTTGTCATCTCTTCTTGAGCTTAAGCAACTACTCTAATAAGAGAATTTGTGATGAACAAATTTATTTTTGAGCGAGGGCATTGATTAACTATCATGCGTAATTTTAAACCGAGCGATAACTCAACAATTCTATCCAGAAAATAGTACATTTCAAATTTTTTAGAGTAAATCTAGAAATATGTTAGAGTTTAGAGATATAATAGGTACGTTTTAAATTTTGGTGTCATGTTAGCATTAATAAGTTCAAGAAAAATTTGTAAAATTTTTCCTTTTAAGAATGGAATGTCAAGTGACATGCACAGGGTAAAAATAAAAAGGGATTTTCGGTTAAGAAAATATATATTAGATTGGTCTAAAATTTAAGAAAAAATTAAAAAGGATCTTCATTTAATTTATGAGATCAAAATGATTTTAAAATTTTTAATAAGTAATTAAAATGATAAAATAAAGTTTATAACGTTTAAATTAAACTCTTAATTCAAGTTTTAAAGTATATTTATTAGATTTTTTTTAAGTCGCATTTTGTGACTTTGATTGTGAGTTTTTATAGAGATTTAGCTCTCCTGTCAAATGGCATTCGATCTGTATTGAAATTGAGAGATAAAATTGAGATAGTTGAATGAATTTTTACTTAAAAAATAAATAAAATTGAGATCGTTCCTATAATCTTATTTGTTTGTTTTTAGTTATTTTATTTTTTTTTTCTTAATTAATTCTTTCTTTTGAGAGGAGACCGACCCAAGTTTTAAAACTAGATGCAACTAATGTCCTGTTTGGCAACCATTCCAACTTCAACTCATTTCAATTTTTTTTTTGTTTTTTTCTTAAAAAGTTTTTGTCTTTTTTCTAAAAAGTTTTTGTCTTTTTCCCAAAAGTTTTTTATCTTTTCTAAAAATTTAAAAAAATTTACTATTATAATTAAAATATTTCAACTCAAACTAATATACCAAACACCCTCTAAGTATCTGAGGTAGTTGTACCTTGTATGGGAGTCAATAACGCCTCGAACCATTTATTGCCAGTCTCTGTGGTCTGCCAGTTTCTTGTGGTAAAAGGCGTGGATTTCATTCGCAGGCATAATGATTTTGCCACGGTTTATGGAATTAGCTAGAATCCAAAGTGCCCAGTTGCGTCGGGAAAGTGCAACTCAATCAAACTTTGAGGTGGACAAGTATGATAAAAGGTGTGTTTGGTGTTCAAATTAAGTTTGAAATTTGGTCATCGTTTGATTTCGTCAGTTGAAGAGTAAATTTTTATTTTTGAATTGGTTAACTTTTTAAAAATTAGTTATAATTTTTTTTAATTTTTTATAAAAAGATAAAAATTGAGATGAAAATTTTAAGTTGGAACTTAAATTCCAAACACACCATAAATTAATTTTTTAGATTAAATTTGATTGATTTTTTAAAAATTAGTTATAATATTTATTAAATTTTTTAGAAAAAGTCAAAAAATCAACCGTAAAATATAATTTAATTCAAAAAAAACTTGAGTGTCAAACGTAGACTATTAAATAACAACAAATTTAGAAGCATATCTCATCGGTATGATCAATTAGCTAACTTAATAATTATTAAGATTAATTATTAAGATGTGAACGTGAGGACACCATTGATTTTTTTTTAATATATATATATATGTATATATTAGAAGCATATTCTACCAAATAAAATAAAATAAAATAAAAGCATAGCCCTTTTTTCCTAAAGCAGGAATGTTGAGAATAATACTAATGTGAAATTAAAAAGCCACGTTCTTGGTATATGAAAAAGGAGGGGTTGATCCCATTTTATGTCCTTGAATTGTGGATATTTGATCTCGAACTTTTAAAACTTCTTAAGAACGAGTTTTTAATCTATCAAATTATTGTAAATTAGTCCTTCACTCCATTTTTAATGCTTGACAACAAAAAGATAAGTGAAGATGAAGTACAATTGAGTAGGGGTTAGTTTATGAGTTTACATATTAGAACATAACTGTTAATAAGGAAAACATGCCTTTTTTCGTTAAATTTTAATAGTTGAATAGACGGAATAAATAATTATATACAACTTCATAGTTCAAAAACTTGTTGCAAAATGTTTTGAAAATCAGAACAAAACTATAATTTGGCCAGTAATCCAGATACCAAAAATAAAATTAACCCCAAAAGTAGCTAATTTCTCTTAAAATCTCTTCTTTCTTGGATCCTTATCATTTTCCAAAGTAAATAAATAAACAAATGAACATTGTATTGCATGTTTAACATTCAGTTTCAGAGCAAAAAAATGTATTACATTCAGTTTTGGTTGAATGCATAATTTAGTGATAATTTGATATCTACTATCATATAGTTCGAATTCCCGACCCTCAGGCACGAAAGCGGCAAGGACTAGGTGGTTTAAGTCGCCACACAACTCTTTTTTTTTTTTTTTTTTTAATATCCCATAATTTTCAATAAAATTTCAAAGTAGCCCCCTAGAAATCCAAACTTGCTCATAATATCCTCAAATTATCCATTGTGTAGTTACTAGTCCCTTTATAAAAGAAATTCTAGCTTCGTTCCTGCTAACCCTCATCTTCAATACACACACACGACATCCAATTTACTCATCACAAGGATATTATATAAAAATTTGATGACAAAGTGGTTGAACGTATAATAATACTAACTTAACCCTACCTAAAGATATAAAGTTTGAATCCCCCAACTTCAAGTTCCAAAAAAAAAAAAGGGGGGATAAATATATGGTTGCAATCATAACTTAACGGTTATTTCACACCAAATTCTACTACGAGGTATAGCTTGATATTCACCTCTAAGTTCAAAGAAAAGATACACAAAAGAAATGACAAGGTCTGGAAACTTCCTATGCAATACATGCATTATTACATATTTGACGATTTTCGCAGCAAGAGAGGATCTAGAACAGCATACAGAGAGTAAAGAAGAAGAACCAAGTACAAAATAGCTCCAATAAAACCAGCAACCAGAGATCCGGTGACATGGTCGCAGAACTTAGGCACTTGTCCACAAATTGGTAACCAACCAGCGTGACTGTTCCCTTTCTTCCCCACATTGGCTATGGCCAGAGCTGCTGATATGCTTGAACTCAAAAGCACTGCTATAATCTGACATTAAATCAAGAAACAAATAAGTTCACCAAAAACAAAAAAAAAAAAACACAACCCCATTTGGTCTTTTCATTAGAAAACCAAAAATGTCAAGAAAAGTTCATGAAAATAGTTTGTAGTTACCACATCTAGGATGATAATCAGGCGCTGAAGCGAGTTCTTTGAAGAAAGCAAGAGAGTTATCAGGCTATATCCGCTAGCAATTGCTTCCATGATCACAAAGTACCTTTTTTTTTTTTTTTTTAGGATAAAAAATAATTATTCGATGAGTAATAAAGTGCCAATAACAATTGTAAAAGGTTCAAGGACTAAAACTTACACGAATGCAGAGGTGTTGCTGTATTTGGCTTTGAAAGTTCAAGTTGAGGACCTTGGCAGAGTCGTGGCTGGTGGCCATAACTATGGCGGCTGCGGCGGTGGCAGCAAAGGCGAGGAGCCTCAGCAGAAGGGCGAAGAACTTGCTGTACTTGGTCATCGAGATTCAAGTGAATTGATGCAAGGAAACGTACGTTCTGGGAAAAGTTTGAAGTGTGAAAATTTGGAATACAAATTATATTTCAAAGGAGAAATTAAGGAAACATGTAGTGTTCCCCAACACAGACGGCCTAGATATACTAGGCACTTGTGTTGTGTTTGGTGACCTATAAGTACATCAATCAATATTCCGTGCATCTAAGAATCAAGCACGTGGAAAATCAGTAGAGCATATTTGAAAAAAAAATGTAAAAAAAATATGAGACCAAACATTTGTCTTCAGCTTATGAAGGTAGGTTTCATTACAATTATGTCATGCTATGACTCCTGGGCAAATGGCTGAAATTCCCAATGGTTATGTTCAACTACCAACGTCAATGAGTTTTTGTGTATGGCGGTCTCTCCAACTCAGAGCAACATTGCAAATGTATAAATAAACATTCTTTGTTATGTCAGGTCATTTTCGTTCTTTTGATGGGCTCGGAATTTCTTTTATTGAAAACTAATAAAGAAATATCATGAAAGCAAGTAAGTAACTAATATACCATTAATGTAACAGGTTTTTTGTGATGATACTTCAAGAAAAATTTAAGATTGTAGAATTACTTGTAGGAAAATGGTAATCGTGTTTTGCATTATGGAGATTTATCGAAAATGCCATAAATTAAAAGTTAAAATTTACGGACTTTTTTCTACCCCAAAAGAGAGAGAGAGAGAAGATTTGTACAATTTATAAAAGGGAATTGATATATTAATCCTCGGAACAATTCATAATTGACAAGTTGCTCTGTTTCTCCTAAATCGATTTATTATTTTCCGAATTTGATAGATTATTGCACAATATCCTCATAACTCAAAGTCAAGAGTATTATTTTAAAAGAGAAAATTATCAAAATAGACACTTTTTTTTTATTTGTGACCAACGTGACTTAAAATTTTGTTTTCCCTTTTGATTAAAATGATATAAATTTTAGTTATATATTTGTGTCATATTAATTTAGTGTTAAATTTTTGTATTACGTTGTGTAATGATCTTCAAATTTAATGGGGTGTTTGGCAAACCATTTTAAAACACTCATCTCAAAATTTTTTTTGTCTTTTTCCCAAAAAGTTTTGTCTTTTCTGAAAATTCAAAAAAATTTACTATTTAAATTTGAAAATCTCAACTCAAACTATTCCACCAAACACCCTATAAGTCATATAAGTGCTTTCTCTTTGTTAAAATTTGGACGCAAGACATTTTTTTTCTTACACTTATGTGAACGTTTGAAGATATTGAAATTTCAAATTACGATCAAAACACATTACGCCACATATATGAGGATTAAAAAAAATAAATTAACATCATTTGATTTTAAGAACCAGAATAAAATGTTTTTATTAAAATAAAGAAGCAGTTTATCACAATCACATAACGTCAAATTTCAAGAAACAAAAGTAACACCCTTCATGCACATGACGTCAAATTTCAAGAAACAAAAGTAACACCCTTCGTGCACAATAATCGAAAAATACTCTATCGGATTTTCTATCTCATTGACTATCTTCCTAATAATGTCATGTCATATATAATCTAAATTTAATAATTTAATCATCATAAAAATTATTAAATATTAAAAATTATTAAAAAAATTAATGAGTTATTAAAATCTTATTGAGAAGAGAACATTTGAGACAGAAAAATATGACAGAGCAGATATCGATTCTATACAGAATGCTCACCTCAAGTTTGGGCCACACTACAACCCAACCATGGGCCTTGGTGGGCCTCCTCTTAAGCAGATTTACAGAAGCCAGGCCCATTAAATTCTCTGTAAAACTCATTTAAATGAAAAAAAAAAAAATTACATTTGGCAAGCAAGAGAAACACCGCCGTATGGATATACAGTTACGAACGAGAGAGAGCTAAGCGGCTAATCCCCTCACTATAAAAGGCACGGTCACGCCTTATTTCTCCACCATTTTGAATCTCCCGACTCCGCGAATTCGCCTGAGAAGACGAAAGAAGCAAAAAAATTTCCTCTGCTAGGGTTTTGTCTCTGATCACCTACCGGACGTTCTAACGCCCTTCGCCGGACCTAGGGTTTCGAAATTCCGCCATGGATGACGACCAGGAATACGATCAGCAGTACAACGACGACGAGGACGAGGAGGAGATCACCCAGGAAGACGCCTGGGCCGTCATCTCCGCATACTTCGAAGAGAAGGGCCTCGTCCGTCAACAGCTGGACTCATTCGACGAGTTCATCCAGAACACCATGCAGGAGATTGTCGACGAGGCCGCCGACATCGAGATTCGGCCCGAGTCCCAGCACAACCCCGGCCACCAGTCGGATTTCGCCGAGGTCTGTTTGTTTTCCGAGAAAATTCGGAAATTGTTGCCGGGGACTTTAGGGTTACGTTGAATTTTGAGAGACTGTATTTGGAAATTGACTTGGTTTTTTGGTTTTGCAGACAATCTACAAGATTAGTTTTGGTCAGATTTACCTGAGTAAGCCTATGATGACGGAGTCCGACGGAGAGACGGCGACGTTGTTCCCCAAGGCTGCGAGGTTGAGGAACCTTACCTACTCGGCCCCTTTGTACGTCGATGTCACGAAGAGAGTCATAAAGAAAGGGCATGACGGCGAGGAAGTGACCGAGACTCAGGACTTTACCAAAGTTTTTATTGGGAAGGTTCCCATCATGCTTCGCTCGAGTTATTGCACACTGTTCCAGAACTCGGAGAAGGATTTGACGGAGCTCGGGGAGTGTCCGTACGATCAAGGTGGGTACTTTATCATCAATGGAAGTGAGAAGGTTCTAATCGCTCAAGAGAAGATGAGCACCAATCATGTGTATGTGTTCAAGAAGAGGCAGCCTAACAAGTACGCCTATGTGGCGGAAGTTCGGTCAATGGCTGAGTCCCAAAACAGGCCGCCTAGCACCATGTTTGTGCGGATGCTATCAAGGAGTAGTTCTAAAGGGGTAATGGGATTATGGGTGCCATTTGGGGTGGAGAGAATTTATTTCATTTCTTTGTTAAGGATGTCCAGGATTGTTATGATTCTGGTTTACCCTTTTGCAGGGGTCATCTGGGCAGTATATCCGTGCCACTCTTCCGTACATTCGGGCTGAAATACCTATTATAATTGTCTTCCGTGCATTGGGATTTGTTGCTGATAAAGATATTCTGGAGCATATATGTTATGACTTTTCTGATACTCAAATGATGGAGTTGCTTCGACCTTCACTGGAAGAAGCATTTGTGATTCAAAATCAGCAGGTATATCTGAATTTAATGTTTACCAATAATTGCTTATTACATTGCAACTTTTTTTTTGGCTCTTTCCTTTCTATATTCTTACTTGCAGTTTGGTTTTGAAGTCGTTGACCGATAATTCTTGTAATGTGTTGGAATTACACGGTAGGTTGCGCTAGATTACATTGGGAAAAGAGGAGCAACTGTTGGTGTAACCAAGGAAAAGAGGATTAAGTACGTACTGTCTTGGGATTTCTTTTAAGTCTCAAGATTTCGCTGAAAACTTATGTTGTGCTTATAGAAATTATTTGTGCATCCTCGTAACAGGTATGCCAGAGAGATACTTCAAAAGGAAATGCTTCCTCACGTTGGCACTGGAGAATTTTGTGAGACAAAAAAAGCTTACTATTTTGGGTAGGTGTTCTTTTTTTCTTCCTCACTCCTTCCTCTGTCCGATATGCAGTGCGTGACTTCTGAAATATTTGATATATTTGTTGGTGCTTATGCTAGATATATCATTCATCGACTTCTTCTATGTGCTCTTGGTCGAAGGGCCGAAGATGATAGAGATCATTATGGCAACAAGAGGCTGGACCTTGCTGGTCCTTTACTTGGGGGCTTGTTTAGAATGGTTTGTTTGTTTCCTTTTTTTTGTGTGGAAACTGAAGGTGGAAACCAGCTCAAATCATTGATTGATATGTTTGTTAAATTTTTTACATATAATTGTTTTTTAATTGCAGCTTTTCAGGAAGTTAACAAGGGATGTCAGATCTTATGTGCAGAAGGTTCCTAAATGCAATTCTTGATTTTTCCCCAGTTATATTGCTATAGTGCTTTTACGGTTTTACCTACGTACATATTTTATTCATGATCCAGTGCGTTGATAACGGGAAGGATGTTAATCTTCAATTTGCCATTAAAGCAAAAACCATTACCAGTGGTCTAAAATATTCACTTGCTACTGGAAATTGGGGGCAAGCAAATGCAGCCGGTACAAGAGCTGGAGTGTCACAGGTTTGTGTAGTCTTGATATCTTTTTCTATTGTTAGTCTGAAGTTTCTCATTTCTTGATTCTGCAATTTCTGTCTAAAGTCTCTGGTGCCTTCGCATGGGTGGCTAGTTTAGTTTAAAAAATTAAAAAAAAAAAAAATCGTGTGGTTGAATTGAAGCTTTATGTTTGCAATTCTTATGTGATATTGGTACATTCCTCGTATATTTCTTTTTTCCATCATCTTTTTACTTGAGTTATTCCACAGGTGTTAAATCGTCTAACATATGCCTCTACCTTGTCACATTTGCGAAGGCTAAATTCTCCCATTGGCCGTGAAGGTACATGACTTGCATATGTATGTGATGTTAATTTAGTATTCTGAAGAATTGTTATAAACTTTTTTCTTTGTTTATCCTTTAATTTCTTCAAACCTTCATGTTACTACTTGTGTGTTGTTGTCACTGTTCTTTACTTGACAATTGAAGTTGTCATTTTCAGGAAAATTGGCGAAACCTCGACAGTTACACAATTCCCAATGGGGAATGATGTGTCCAGCTGAAACACCCGAGGGACAAGTAAGTATAAAATATATTATGAACTGACCTTCTATTATCCCTGTTGCCTTTGGGATTGGGTGGCAGTTATTAAGTTGATTTCGCTGTTACAGGCATGTGGACTGGTTAAGAATCTTGCATTAATGGTGTACATAACAGTTGGATCAGCTGCATATCCTATTCTGGAATTTTTGGAAGAATGGGGAACAGAAAATTTTGAGGTTTGTTAAGGTTTAAAGAGAAGATTTTGTCCAGACTCTTTTGTTTTACTTCTTATTTGATATATTTATTCTTATGTTGATTGTAGGAAATTTCCCCCGCTGTTATTCCCCAAGCCACAAAAATTTTTGTTAATGGTTGCTGGGTTGGTATACATCGTGAACCTGAGATGTTGGTAACAACATTACGGCGACTGAGACGACGGGTAAGTTTGATTCATTTTTTTAGTTTGAATAAACATTGTGCCACTGCCAAAAGCATATCATGCTAATTACTTTTTGATAAGAATCTTGACAAGTTTCTTTTTCCCTCTTTTTCCTTTTGCTGTAATAACCATGACAAGTTATTAGCTGGAGTCATTGTAAACTGGAGATTTAGTGTACTACATGATGTCTGTTTCTTTCATCAATCTTTTATGAGGTAGTCCTTATGCTTCTCGCTTGAATTTTCGTTGACTTGTGCCTCAAAAGTACTTTGTTTCTTCCGATGTTGACCAGTCACATTTCTTGTGTTAAATGTTCTTTTAGATCATTTGCTAGTTGTTGATGAATTAAAAAAAATTTTATATCATTTTGCTCCTTGTGTGCTTCCTTGTATCTGTTCTTCTATTGGCAAGATCTCTGGTCATCCTGATTGTGTCTTTGAATAAAACAACGGTTCCTTATTCTCAGCACCTATCAAAGTCATGTAATCCCTGTGTGCTTGTTATCGAAGCAGCACCCTTTTTAGAATTCGATCGAGGAATTTACTTCTTCGGTCTTTCAGAGGTGTGGGGGTTGCCACTCCTATGCAGTGGGTTCAACTCCCGAACAAGATATGTAACAAATTTCGTATAGTATAAGATAAAAGATTTGGGCTGGCGCCTGGCCAGAATCTATCAAAGAAGCTGCTCTTGTTCCTCCTATACGTTTTGGATCGATGCTAATGCGTCTCTCCTTTCACAGGTTGATGTTAATACTGAGGTCGGGGTTGTTAGAGATATCCGGCTGAAAGAACTGCGGATATATACTGACTATGGTCGTTGCAGTCGCCCATTGTTCATTGTGGAGAAACAAAGGCTTCTCATTAAGAAAAGAGATATCCATGCACTGCAACAGAGGGTCAGCCAACCTTTTGATTTTTTTGGAAATTTTTCTTTTTGTCGTCTCGCGAGGCTTGACTAATTGTTGTTCCTGTTCTTGCTCTGTTGTACTTTGTACTTTCTTCTGTATTACAGGAGTCTCCGGAAGATGGTGGTTGGCATGATCTTGTATCCAAGGGATTCATAGAGTATATCGACACAGAAGAAGAGGAGACCACTATGATTTCTATGACCATTAATGTGAGATGAACAGTTCTAGTTGGTCAAAATTCATGATGATGTGAAATTATGTAGCTCATTCATTAGATGTCTGGAGTTATAAAATTTTGATTGCTAAATTCTTGAACCAGGATCTTGTACAAGGAAGGCTCAACCCAGATGAAGCATATGCTGAAACATACACTCACTGTGAAATCCACCCGTCATTAATTCTGGGTGTTTGTGCTTCCATTATACCATTTCCGGATCATAACCAAGTAAGTTGATGGTAAATGTCAACCTTTCCTGTTCAAAATTGTCAAAACAATTGTCAATCTAATAAATATGTTGTTACTTTGATTAGTCCCCAAGAAACACATATCAATCTGCTATGGGTAAGCAAGCCATGGGAATTTATGTCACCAACTACCAGTTTAGAATGGTATGTTATGCATTTCTTTTTCCTATTGCCGGATTCAATTGATGAATTTGTGATTTCTATTATTCTGTCTTCCCCCACATTCACCATTGTTTGATTTCTATTTGCTTATCTCAGGATACATTGGCTTATGTTCTTTACTACCCTCAAAAACCCCTTGTTACTACACGTGCCATGGAACATCTCCACTTCAGACAGCTTCCCGCAGGCATTGTAAGTACTTTTCCCCCCCTGTATTTCCTCTCTTGGATAATGATATTTATAAAGTTATCTGTTTGTTTTCTGCCCTAGAATGCCATTGTTGCCATTGCCTGCTACTCTGGTTATAATCAGGAAGATTCTGTCATTATGAATCAGTCCTCTATAGACCGAGGATTTTTCCGGTCACTTTTCTTCCGCTCCTACAGGTAATCTTATACTAACATCTTTTCTGCATTTTTTTTTCCTTAGCTTTTTTCCCGTTCAGCTTACAATTGTGGATGCATTTTTCTGACAGAGATGAGGAGAAAAAGATGGGGACGCTTGTCAAAGAGGACTTTGGTCGTCCAGATAGATCAAACACTATGGTGAGGACTAAGGTTCATATTTAGTAGACGTTTTGTGGTTTTCAAATATGTCGGACATCATTATTCAAGTCTTGCACCACAGGGCATGCGGCATGGTTCTTATGATAAATTGGATGACGATGGTCTTGCACCTCCTGTAAGTATTCATGATCTCTCTAGCTTTTATTTTAAATATTGCCAGTCTTCAAAGATTTATCAGTGTGACTAGTTTTTCATTAAATTATATGACAGGGAACTAGGGTTTCGGGTGAGGATGTTATCATTGGAAAGACCACTCCCATTGCTCAGGATGAAGCTCAAGGGCAAGCTGCTTCACGTTACTCACGACGTGATCATAGCATAAGCTTACGCCACAGTGAAAACGGGATTGTGGATCAAGTAAGCATAATCAAATAATGTTACGTTATTCTCTTTGGATGTGGTTATGATCTCTTCTTGTAGTCATTAAATCATCTCTTTGGATTTTTCCTTGTAATTGGAAATTTTGGCGCTTTGTTAATTAATAGGAACTTCTTTCAGTGCTTAAACCATAAGTTTTATGCAGGACCTGTATGTTGTTTTACTTATCATCTTGGACTCCTTTTAGGTTCTACTGACAACAAATGCTGATGGATTGAGGTTTGTGAAAGTGAGAGTGAGATCTGTTAGAATACCTCAAATTGGGGATAAGTTCAGTAGTCGACACGGTCAGAAGGGAACGGTTGGGATGACTTATACACAAGAAGACATGCCATGGACTGTGGAAGGAATTACCCCTGATATTATAGTGAACCCACATGCTATTCCTTCTCGAATGACAATCGGTCAGCTTATTGAGTGTATCATGGGGAAAGTTGCTGCTCATATGGGGAAGGAAGGAGATGCTACTCCTTTTACCGATGTTACTGTGAGTCAACATTCTCTCTTTAAAACTTGTGTACTGTAAGGGTTCTTTTTCCCTCCTTTTTCATTTTGCTGGAATGCGTACTCAAGTATTTGTTCCGAAGTTCAAGGTAGTTTAAAGCTGCTTTTTGATAGATTTATGTACTTACTGATCCTCAAGGAAAAACAAATTAGCCTGTCCACGAGCCAGTTAGATAGAAAATGGAAACACACACACCTCCCAGTTTAATCTTCTCGACTGCTAATTATTGATAAAAATTTGTGTGCAAACTTCTGAAGGCGGCTGTTAAACAGTGTTAAATCCTTACTTATCTAGTCTTAAAGTACATTGGAAATTGAAAATCCGGATCTTTTTCAAATCATTGTTATCGTTGCTTATCTTCCCAGTGGCATACAGAGCTTGTTAAACTTCCAAGTTACATTTTTCTGGTACTTGCAACGTGATATGATACGGAGTATTCTTAGCTGTGACTCTCTCTCTTTCAGGTAGATAATATTAGCAAAGCACTTCATAAATGTGGGTACCAAATGCGTGGATTTGAGACCATGTACAACGGCCACACTGGTCGGCGGCTTTCTGCTATGATATTCCTGGGACCAACTTATTACCAAAGATTGAAGCACATGGTAGATGACAAGATCCATTCACGTGGGCGGGGTCCTGTGCAGATCCTGACGAGGCAGCCTGCAGAGGGACGGTCTCGTGATGGAGGTCTTCGCTTTGGAGAAATGGAACGTGATTGTATGATTGCTCACGGTGCTGCTCACTTTCTCAAAGAGAGATTGTTTGATCAAAGCGATGCATATAGAGTTCACGTCTGTGAGCGTTGTGGGCTGATAGCGATTGCAAATCTTAAGAAGAATTCCTTTGAGTGCAGAGGTTGCAAGAACAAAACTGACATTGTACAGGTGAAAGTTCATTTAATTTCCCCCCTCATTTACCTTTTGCTGTATTCGTATTGTATTCAGCTCTTCGCATGCTATGATCTACCAGTCTGAATCTCACGCTGCTCATTGCGGTCGAATGATATAAATCTTTTTTAACCATTTGGTTATATTGTGAAATGCAGGTTCACATACCATATGCCTGTAAGCTACTCTTCCAGGAGCTTATGGCCATGGCTATAGCACCAAGAATGCTTACGAAGGAAGTCAAGCCATTGAAAGACCAAAAGAAAAAAGGAGCCTAAATGATACCCAGCTAGTCTTCGGGTTGTTTCCTTTTTTTATTGTGTGAGAAGCTGCAGCTAATGTGAGAACTATGGCCGGATTACCAGAGCTGAAATTAGGGATGTAAATCGGACGGGATGGGGAAGGGTAGGAATTCCTTGACGGAGAAACGGCGGAACTGCAGCCATCTGTTTCCCTGTTCCAAAAAAAAAGAGGGGTTGAGATTTTGTTATGATTTTCCCTGTTAAATGCTGGATCCACCTCATAATGTTGAAAATGACAGATATATTTTTTGGTTAAAATGTAATTCTCGAGGCCATGTCTTGATTCGGCGGTGGGAAAAAAAATTAGGGATATATTTTTTTCCTCGTTTGAAAGTCATAAAATAGAATGAAAATTAAAGACATTTGAGGGAAAATTTAAGAGTAAGTTGAATATATACATAAGGATGGTAACGGGGACTAGGAGGGGTCGGAGAATATTTTCCTGTCTCCGTTCTCACCTCTAAAAATCATCCCCATCCCTGTTCCCATCCTCACTTAAGAAGAAACGGGGCTGGGAATAGAGATTCTCTATTGGAGGGGTTTCTTCCATACCTGGTTTGTTCTTAATTTATTTTAAAAAAATATATTAAAAAAATACAATAAAGTAAAAACAAAACAATAAGGTTTCATATGTATCATGAATTTAGTTCAAAATCAAAGATTTCATTAACAAATTAAATTATAAATATATATTATAAATATATGCAAATCAAATATTAACCATAAAGTTATTAAAGAGCTTGTCAAAATATAAATATTTGAAAAATAAATATTTATAAAACATTTTAAGCTAAAAAAAAAGCTTAAAATCATAAAAAAAAAAGAAACATAAAATTCTTCTTATTTATCTGTTACTTATAATTTCAATCCTCATTTTCAAGGATACACACACTTTTAAAAATAATTTTTATTGTATATTATATATTTATAAACATATGAAATCTCACACATATATAGTGGAAATGGGATGGGATGGGGCGGGGACGGGGGCGGGAGGGGGAGTGCTTTCCCTGTCCCCACCTTGCTAATCTTCAGGGATAAAAAATCATTCGCATCCTTGAATTTTGTCCCCCATCCTTGCTTTGTTCGAAGCGGATCCCCACAAGACTCCGTCCCTACGGAAAATATTGTCATCCCTATATATACATCAATATTTAAAGGATCAATGTCATTTGTGTCTTCAAATTTTTGAGCATTTTTTTTTTGTTCATTGAATTTTAAAAACTCTTTTTGCATTGTTACCTTTGAAGTTGTATCACTTAATCCATTTTATTTGAAGTTACATTAAAACTAACGAAAGAGGAGGAATTAATTTCACTTGATCCTTATTTTTTTTAATATCTTTTAACAACAAAGGGAAAAGAAAGTATTGCACTTAAAATTCAGGTTTAAAATAGTGCTATTCCGTGCAATTTTTGTATAATTAATGATGTAGTCCTTTTTTTTTTTTTAATTCAGTTTCATACCAAATAGTAAATAAGTAAATAGGATATTTTTGAAAGTAAATAAGAATGTTTTGAAACTAAATAATAAATAAATAAATAAATAAATAGCAAAATTTTTTAATAAATAAATAAATAGCAAGATTTTAAAATATTTAAAACAAATAATAATAAATTACTAGGTAAATAATCAATTTATCAAAACTTCTTAACAAATTATTTACTTAACACATTTTTTATTTACTACTGTTTCTTATAGTATTTTTAAAATTTTCTATTTACTTACTATAAAAAAGGAGAAAGAGTCGAATAACATTTTGAAAACAATAATAATAAATTATAACATAAAATTTTAAACATAATAATAAGTAACATAATCAAATTTATGACCATAAATAATACTAAAAATACCACTCATCGTCCTCCTCTCTTTCTTTCTCTAACCTAAAACTGTGCTCAGTCATCTCGTTGTCAGATCTTGCATGTTGTCCAATCATTGAACCGAGCATGCGTCCCATCGCCAAATTGAGAACTCAGGTTTTGTTAGCGAAGACGAGAGTTGGTCTCGCAATCTTTGCCATGGCAGCCTCGCAAACTTGTCCATGGAGGTCGCGTCTCCAAAAAAATTATTGACTTGAGAAGAATGGTCATATTATTAATAACTCTTAAATATGTTATTTATTAGAAATCAAAGAATTTATTATAAAATACTAGTATTTACCTGTAAAAATATGTTGTTATTTACTATTTTTTGAAAAACCATCATAAATTTTAAAAATATCTATTCTATATTAAACGCTAAAATTTTTCCCGTTAAATAAAAGGAAAAAGTAATTTAATAACATAAATTTAGAGACTATTGTACAAACATAGCACAAAAAATCAACATGACAAAAAAAAGGAAAATACCTTAATAACATAAATTTAGAGACTATTGCACCTATACGACACAAAAAAAATACTAGACCAATATAATATAAAATAAAACTAAAATTAATTAAAACTTATGTCATATTGGTTAATAGATGAAAAAAAAATGATTATATTAGTACTTTCCCCCTTTTTTTTTTTTTTTTAAATAAAAGATGTTAATTGGTCTGTCATCTGGGCTCTAAGGAAACTTACTGGGCTGGAATTGGGCTACTTGTACTAAATTTCATTGGTCTTATGTACTGGACTACTATCCAGTGCTGTGCAGTGTGCAGGACGTTCTTTAGCAGTCTGCGCAAATAAGACGACATCGTTCCAGAACTTGTCCCCTGCAAGCCTGCAACTGCAAAGTCCGCCATTGAGGGAAAAGGCGAAGAGAGAGAAAGAGAGAGAATGGAAAGCAAGGAGGAAGTGGAAATGGAAGCAGAAGAAGTGGAAGACGAAGGACCACCGCCTGGCTACCAAACCATTCTTCCACCGCCTCAACCTCCTCCACCACCACTCTCACCACCCCCGCCCCCACAACCTTCGTCGTCTCCCCAGAAAGAAACTCCACACCCAACAGTAACACCACCACCAGATGTTTCAACACCAGCACCCACACCCACACCCACACCCACACCCACACCCATACCCATACCAACTCCAAATTCAACTCTTTCTGGTGAGCCCCCCATTTTCCTTTTTTCTTTTTTCTTTTTTTTTTTTCCTTCCTTTCTTTCCCCTCCATATGTGGTTTCTCTTTTCCCATGGACTTTTCTAAGGAATTAGTTCTTCCAAATCAACAATGACTAGCTTATGACATTGAGTGGAATGATCAAAAAGGGTGCTCTTTTCTTCTTCTTCTTCTTCTTCTTTTTTGTAATATATAATTAGACACAATGTCAGATTATAATGGAAAATGTGAGGCTTTTTGTGGTTATAATGCAGAAATAGCTCAAATTGTCTGCGGTTCTTGCCGCCGTCTGCTCAAGTATCCGCCGGGGGCTAAACAGGTTCAGTGTTCCTGCTGTCAGACTGTAAACTTTGTTCTGGAAGGTTCTCCTCTCTTACTTGCCTTGTAACTTATTGTTTCTGTTTCTGATTGTTAGTTCTATCTGAATTTGTTAAAAATAATAATAATAATAATAAGAGAGAGAGAGAGAGAGAGAGAGTTTGAAATTTAGCATTGAATTTTAAGTTATAGTCCTAATTAGGTCATAGCCATAGCCAAAAGCTGATCTTTCATGTCTCCTGCACGTTGCTTATTAACCGAGGAACGTTATGCTACTTTATTTATTTATGTTGTTATAGACACTCAAGGAGCTAAGCTAAAATCTTGTTGAAGCGACCTTCTAATATAATATTGTTAGTAATGCTAGAAGACCAACACTAGTTCTAATTTTTTTTACCAATTATTGTGGTGAGTTGTCATTGTTTTACTAGTGGGTGTTAAGAAGATTGCCATGTTAATAAATAATAAGAGATGCATCTATCAGTAAAAAGATGACAACTCATTACCTCGTAAATTGATATAAAAAAGTTTGAATTAGAATTGATATCCCTAATACTACTCCTATTGATATGATTAGTGAACTTGTCTATGATATAAATTCACGTGCCCTTGTGCATTGATTGTGAACGCTACTTCTTTTCAGCCCATCAGCTTGGTCAAGTGAAGTGCGGAAGTTGTACAGTGTTGCTGATGTACCCTTATGGAGCGCCACAAGTTAGATGTTCCTCTTGTCAATTTGTGACCGAAATTGGGGTAAGTTTTTTTTTTTTTTTTTTCGTATTATTTAAAAAATAATAATAGATATATAAGAAAACATGCTTTCATTAATGAGTAATCAATCACAAAGGAAAGAGGATAAGGAACCTTAGATAGCAGAAAAGAAGATAAAACATAGCAAAATTAAAAACAAAAGCATTTAAAAAGGAAAGAACTAACAAGGACCGTTTCTAACCGCCATTTGTCCAACTCCAGTTTACAACAATCAAAGATAAAGGAAAATCGTTGTAGGCTTTATCCGTCGGAGCCAACAAGGAAGCATAGAAACTTAGCTTTTTCAAACAAATCCATCAAAACCATTTCTTTTGCTTCAAAGAGCCCTGAATTTCTTGCCATCCATATTCCCCAAAGCAGTAAGATTACCATACTTTTCACAAGACTTTTGCCATCTTATTAGAATTAGAGCCAAAACCAACTCTATTATACAACACAGGGACTTGCAATCATCAGAATATGGCCAGAGAAAACCCACTCTAGACGTAGAAGTTAGTTTTTATTTTTATTTTTTTTTTCTTCTTGAGTAAGATGGTAGACATAGAATTTAGTTGTTAGCTAGTACATTTCATTCTGCTCACGGGCATCATGTATTCCTAGAGTAGTGCCTTCAAGAGAAAGCTCCTGAAGACTTTTCAGATTTTTTTTTTATATTTGTAATGGCGTGAATATGTTTGGTTTTTGCCGAAATACCTTGAAAGTAACTCTGTATTGTTCATATGAAATTAGTTGCTGCTATAACTATACAGATCGGTAAGTAATCTTTTATATGTTGAACTGCTCTTTTATTAACTGTCTCTGTACAGGAACACAACCAGCGTCCTCCTTGGTCTGCACAACAGTGCCTGCCACTTCCTGTCCCCAACCGGGTTCAGCATGGATGTTAATCTCCCAAATAGAGAAAGCGTACACACTTCTCTGATTGTAAATTGACATACAGAAACCATTTCAGACTTCCTAAACTCTTTCTTATTATTGTTTTTAATATTATTTTTATAGTGAACTCTAATTTGATTTTATGAGATTTTGTTTGTTTGCTTAGAAGTCACAACTGGCTATTGTGCTACTGGTCTGATGTTGCTTTCACCATTGTTTAGTTTCAATTCGCTTAGGCGTAATTTAACTTTTATGCAAGGTGCTCAAAATTCAGGTCTGCTATACATCATAGCATACGTAACATTATAGATCTAACAAATAGCCAGTTGAGAGCTTAGGAATTATTTCAACCGATTACTTTAAATAGTGATTCTATCGTCGCTCGACTCATGTTACTTCTGATATTTGTCATTTGTACTTCTTGAATTCACTTGAATCAACTCGTAATCAAACTTTAAAATTGCCCTCCTACAGAGTTTCTGAAGGCCAAAGACACATTATAAGAGCCTTTAAAAGTTTATAGCAATCAGACTTGTATTAAATCTATTTTTCACAACATCCCCTAAAGACAGATGATAAACGGTAACCGTCTCTTGTCTGCAGCTAGATTGACAGAATGAATCTCTCTTAACAGATGATATTAGTATATAAAGGTCATTTGCTCTGTCGATCTGGGTAGAAGAACCGTAAATGGAAATTTAATCATGCTGAAAATTATGCACAATTTGAGTTTGCTATGTACTTCTGGAACACCAATTAAAGAACGGTGGTTATCTAGAGCTAGGATGAAGAAGCCAGTCATACTTTTGCTGAAACTACCCATCGAAGCAAATCTTCAATCATCAGGTGGGAAGTCCTCATCCGAGCCGTTGTCCAAAAATGAACCCAGAGTTTTCCTCAAAATGCTAAAGGTTTTCTCATCCTGACAAGTCCATAGAGACATGTGAATTAAAATTCTGTTTATGGAAGAAAAAAGAGCTACTGAGATTCAGGAAACCTAAAGGTCATGATGGGTATACATAATGTATACCTTTGTCTTGTTCTTCAAGGAATCCTCCAGTTGAGCAATTTTATCAGCGCAAGCTTTCTCATGTTCAGATATCATACTCTTCTCCTTCTTCCCTGATAACAATCCATTTATAATAAGAGTACTATAATTCCTCTCTACTGCAGGGAAAGGAAAGAGTCTTGATGCTTACTCATTTGTTCATATCGTGTGAACAGCCTTTCCTTTTCTTCTTCAAATTTGGAAATAGTATCTGCCAAACAGAAAGATTAATTACGATTTGTATTTGAATATCATGTTTGTAACCCTGAAACTAATAATTTTTCGTCCCAAATAAAGAAAAAACAAAATCAAAGAAAAACCATGGAACGAAATAGGAAGGGAACTATTGCATTGCAGGAACAAAATTAGACTAAAAATCAATACAAGTGAAGAACAAGTGGTGTTGCATGAAAATTGATCCATACTGCAATGAAGTCGGATATTACAAGATTCAAGAAAAATACCTTTTAGAGCCTGCAGATGGGTTGCTTTTTCCTTGGAGAAGTTCTGGTAAAATGATTGGAACTTGACAGTCTCATTCTTCAAAGAGTTTTCGAACTGCATGAATTCAACCATAAAATCAGAGTCAAAATTCTGGGCAATAATAATTCAAATTGAAAAGTACAACTTCTAAAAACTCGAAATTTTCATGTCCGATTGTCTATGCTAATCAACTTTGTCCTCGGACTCAGACCTCTTTTGAGCTCTTTGAAAGTGCTTTAGCAAGATTTTGTCTGACAATTGAAAAAACAGAAGCATCTAATTAGAATACATTAGGATCAGCAGCATCCGAAGATGAAGAGAAATTCAGAAATATTTTTGATCTATGGCCCTTGATTTACCTATCCTTTTCAAACTTGGACTTCAATTCATCTATCATAGACTTGATCTCAGTAGCCACACTATCACGTCACCCAAAACGAAATTAATCAATGACATCACAGAACAAAACTTCAAACAGTAAAGCAAATCAAATAAAAGCGCTATAAAAATTAGTGAGATTCGACGTTAACTATACAAGATTAAAATGACTAGCAAATTAGTTAATTTGCCAACACTTTGGCTACTAATGATAAAATCCAAAAGAAAACCAGGAATTCCGCGCAAGTAAAAACTATAAGCAAAATATAAACGCAATCCAATAATTCGTCCAATTTTCACGTTTGTACACTGTGCATAAGTCGAAGTTTCTTCATAGTTTCAGTTCACCAATGACTACAAATTCCAGTTTTCAAACAAAATTTTGCGGAAATCACCTCGAAATGGTCTCCTCGTTCTTCTTCTGGCCATCCTTCTGAGCCTTGTCTCTGATTTGCTGAAGCGCCGACATAATGCCTTTGATGTCGCTGCAAATTCCACCATCAAACTCTCAATCGCAGATCTCCATCAACCACAAAAAAAAAAAAAAAACAAAAAAAGGGGATCAAAATCATTTTTAAAAAAAACTACGGAAAATCTAATTGAAGAGAACCTAGAGAGATCGAGATCGAGGTCGAAATCGAGATCCAGATCCTTGGCGGATCGCTTCGCCTGATCCAAGTCGGCGAGCTCCGGCTCGGCCCTGCGCTTCCTGCTGGTACTCGGCTTGGCGGAGAACATTTTCGCGGTTCAGAGGAACAGTTTCCGAAGCTTCTGCGGTCGAGATCTAGAGAGAGAGAGTAGTTTTCAGAATCCGATAGAGCGGTTTTGAGCTTATGAAAGGCGGTTTTGGCTCTCGATTCTGGAGCTCTCTTTCCCGGGGCGTGGATTCTCAGGAAGGAGAATTTTGGTCTTCTTTTCGCGCGCTATTTAAATTTGAGATTTTTGATGTCGTTTAGGATTGAAACGATGTCGTTTTGAACCGTGGTTTGCCCCAACCCCCCCCCCCCCCCATCTATCTAATTCAAGAAGGCGACCCAAAACGACGCGTTGAATTCTTTTTGTTCTTCGAGTTCTCTGTCGTTTAAATGCAAAAATGAGGAGCTAGTTATACAAACACATTGTGAAAAATCCCTTTTAATCTAGCCTAACACTAATATTTTTAACTAAAAAATTTCAATTAGTGAGTTTTAAAATTAAATGAAAATACCATTATTACGATCTAAACATATGGCCAAAAATATTTCAGATCTTGTCGGATCTCGAAAAACCATTGGCCTGACTTCAACTTGACCAGGAGTCGTGGCAGGGATTGATCTAGTATTCGAGCAGCTTGATCAAGAGCCAAGGCAGGGTTAACTTAGTGATCAAACCAATCGACTCCAAACTCGATGGAGGATAGAGAATTTCGACCCTCATCTTAATTTTTGTCATTTTTTGAAAAATTAACAAAAATTATATATATAGTTTTTAAGTCTATCAATTTCAACCTAAAAATTCTATTTCAAACGTATATACCAAAATCAAGCTATTTTATTTACTATCCAAATAAATTTGAGGTCCACTCGGGAAAAAGAAAATAAAAATGTAAGCTTATTGACGTACTATCTTTTTAACTATAATTGTAAATATAGGTCAAGTTAGACGGGTGAGTCTGTAGCTTGCCTCTTTAACCCATGGGCCAGCCCATATATGAACTTTTTAAGCATTTTTTAACTTTAAATATTTTATAAATATTTTTTAAGCAAATACAAACATTAAAATTTTGAGAAAATTGTCTAAATAGCCATGTTTTTTAATTCTTTGATCAATGTAACATAAATTTCATCTTATTGACTAATATAATACAAATTTTAGTTTTATTTTTATGTTATATTAAGTTAGTGTTAATTATTATGTCATGTTAGTATAATTATTTTTAAATTTGTATCATTCACGTGCTTTTCCACTTAAAATTTCCTACAAATTTAAAGGTTGACCACGCCGTTGATCATTGGGCTATAGTCCCAGGTTGGGCCACCCTTTTCTTCATCAGGGCTGACCCGACCCATTATGCTTCTTTATATGGCTGGCATGGCCCATATTTCCCTTTGACCCACTCGGGTTGGATTGGACCATATTTACTTTTCTACATGTTTCTTGCCCATCATTGATTTTTTTACCCGGAAGAACCCCTTGTGCAACGAAAATATGAGATCTTATGGTTGTAAAATTCATTTTGAACATTATTTAAAAAATAATAATAATAACAACAACAAAAACAACAAGAATACTATCCAAATAGTCATTTTTTTCATATATTGATTAGCAGGACATAAATTCTTTACTTTTAACCAAAATGACAAAAACTTTATTTAACTTAGTTTAATTTTGTGTCATATTAATCTAGCGTTAATTTTTTATATTATATTGGTACAATAATCTTTAAATTTATGTCATTTAGATGCTTTCTCTTTATAAAATAGAGGATATATGTATTAGGGAAAGTTGACTTTTGTTTTTTTTTTTTAAGAAATAAAAAAAAGTTATTTCATTCCGGTTCTTCTATTATAGTTCAAGATTGGAGCCTCAAAACTCCATCTTGTGGAAATATATTAGCAAAAGTTGACTTTTGTATTCAAATGTCTTTATTTTTAATTTTGAAGATCTCTTTATTTAGGTGATTTGTTAGTATTATGTAACTTATACGATTTTGTATATTATAACTTGCATCTACGTAAGACCTCATTCATAGTGCTTCTTATTAATAAATTTTTCTTTGTGTTCCTAATCCGTGGATACAAGCATATGTTAAATATCTTTTTGTTCTCTTCCCCCTTTTATTTTTATTATTTTCTTATTTAGTTTATTATTTATTATTATCTTGTATCTACAATTCTATCTAGTTGCACATGCATCCAAATATTTAATTCACATGCCTTTAAACATAGGTTCTTTAAAATACTATTGATAAGAATTATTAGTTATGGCAAAAAAATATTTTTTTTAACTAATGTCCAACGTTTCTAATTAACCAGGAGGGCCTGAATTCAAGCAAATTGATTACTTTGACGTTATAATTGAACTAGTTACATAAGACATAAAGGGCCCGTTTGGTGAATGAGTTTGAGTTGAAATTTTTAACTTTAAATAGTAATTTTTGTTGACTTTTTAGAAAAGACAAAAAAAATTTTCAGAAAGAGCTAAAAATTTGTGTTTAAACTTTAGTTCCAAACTAACCCAAAGTTTTTCCAAATTCATCGTTACGGTAGAAACGACTTTTTCTTTTTCTTTTTCTTTTTTTTTTTTCTTTTACTTAAACGTACGGATTTGTGCATTTTTTAATAGTGTAAAAAAAAATTAAAAAACTTTTTACCTGTGCACAAAGCTATAATTATCAGTCTACCGTTTGAAGTTTCATTTCATCACATAGTGCAAGTAGAAATCAAAATAATCTTGCGTGGAAGAAGGATTAGATATTACCATTGGTTATTTATTATTAATATAGCTATTTCATTGAGACAAGTTTATGAAAACGGAGTTTAAGATAAATTTTAGATTTGAAATCTGATAACATTCTAAATTAATAACACAAACACTCATAAGACCATAAAATTGCGACTGCACAAAAAAATCAATGAGACTTAAATTTTCTTGTTTGATTTGCAAGTTTCTTTTAACCTCTGATCCAATTGTGACTTTTAACAAATGCTGGAAGTTGCCAAAATGGATGACCCCGAATTAGTTATTATTTTCTTGTTTTGGATAAGGTCCTTAAAAGTCAAGACTTATTAAAATAGAAGAAAAATTAACAATTAAGAAATTTTTTTTAATTGTTGGTTATATTTATTCATGATCCAAAAATCAACACGTGGTTTTCTCATAAATGATGGAACGACCCTGGGCGCCATTAGACAAGGTCAGAAGATCTGATTTTTTATTGAAGTCTCGTGTAATTAAAGTTCACTAATAATAAGAGGAATATGAAAATGATGGTGTGTTTGTTTGATGGATGAGTTTGAGTTATAAATTTTAAATTTTAATAATAAATTTATGTTGATTTTTTAAAAAAAATAAAAAAAAATTTTTAAAAAAGACAAAACATTTTTCAGAAAAAAACAAAAATTGATATCAAAATTTTAAATTTGGAATGGTTTCTCAAACGAAGTCTAAATATAAGGATGCTTCTTCTATAATAAAATCTGTTAGATTAAATTTTCAACGAATTGATGAAATACAAAACTGTTTTAATTATAAATTAAATCGTTGAATATTTAATTGAATGACTATAAGAACATTTCTTATTGATAGTACGTGCAAAATAGAATATCCAATTATTAAAATTTCCTATATAATGTTCACTCTTTGAGTTAAAAAAAATAATAATAAAGTCTCTCTCTCTTGCTCTGTTTTTTTTTTTTTTTTAACTCTTTCTTGGAGGATTTTGGTTTGTTGTAGTGCACTAAGTTCTAATTAGAAAATTTAAATAATTATTTACACAGCTTGCGTGAAGGAAAATTTACGGATAATATAGGATATATATATAAAGAAAAAATAATAATTGATGCCGTGGTGACAACTATATTCTTCAAATACACGCACAAAAGTTATTCAGATGTTTACGAAATTGTGGCTTTTAGGATTTTCCGAGGATATAACTTCTTTAGGAAAAAAAGAGAAGAAAAAGGAAGAAAGACAATAGACAACGCGCTTGACAGTTGACATATGTTTGTAGACAACAACCACTTCAATTGAATTTATATTTGTCTCTCAAATTCTCAATCAGCACCAGTTGAGAGTTTGAATGTTGGACGGAAGGAATATACGAAAGCATTTATGGCACCATGTTTTGGTCACAAATTTGAAGGAAACGGCCGATTATATATATCTTTTTTTTTTTTTACGACATTGATCGATAATAATTAAAATGATCGTTATATTAATCATAAATCAATTAATAATTGACCGATAAATTATCAATTGAGTTTATTAAAAATTGTTAATATGATCGACATTTTATTGAATTGTACATTTTCTAATTTAAATAAAGCTCAGAAATTAGTTAAAACGATATTTTTTTAGTGTCATTTTCCAATTTATTCCTTTATCTTCGGCCGTATCTATTGTCATAGAAAAAAATTTATGGGTTAAAATTTGTCCAACCTAAATATTAAAGGAAAATTATAGTAAAACATATTTTTACGAAAATAATTGACAAAGATAACAGGTTTTTTTTTTTTTCAATATTTGTATCAAACAACAGATTTACTAGATAAGTGACATATTTACAAAACATAAATAAACTATTTTATTCACTCTCATCAGCTTTGACACATCTCATTCACTTATAAATCTGATCTAAAAAGTCAAGTTCTTTTACCTAATATGAAATCTTATGGTATTCGATTTATGAAAATTTTACTACCAAAAAAATTCGTTAAAAATTTGTCTGCAATCTGCTAGAAGAAGAAGACGAGTGTTGAAGGAGTAGAAGATTGTTTGGTTTCAAATAGTTCGATTGCACCATTGCCATTGTTTGGTTTCAGAAGATTGTTGAAGAGGACGAGTTTTTTTTTTTTTTTTTTTTTTTTTTTTTTTTTAAGAATTCGGGGGAAGTGGGTTTTGACGGTGGGGTGGGCGACGGCAGAGGGATAAGGGGTTAAAGGAGGAGGAGAGAGAAAGAAGGAGACGATGATGTCTGAGAGAGGGAGAAGTAATCTTGAATTAAAATTTTATTAAAAGCTGAAAAAGGTCATATTAGCAGGTCAATAACACGCTGTGGATAACATTAAATGAATTTTTTAAGTTCAATTATCATTAATTATCATTGAATTGTTTTTGTCAATTATCTAATTTATTATAACCATCTGTCAGACGAATCAATAAAGAATCCTCAGGCCTAGAATGCCCAATTCGAGTTATGGCCAGCTACGGGTCTTCTAAAGAGTACTCTCCTGTAATGGAGCTTATTGCTAACTTTCCACATCCTATGTATATTCATTGAATTCAGCTACAACAGATGAAGTGGTAAGCCCGCTTATCTATTTATCTTATTAAATAACAATAATCATTGATGGATAAATATTAGAGTAATCATCGAAATCACATCCATAGATATCTACATATATATCACTTGTAATATGATTTCTGTTATATTTCATAAATGAAGTGATTTAAATGTAATATTTTTCAATGATATTTATTTATTACACCAATTTTTAATAAGAATCTAAATAAGAAGTTATATGTAAATCAATTAATTATCATGAAATTCTAAATTTAAAATTAAAAATATCTTATGATATGTGGTATAACATATGAGACGATCCCATGTATATATATATATAATTCTAAATAATTGAAAGTTAAAAAAAGAAAAATAATTGGAGCGCCACGTAGTGTAGCTCTGTGCGCCCCTCTATCCCTCTATCATAAATTAGTAAGTAAATAAATAAATAATAACTAAATAAATGAAAGTCGTAGTAATGTCCACCACCTCACCAAATGCGTCGACTTTTGTCTATGAATCTTGATGACTGAGTCTGAGTGATTGCACATCACGAAGAAGATGTTGGGTCCAAGGTTTTAGACAATGACATGTGTTCCCTCTGTTTTTGTTGTCGGTTTATTTACGGGGTCTAAAGAGAGGAAGTGTCACGAACTCGACCAATTATATCCCTTGGATATAAGGATAAATTTTTTTAAAAAAATCTTTTAACTCGATTTTATAAATGTTCTTCAATTATTTACATTTGTGTCTCTCAACTTTAGAATTATTGACATTTTATTCTCTAAGTTTAAAAACTTTTTAATCACTCTTTATACTTTGAGTTAGTCAAAACTACCATGATTGTGATTGCATACGTTATTTAATAATAATTTATTACTTAACTTCACAAAAAAAAGGGTAAATTCTTCTTAAAAAAAAGATGTGAGTTCGAATATCATCGTCGTCGAGTTAAAAAAAAAAAACAAAAACAAAAAAACTGCTATTGTTGTTAGTATTGATATAGTTTGTAAAACACTCACGTCAAAACTGCTATTGAAAACAAATTATAAAATATAGCTAGTAAGGGGTATTTGGTGAATGAGTTTAGTTTAAAATTTTTAAATTTCAATAGTAATTTTTTAGAAAAGTCAAAAAATTTTTTCAGAAAAGACAAAAAATAATTTTCAGAAAAAAACAAAAATCATGATAAAAAAGTACAATTTAATTTAAAATGAACTTATAAATAAACACCCCTAATTTTACGTACTAGCTTTTCTACTTTTTAGGCAAACTTTGCGTACTAGCTAGTTAGAATTTTTTATTACTTTTTATTTATGTTTTTAAGAGAATTAGTTAAGCATTTAATCTAATCAATATGTATATCTTTTTGTTTTTTTTTTGGGCAAAAAACATGTATATCCATGAATTATCAATTTCTAAATTAAAGTTTGAATTCTGTCTGTTTAAATTTATCAGAAAACAGTGACAATAAAAATAAAGTCCGAAATGTAAAATAAAAATATTGTTACTGAATTCTCTTTTTTCTTAAATGTAAAATAATATATATAAGTAGTCGCATGTATAGGCTGGTGATAATTTTATATATGATACTATTATAAGCCATAGAATTCGAACTCATTTTACCTGCAAATTCAAAAAAAAAAAAAAAGTATATCATGTAATATTAATTACCACATGAATATTTATATAAAATTTTATTGTTCTAAAAAATTTATATGTGATTTTATAAATAATAAAAAATTAATAATAGACTATTTAGGGGGTGTTTGGTGAATGAGTTTAGTTTAAGATTTTTAAGTTTGAATAGTAATTTTTCAGAAAAGACAAAAAAATTTTTCAGAAAAAGACAAAAATCATGATGAAAAAAGTACTATTCAGTAATTTTACAGGACAGTATTCCCTTGAAAGAAAATAAATCGAGGGAACTTGACAATGACGGTCAAGTCTCCGGTTTGCTTGTAGCTCTGAATTCTTATCTATCTGTCTATGTCTATATTTGTACATTTTCCATTGTAATTTATTGCCTTCCAATCAATATTCTTTGTCAAATTTGAACAAGTCATTAGAGATGTAGTCAATTGGGAAAACTTTTAATTCTCGACGTTCAATGTTCGTATGACAGCTTTGTAATTTTTCTTTCTTTCTTTCTTTCTTTTTTTTGAAGATTTTGACAGTACATTGTAGAAATATAAAATAAAAAATTAACTATCTAATCAAATTTTGTATTTAAAACGACAGTTTTGATTAAGGAAAAAAAAAAAAGGTTAATAAGTTTTGACGGTGTAAATTAATAAGTTTTTTTTTTCCCCTTTATCCTACAAACAAGGTTATCTAATTTCTTTATTCAAACAAAAAGAAGTACACTTATTATTGCTTAAAAAAGTACAATTAAAATGATAAATTTATTAAATTTACGTTTGATTTACTGATTAGAGATAAAAATTTTAAATTAAAATTAATTAATTTTTTAAAAAATAATTATAAATTTTATTAATTTAAAAAAATAAAAAATATAATTTAATTTGAGTTAAATTAAAACCCCAAATAAAATCTAAAACTCTCGAATAGGAGTAATAAGATATAAATTACCTGTCGGTAGATGGGTCCGACTCTTCAAAAATAAATAAATAAATAAATAAAGAAGTTGAATTCTTTTTTCTAATTAAAGATATATGTTTACCCAGTATTGTGTGGTCAATGAATATTTATCCATTTAAAATTATGTCTGCGAATAATTTTTTGTTTTTCCTTATCCTATCAAAAAGATTCTACAATTTCTTTTTCAAACAGAAAGAAGTTCAATTATTATGGCTTTAAAAAAGGTACATTTAAAATGATAAAATTGCAAAACTCTTGAATATAAGTGATATATATCCTGTTGGTAGACACGTTCCATTATTTTTCTTAAAAAAAACAAAGAAAATAAAATAAACGTTGAATTTCTTTTCCTTCGTTAAAAATGTTTCATGTCAACCTACTTACGACCTAATTCTATATCATTGATAGAAAAAATAATAATAGCAATAATACAAAAAATTTTTAATAACAATTATATTAAAAATAATTTCAATTAAATCTGTTATTCTTAACATTAAATTAAATTTTAACGGTTTTTTTATCTAAGTGATTTTGTGTCATGTATTTTATATAAACTTTTTTAAAATATATATTTATAAATCTTATTGTTAAAAAATTAATCGATCAGCTAAAAGATTATTCACACAGATGTTCTATGATAAGAGGTCCGAGGACCAAGTAAAAATAGCATTGTGTGGTGAATCTCATTAACTCTTACGGGTTTCACACTATGACTTATTAGTCCTTGAATTTCGGAGATTGAACAATTTCACAACAGGAGAAAATCAACCTTATCTTTCCAACGTTCTTGACACATCTAAAATGAGAAATTAAATATTTGTTTATGACAATGTTATAGGAGTTCTTGACACATCTAAAGTGAGAAATTAAAAATTTGTTTATGGCAATGTCATAGAAGTGTATGATGGAGGTTTGTCGATTTTATTTTATTTAAAAAAAAAAAAGTCAAGTAACAAAGTCTCTAAAAGTTTAGAGGAAGTTGTTATAGAATTAATCTAACAATAATATATATCGGACTATATTATAAGATGTAAAGTAGAATTTCTTTGTCTTAATTAAAAAAAATTTAGAGGCACAAATTTAGCTTCCGTTTAAAATATTTGTTTGAAATTGAATTTTTAACTTAAAATTAAGTGATTTTTTAAAAATTATTTATAATTTTTATTAATTTTTTTAAAAAGGATAAAAATTTAGATGAAACGCTTAAGTTTAGATCTAATAAGCAAACGAAAGCTCAGCTCACACTTGGTTACTATAACAAAGTCCTTCAAGAAGGCCAGCCGTTTGGATTAACTCCGAAACTTTTTTTCCCCCTTCCCTTCCCCGACAGATTTTATACATTTTGTCCCTTCTTTTTAACTCTCTCTCCTCTCTTAAAATATATATATATATATATATGTGTGTGTGTGTGTATTTATCCAGGAAAAAAAAAGAGGTTAAATTGCAATAGATTCCTTCCAGAAGACCAGCACCCCAACAAGCCCGGCAGACAAGACAGGGGACAAGACAACGTAGACGGCTATGGCTATTTCTGAAAGGCAATGGAATAACTTTTTAAAAAACTACAAATAATTAATTCTAATCATAAACTTACAAAATACGTCATGCCGTAATGAGTGTGCCATGTTGCTGGCCCGCTGTGCACTTCCACGGCTATTTGAAAAAATAGAGAAAATTCGGGGGTGATTATGTTTTGAATATCTCTTTAAAATTTTATTATTTATTTTAATATCTAATATTAAAGTTAATAATTTTAATATTATAAAATAATAAAATTATTAATTTCAATATTATAACGAGTATAAATATAAATGTGCTAAATTTATGACATTTGTGTATATAATTTTTTGAATATTATTTTTAATTTTGAGGAGAATTCTATGATGACAGACCATTTTCACAATTGACTTTAGACAACATAATAGTTTTCATATGAGTTAGATGCTCATTCTAACCACATAGACTACATACTATAGATTTAGGCTATTCATACTTTAGAATGTTGTCTTTTCGCATCTAAAAATCTATTACATGCAACAGTCTAATGGTTTAAAAACCAAGTAGTCAATGATTCATATATGCTTATATTTACTTTAACATGTAAATTTAGACGAGGACAGTATAGCAGATATATGATGAAAAAATCTCAAATATATTAACAATCAATTCAAAATAAATAAAATATAACTAAAATGTATTTCACTCTTAAGGCATTTTTGATAAAGCCAGTGGGGGCTAAAGCCCTCCTTAACTTTTGTTTTTGTTTTTTGTTTTTTTTTTAAATACCCATGATTTTATTTAAACTTTCATAGTAGTCACCCCTAAAATTAAAAAGTTGCTCATGATAATCCTCTTATTATTTATGATATAGTTATTAGCCCCGCTGAGAAAAAATTTTACCTTTGTCACTGGTACAAGTTGAAACTTATCTAATACTATTCTTCAAGATCATTGTTATTGTCTTTTATCTTTTTATCTTTAAAACAAAATGAAATAAAGTAAGAGATCGTTGATGTTAACATCACTTGAAAATTTTGGCACTCTCTTATTGCTTTTACCTACACGAGATAATTCTTTTTTACTTATTAAAGTTTCCGCATCTTATCATGCTTGTTATTTTAGTATTGTTTTGGCTGTGAGATTTTCTTATTTTTGTTTGTATTTCCTTCAATAAGCAGATAATATGACCTTAAAAAAGAAGAAGAAGAAGAAGAAGAAGAAGTCATGGTCAATGTACATTAATTTGGACTGAAGGTCATTTTTAGCCGCGTCATTGTACCTTTTTTTTTTTTTTCACAAAATGTCTTTTTCAGTATTTTATAGTTTTTTTTTTTTTTTTTTTTTTCAGAATATAGGGTGTTTGGTGGAGTAGTTTAAGTTGAGATTTTTAAATTTTAATAGTAAATTTTTTTAAATTTTCAGAAAAGACAAAAAACTTTTTGGGAAAAAGATAAAAATTTTTTGAGAAAAAGACAAAAAAAATTTTAAGATGAATATTTTGAAATGGGGAGCCAAACACTCATACATGTAATTCTTTAGAATAATGTCATTGTACTTTTTTTTTTTTTAAGTAAATGTCATTGCATATATATCACGCAAGAAATGAACGACTGATGGCAAAAATAAAAATTAAAAATAATGTGATGGCCAATAAAAATTAATTAATATTAACGTGTACGATCACAGCTGTTCATTTTATTTTCGGTTGGTTGCTAAAATTAGTTGAATCTCTTTAGTAAACGCAAATAAGTGAACTTTTTATTTATTTTCTTTTCTTTTATTGAGCAATGTCATTTCCTACCACTAATTATGGTAGTAAGATTGCCATGTTTAACAAGTTGTATTTCATCACATGTGGTATAATAAAACTATTGTAGCTTTCCCAAGTTGAAGGGGAAAAAAAAAAAAAAAAAAAGGCAATGTAGCAGTTTTCTGTTTTAATTATTTTACATGAAGAGGCAAGCTCTCTTTTTGAAAATTATGTGATCTTGACATGGGGAAAAAATTGATTTAAAAAAAAAAAATGCTTGTGATTGAAGTGTGGACTTGGAGTTTAAACAAATAAATGAGCATTAATTAATCAAGTTGACGTTTTTGACGCGAAAACCTAATTTAGATTTTTAATTATTAGTTTTTTAAATGGTGTCGAATAATAATAAAAGGCGATGTTATTTAATGAATTTAAGTATAAAATCACATAAAAAATATATCATTTGAGAAAAAGGTGTGCATGAGACTCCAATAACTTCTTACGTTTTGTTATTGTTTACTTGTTATTCATTTATACATGATTAAAAACTGTAATAACAAGAATGTCCCACCAAGATTCAAATCTGTCTTGTTTACTTAACTTTGAAGTGATGCTCAATTAGCCATTTTGAAAAAAAGAAAAAGAAAAATGGTGCACAATTTTCTTGTTTCTGATAAATGTAACGGTGTAAACATTCACAAACACAAGAGGTGATATTGACAGACAACCAAACACATTTGAAGTTTGGTTCAGCGACTTTTAATGTTGCTTTGTTGACGGATCCGAGGCCAATGACATGCAATGAACTTTTCAAATTCTAAGGACATGTTTACCTCATCATCTCATTTCAACTCAAACTGTACTTTTTTTTGTCTTTTTCCCAAAAAGTTTTTTGTCTTTTCTGAAAATTCAAAAAAATTTACTATTACAACTAAAATATTTCAACTCAAACTAACCAACCAAACAAACCCTAAGAAGTTAATTTCTTTAAAGGACTGCATATACGACGGAAAAAAAATTCTATGCCAAGTTTTAAGTCGTTTTTAATTGCTAGATCTTATTATTATTTATTTTTTAAGTAAGATTAACAATTTCTAATACATATTTAAAAAAAATGAGTAATTTATGAAATTCTATAAGTATTCTTCCTTGGCTACATTTCTGGGTCTTTGGTTAATCGATATTGCACACCACCTCCTAAGGACTCCATGGGTTAGTAAAATGGTTAAGAACAGTAGAATACTAGATGTAGCTTAGGACTACCGTAGGCCTAAAGAAATTATGAAAGAAATGTATTTAAAGAGATATATAATTTCTAAAATGAGAATCCAATAGCAGGATGTTAAATATATATATAAGAGCATGCATTTGGACCGCAGGTGTGAACTTAGTTTTTCATATTAGTTTTTATCTTTTTTTTTTAGATCAACAAATATTATAACTAGTTTGGAAAAGGTAATCAATTTTAATTTAAAAATTTCATCTCAAATCCATATTCGAAATAGAGCCAAAAAAAAAAAAAAAACACTCAACTGATAAATTTTTTGTTCTAAACCATATGATGTATATTATGCTTTAAAAAATTCTAATGACATCAACTCTAATATTAATTTTTGAGTATCAATCTATATGACTTATGAATTATTATTCTTTTATTGATAAGTGTTTAAATTATTGTGACATCAATTGATTATATCTACAAATGAAAATGACACGTGAGTCGGTATTCAAAAAGTTGAAATTAGTGTTGGTTTCCTAGAACTTCTCACTCAAACTCAAACTTAAAAATTTAAATTTTAAAAGTTCATAACTTTGTTCTTCTCAGTCCAAATGAGATGATTTTGTTTTAAAAATTACATAATATTTCGAAACGAACGAAATAAGATCTATATTGATATATTTATATTTTGGAACACATTTCAAATTTTTATACTTTTTAACCCCAATCAAACAAAACACACAATTTCAAAACTCAGTTTAATTTCGATTAAAATAACCCATATGATCCAAGCTGCACTGTCATCACCCACGCTTCATAGTTTTGTTTTTGTAATTAAAATTATACTTAATGGTCGAAGTCCTGGGGGCGTACGGAACTAGTAGTCCAACTCTAATTGGAGTTTTTTTAAATATTTTTTAAATATTTTTTTTCTCCAAAAGTAAACCAATCTTTTTTATTCAAAAATTTCAAACATGTCCATAACTTTCTTATTTTAAATTAAAATTAAATTATTTTTTATTTTATTTTTTTAAATTACGTAAAATGATAAGAAAAACGAAACAAGATCTATACTGTTATTTTTTTAAAACATATTTCTAGTTTTTATACTATTTAACCATCACAAAACATTTTCAAAACTCTAAGTTTTGTTGGTGTTCTAGACACCCCTTATTTTTCATTACAGATGACTAAAAGCATGGTTTTTATTTTGTAAACTTTTAATGAGTATAAACGGATAAAATATGTGATCAAAATGGATGTCTTCGTTGTTTAAAAGAAAACCATTTTAGTTATTATAATTATTATTATTAATTTTTTAGGTAATACTAGTGTTGTTGTTTCTGAATAGAATGGAGAAGCTATTCTTTAGATATTGTTTTTTTTTTTGGTAAATTACTCGTTTAGTTTATAAACTTTTAATTTTGTACAATTTTGATCAATAAACTTTTTTTTATAACCGGAATACCCCTAAATTTTTAAAATGTTGGTACAATAATTGTTTTTGTTAATTTTGAGACGGAATCTGTTCGTGATTTAATACAAAAATTGATTAACTATGAATTATGTCTAAAAATTAACGAAAAAGACTACTGTAAAAACGTTTTTAATAGTTTATGCTTGTTCTAATTACGAAAAAAAAAGAACATGGAATGTGTTTAAACTCTTCAAATGTTGTTTCAATAGTCGTTTTTATTAATTTTTAAATGAAATCTGTTAGTAATTTAATCAAAAAATGATGTTAACTAACGGATTCCGTCTAAAAATTAACATAAAAGACTATTTTAACAATATTTTAGGACATTGTAGCGACAAAAAAAGTGAAAACAAAAATTATACAAAGTTAAAAGTTCAGAACCAACCTAATAATTTATTTATTTTTTTGGGGGTTGATAAGAATTTCACCATTTTCGTTCAAAAAAATCAAAATAAAAAAGGAAAGTGGGCCTAAAAAATATCAGAATTCTCAACCACTCTCTTAAATTTTTTCCCCAATGCTGATAGCGAATTGATAAACATATTTCTTCTTTTTTCTTCTTAGAATGAAATTGATGACAGACATACTGAAAAGAACTCAGCAAAACAACAGAGAGAGAAAAGTAAAAGATAAAAAAAAAAAAAAGAAAAAAAAGGTTGAAAAGAATCCGACAACAGAAATTAAAAAAAGAAAAAAAAGAAAAAAAAGAATCCAACAACAGAAACGATAAAATTTGAGTTCACGCGCGAAAAGTAAGGATTCGAGGCGCGTGGGGGTAGAGATCATGAGGCGTGGTGGAGGAGTTTTTGGTTACAGCGGTCTCATTGGATTCGTCTATAAGAACGCGACGAATCCCACGCCCTCCCAGAGTTTTCCCTCGTTTCCCTTCTCTCTCTCTCTCTCTCCTCTCTTTCTCTCTCTTCCTTGTTTTTCCTCCGATTCGCCATTGTAGCTTCTTCGAAGCTTCAAGCTCTCCGCGCTTCCGTCATTTGCAGCGCCTTATCTCAACTACGCATCTCTTCTTCGGTACGTACGTCTCACACTTCTTTTGTTTGAAAATTTCCTTTGTTATTGTTGAAATACGAGCTCGGTTTGGTTTGGCTCAAGAAATCTCGAGCATTTTCCTTCTGTTTTCCCGTATTCTTTCCCGATAACCAAACAGACCGAGTGATCTGGCTCTTTTCCTCTCGGTGAAAATGTGAAGCTCGGCATTGCGTAAGATTGGACTTGATTCTATGCATCCTAAGGACAGATTTTCATTTGGAGTTTTGTGATATCTCAAGCCTTCTCTTAGAATCATTAACTACAGGTCCTAGGTATCTAAAATGATCCAAATATTTCTGAAGAGAAATTCAGTTTTATTGTAGAGCTTTAATTTAAAAAAAAAAAAAGAAAAAGAAAAAAACTCTGTAAAAAGCTTGTTCCCCACCCCCCTTCTTTTCTACGTTTTAGAGAAAATTGCTGTAAATTATGTGTTTTTATTTTTTATGATCTTCTTTCTTCATGATATGGCTACTGCCGAAGAGCATATGGGTTTTGCCTTTGTTTAATTTGGAGTATAGTTGGTATTCTCTTTTATTTTATAAATGTTCTCTTTTTCTAATAGTGGGTTAGAACATAGAAACGTTTGGTAGTATTAGGCTTTTTTTTTTTTTTTTTTGGTTGAGGTCGGTAGAATTAAAAGTGGTGTTAGGATGTTGGGAGGTTGAACAACTGGGAGAAGTGAGGCAGATCATAATATTTCTATTATCTACTTTTTTTAGGAAATTAACGCCAGGTTTAGGCGTTTGTTATTGGACATGTATGTATGTCAAAGTACCAATTTCACATGGTAGGTTGTAGCATGACCTCCTAAATGAAGTGGGGTTATCTTGTCGGTGGAGGCAATTTGAAGTTGAGTTTAATATTTATGTGCTTTAAAAGCCTTTTTTTTATGTTTAAACTTGGGAGAAACACAGTACTAGTTTTAATCATTTATGCAAATTATTCGCCTTACTAGAAATGGTTTTATGCTTATTCCCTTTGCAACATGTACCGTCCTTCAAGATAAAGTTAGGATTAGTAAAGCCATAACCTTTAAACATCTATGCTTTCATATATATATATATATATATATATATCATGTATGATTGCTGTATTTCCCTGGTTTCCTAAAGTCCTTTTTTCTTTACTGTTTTTAAATGCTTAAGGTGGTGTTTGGCACATGGGTTAGGATTCGAAAGTTTAAACTTTTTTCATGAATTCAGATAGGTGTGGGAGAGGAAAAAAAGTGGGTGTGGTTCTGATATCATAAAAGGAAATCGTATTTGATAATTTAATTTGAACTAGATTAGATTGGTCCAGATTGGTTTTTCAGGTCCCCCTTTTTTCTGTGGCCTTTGTTGGGAGGGGTGAGGGTTGAAAATTTTTTGATCAAGATGAAATTTTGAAGAATATCTCGTTGATTAACATGCTTTTCTATTATTGATGACGATGTTAAATCTATCTTTATTTACCTTTTTTCGATTGTTGTTGACATAAGAATATTAAAAGCCCTTTGGATATTGGTACAACATGGTGGGGCCAAATTTGTTAAATGCTTTTCTTTAGAAGATAGAACAACACTATTCACACAATTTTTCTGGAAGAAAGATGCTGAGATATTATTGAGCTACTTTGTTTCCTTATCTTGAACTTCTTTTGCCTGGCTGTTTCTTTCTGTTTATTTGAACTTGATCACTTCAAGGAAATGGGACTTTGAACATTGAACTGGTTTTACTTTTCTTCCGTGTCTTACAGCTGGTGGCCAAAACAACTCCCAAGAAGAAATCATGTCTCTGCAGCATTACTTTTCGCACGAGTGGAAACCGATCTCAGGTGCAGCAAACTCAGAAAACTCCAACGGTTCGTTCGACTGCAACATCTGTTTAGACTTTGCGAACGAGCCCATAGTCACCCTTTGTGGGCATCTCTACTGCTGGCCTTGCATCTACAGATGGCTTCATGTCCAAAGCGCTTCGCTGGCCTCCGATGAGCACCCTCAGTGCCCTGTTTGCAAGGCTGACATATCACACACCACTATGGTTCCTCTTTACGGCCGGGGCCAAGCCACTTCAGAGGCTGAGGTGGAAGGAAAAGCGCTTTGTATGGGCATGGTAATACCTCCAAGGCCATCAGCTTATGGGGCACAACTAGCTCTTACACCGACAACACCTCCTTCGGGTCAGCAACTTCCATATCGTAATCCTTATCAGAGCCAAAGCTACAATACTCATCAGTACAGCAGTTATGACGGGGATTCTTCATCGCCACTGCTTAATCTCAGTGGTTCGCCGATGACAGGCTTCCACCATCCGATGGCGGGGATGTTTCGGGAGATGGTTTATGCTGGGGTGTTTGGAAACTCAGAGAACATGTATGCGTACCCAAACTCGTATCGACTAATGGGGAGTAGTAGTCCTAGGCTGAGGAGGCAGGAGATGCAGGCAGACAAGTCACTAAACAGAATTTCCATTTTCCTCTTTTGTTGCTTTCTTCTTTGCCTTCTTGTGTTCTAATAATTGTTTGCATAGTTCTCCCTTGCCCATTTTGTACACTGTAAAAAAGAAAAAGATTAAAAAAAAAAAAAAGGGGTATTGAGGTGAGGTTACAATGAAGAACAAAGATCTAGTTGATGTGTGTTGACATGAGATATGTCGAGATTTTGTTGCGAGACATTGTCGCTTGCCTGCATTTAACCCTTAGTTTAGCGGGGGAAAAAAAAAATACCAAGCTTCTGTTTGCTATCTTGTTATAATTTGTCGTTTGAAATGTGAGTTTGAACCTATGATCGAGATAGAAAAGTTCAAAACGAGATGTCCAAGGAATTGCATTGTTAGGTGAGAGTGCATGAATCAAACATCAGGGCACGAGAATGACACGAGCATGTGGGATGGGTGTCATTGTGTTTGGAAGCTTTAGGTGGGTATGAATGAATAATGAATTGGACATGAGAGTGACATGAGAAAATGGGATTAGTTTTTTTTATTTTTTTCTTTCCTTTTTCTTTTTCATTTGATGGGTTTAGACTTAAGAAAGCCGGTCGTTACGTTTGTGTTTGATTTGATTGTGTTTTTATTTGTTTTTGAACGCATTTTGCAAGCAATATTTTAAGATCGGACCTAGTTTGATGGCACTGATCTATGGCGGGTAAAAGCATTTTAAGAGGACCTCAATATCTTCTTCCAAAACCATAATCAATTGGAAAAGAAAACTTCAAAAATTCAAGGACAAAAACGTCATTTGCTCCATTTGATGACCGACATACACATTAATGACTTTTTATTCCTTGAAGAATTCTCCGTCTTTTAATAGATACTACTGTATATCTATAAGGAGTGTGTAAAATATAATTTCAGTTAGTTATAGAGTTGGGTCCCAACTATGTACACGTGTCTTTAATAAACTTTTACGTGATTTGGCAATTTATATAATGTTTTCCATGAAAGTTAATTTTCTTTGTAATTTCTTCCTAAACAAAACGTCCAATCTAATTAGCGTGCATATATCTCCTACAAAATATATATATATACGTATGATAATTTAAAAATTTTAAAATACAATGTAATTTACAAAAAATTCCCAGCTACTTTTTGGGTTGGAGCGTATATGTATAGCAAATAGAACAGCACCAAAAAAAAAATTAAAATTAAAATTACAATTCGACAATGACCCTCCAAAAGGAAATACATGAATGTATATAAATATATATTTAAAAATGTCACCATATACCACATGTCATGCATCACTTGTAATTGTTTATTTAAAAAATTTATAATAACTAGTTGATTTATATATAATTTCATGTTTTTTGTCACATGATACGATTTATGTATCAGAATAAAGGATAATTATCACTTAAAAATAATGTATTTGAATAACTTAATTAGTATAACATAACATAAATCACTTTACAAATAACATATGAGAATAGTGTCAAATGAGAATCCTTCGTAATACATATTTATATATAGAAAGATCTTGTATCCAGTATCAAATATCATCTGACAATTATAACTTTCTGTTTAGAACTTATAACAATTAATTGATTTATATATATATATATTCCTATCTAAAACTATTGTAGAATAATAACTTCTTATTTACAATCTTTAAACATGATATTAGTTTAAAAAATATTATATTATAATTTTTTGATTAGTATAATATATAACAAAAAATGTTATAATTACCGTGGACGGAGGTTGTTGGATAGCAATCCCATCACATATATATACACACACATATACACCCCACCGTCCTCTCATATCCTACTTGACTTTGAGGTTCATTACAGCTGTGCAATAGTAAGACAAGCCATTTTCTCCGTCAACTTCAAGATACCCACTTGCTGTCTGCAAGTGGCAAGCCTTTTTATATCAGTTCAGTAAGGTGGTGGAACTAAGGCGTATAGATACAGAGGGGACCAATACAAGTTTGGCCAATGTCTTGTAATCCACGGGATAAACTATTTAATATTTATAGTAGTCTTTTACCCAAAAGAAAAAAAAACGATTTTCAGTAGTCAGTCTGTCACTACTAATGTCTTCGCACGGTCCATAGAGTGAGGTCCACCATTTGGAAGTTTGTGGCTCTGATAAACTATATATAAGGTGAAATGAAAATATAAATTTAATTACATTAATATGATATAGATTTGAAAAGCATTTGAAAAGCATTTGGAATTTTGTGGCTCTGATCAACTATATTAGGTGAAAAGCATTTGAAAATATAAATTTAATTACATTAATATGATATAAAAAATTAATATTAAATTAAAATTAATGTTTGTGTCATGTTGGTTACGAAGAGGAAATTTAAGTGATGTTGATCAATATATAAAAAACAAAGTGATTAATTGGATAATTTTCCATGTATTTGATTACAGGATTTTGTTGGGTTTCAAATGTACAGAGTTTATTTTTGAGCCCTATTTGGGATCTGAATTCTTTTGGAATTGTTAAAGCACTGATGAAGGCTTGTTCAGTGAACCTAAAGAGATTGGAATAGTAACAAATTTGGCATTCTTCCTAAGCAAATAAAAATTATGCAAAGGAGATTAGTGAGCTCAAGTCCTTAAGAGTTTAAAAGAAATGGAGTTGAAATTAGATAAGCTTTTAATGAGAAATGAACATCACTGGAGGTATAGAGCTCGAGTTAATCAGATCTAATTAGAAGATAGTGACCCTAAGGGCATGTTTACTTTGCATCGAAAGAAAAGTGAGTAATCATTATCTATCACGATTAATAATGTGTTTATTTGCAAAATGGAGACGAAGAATTTTGTGGGTCCCATACGATATAAGGAATGAAAAAAGGTTGCATCCCCTTTGGTGTTTGATTTATTGTCAAAGGAGATAAATACCAAATTTACTTACGTACTCCAAATTATAAGTTTTCATGTATTAATGTTTTTTTTTACTGTGTACAAGGACATCCTAATAATTGCATTAATAAAATTAATAGTATTAAGTATAGTAAACACTAGAAAGTGAATGAAATTATTTGCCTTTACATCATCAAATAGGCAAGTAAATTCTAGAAAGGGAATAAATGATTCTCATCCTTATTATTTTAATTTACTTTTTAATCCCATTATCTTTCTTATTACATTCCTTTACATTTTGATAAATGCAACCTAAATTCTTCCATGCTTGTGCTTCTCAACTACAATGAAAGAGCTAATTTAACAAGCTCATGGATGAAGGTGGGCCAATGGTGTGAAGATGAGACGGGTATTACTAGAGTGGCTTGTAGTCTCTTTCAAGATATTCCAATCCTTGTATGACGAACAATGAGATTCAATCTCTGAACGCTAGTTGGTTATACTCTCTCCGTTATACCACGACCACCGATGATACTAAAAGTGCTTAGTGGAGCTGATTCAATAGCTGAATTTAACAAGTCCTACATTGATCTATTATCAAAGGTAAAGAGCTTAACAAGGGCGAATGAGTTGCACCTAATCAGCCTATTCAGTGTTTTTTGCAAACTGGTGACTATGACGATAATTAATATATCGAAAGATCTTCTTCTGCAAATTATCTCCGAGTTGTATAGTGATTTTTGTCCCTGGTAAAATTGATAATAGATAGCTTCATCACTGCTTTTGAGCAAATCCATGCTACGCGGAGGAATAATGACGGAAGAAAGAGTTTTGTTGCTTTTAAACTTGACATGAGCAAAACATATGACGGAATTGAGTGGTGTTACCAGCTTAAGGTCATAGAAAAAATTGGGCGTCGGTAGGCGGTAGATGACTCATATAGAAGACTGTCTTTTTACCGTTGCGTATTCTTATGGAGATGAATGGGTACTTTCTATATCCTTATCCCAACTAAATAATTCTCCATTTTAGTCTTACCTCCAAACATGCAATGCATATTTTACATTAATTTGGGCATTTTTAAAATCCTAATTTGGCTCTTTGTTCTTATGGAGATTTCTTTTTTTTTTTTTGGGTGAGTGTTGGGATGATTTTCTTCCCTTAGAATCCCAAACAATAGAATTTTAAGGTTTGTTCGAAAAGAAATTCTCAAATGAAATTCTTTAAAAAGAAATTCTCAAATGAAATTCTTTATTTCTCAATAAATCTCGAGTACAATTACAAAGCTTCTCTCTCTAAGAATTTACAGAGTTTCTCTCTAAAAGTATCTTTTGAAATTCTTAGAAAGAAAAAGTCTTCTAAATCTAAGGATTCAGCCATTATTTACAGGTTTCGAAGAATCTCCTTTATCGTAGTGCCAGCTCAGCTTTCTTATTCTAATCAATTAGTTTTACTTCAGTTTGACTCTCTTCTCGTGTTCTTTTTGTATGAGTTTTCGTAGAACTTCACTTTTCCACGTACCTGATTCACTTATTAAAGTGACATCATTTATTCCCTTTCTCTCGAGTCGTGTCGTTTCAGTTTCTGGATATGACACCGTTTTTCATGATTGAACATTTAGTGAGTAATGTTGACGTTCATTTTAACAAACAAGAAAATTTCTATAGGCTCAAAATCACAATCCCCACACCCTTTGGACGAGAAGGGTCTATATTGCAGGATTTAACTCCAAATTGCAAACTTTTAAATAGAGTAAAAGCACTCTAATTATAAAAACCACCCAAAAAGTGAAACCATTATATTACCCAAAATAAGAAAATAAATAAACAAGTGCAAGCACCATGAGATGTAGTTTCAGCATCAGTCACTCGCTTTCACATCTCGATTAAATCCATTGAGGTTTGGCACATTCAATAATTTAAAGAATAAAATCTAGATAGCCGCTATCGTCTTCCTTTCGGATTCCTTTAATATTTAATTATGCTAATTAAAATATCATATCACATTAATTAATGTATTGTATTAATTTAATTAACATATAATATATTAATAAAAGAACACAAAAGAAGATAAAAATAAAGAAATAAATAGTCTGAATCCATAAAAAAAATGAAACAAACAATTTGCACCGTAAAATCTTACATGATTATTAAAAATATTTGAAGTTTATAGTAGTAAATAACAAATTTACTAGATAAATAATTTATTTACGTCTTGAAAAAATGTTACTTACGTAGTAAGTCTTTTCATTTATCTAATAAATTATTACTTTCTTCAAATGTTTTAAAACATTGTTAATTACTTCAATTGTTTTGGTAAAATTACTATTTACTAAAATTTTCTTAAAAGTACTAATACCAATGTCATATTTATTACAAAAAATATGAATATTACATATTTGAGACTTTATCTTAGTGCTCAAATATAAAATGTTATTTGTAAGGTATATATATTTGTTGGAGCAAAATTTTGTCAAATGCTAAATGAGTGTTCCTGAATTAAAAATTAAGATCAAACAAATAAAATAATTAAAAACGTTAAGTAAGAACACAAGAAAACACAAGAACCTTAAGAATAATATATAGAAAACCAGAGTCTGGTATAATTGCCTCAAGGCTTTGAATTGAGAATTGAGTATTATTTTTTTCCTCTCAATTAGAGAGAATTTATAGTACATTGAGAATGAATGAGTTTAATTCTCCTATTAGTTTGAGAGTTTATTTTCTCTTTAATTACAAAGAAATCCTACACGTTCTGATGATTTAATACATAATAGTTATGAACATTTAACGTCTTCTATATTAAATGTGGATGATTGAACTTCCTTTGTAAATTCTTATTAATTGTCGATTGTTACTCCTCTGTAGACGCTTGAATTTCCTCCTTAAACCTTAGGCATAGTCTCATGTAGACTTCTATCTCATAGTTAGGTAGACGTCTATTTAGATAGACTCTCATCTTGTTGTTAGTTAGACTTCTAATTAATAATAGATAGGCTTCTACTTCATAGTTAGATAGGCTCTTATCGTATTACTAAGCAAAATCATATCTCATAACTAAGTAGTTCCAACCTTATAATTAGGTAGACTTCTATCGTATAAAATTTCACAACAACATATATCTATTTGATACTCTATTAAAGATCTTCTTACAAACTCAAAAGTGACAATCATTTCCCACTTCTAAAGTTGTCAAACTCTACCAAGATTAATTTTAAAAAATACAAAATAAAATCTGCCAAAGATTAGTGGGGTACGTAGGGACACAAATTGCCCATTATATTATTTCCTTGCGCACTTGAGTGATGCTTGTGAGTCTGAAAAAGTCAAGAAAGTGTTTGAAACGGTGTCATTGGATTAATTACTAAACATGTGGTGCTCTATCTTTTGGCACTTTGTGACAAAAATCCTCACAAGCATCGACTTAATGACTTCGATTGTAGATTCAAAAAATCTCTTTTTACTTTTTTTTATTTTTTTATTTGCCCTTTTCAAATGTGAGGGATTTGCGGTCGAATCATTTTGCATCCTCAATACCCAAATAGTAGTGATTCTTTTTAGTGGGTGCTTTTTTGTTTTTGTTTTTTTTTTTTTTCCTGCAATTTCAGCTGTCATTCTATCCTTAATATTCTTATTTTCAATTCCACACACCAAAAAAAGAAAAAAGAAAAAGAAAAGCAAGCAATAAGTCCAACTTACTAGTCACGCTTATGGACTAAGGTATCTCCATCCTTTTCACAATGTTGTACTGCTATATATATATATATATATATTTATATATACGTGTGTGTTTGTGTATATGTTTGAGAATCTTGTGCGTGATCTAGGATACAATAATTTCATTATCGGAGGTTGAGTCTTTTGGAGTTATTTGTGCTGCCATGTTTTGAGGTCCACTTAACTTTGTCGCCTTCTTTTTCTAGAATGAAATAATTTTCTCTCCTCTTGTTTTGTAGTGGTGAGAATAGGTTTTTCTTTAACTTAGTAGCACGGGCCCATTCTATAATTGACAGTGCACTTATATATATGTATGTATATGTCCGTGTGTGTATATATATATATATATATATATTGATAGGAAATCAAGTCTAGGAAGAGGAGACTATCATTAGCATACCCTGTTTACACGTTACTAAACAGGCTCTCCAGACATGGATATGAATATTGTTCACGGAAAGCTCTATGGATGAGCCCTACCCATCCGCAAGAAACACATGTCAATATGTTTTTCTTCATATTGTACTACAAAATGACATCTAATTCTACTTCTCTCTCCAAGATATCCAAAATTTATGGTTTGGATCATAAATTTGAGAAGTAAATTTGAATAATAAATTTAAAATTTTTAATAAAATTTGAAGTGTCCAAATTACACAACCTCGAAGAATTATTTTTTTAGGAAAAAAGATAATAGATTCTCTATTTATATATTTGTATTTTATACCGCGTATCCTAATATGTATGTTTCTATTTTTATTTTGACACCAATAAATAAACTAAAGTTCTTTTGATTTGAGATGAGAAATACAAAAGAATTTTCAAAAAATTCATTTATAACATTTTTTTTTCATATAAATAAAGTGTATTTTTTCATTACCAAAAATATTCTTTCATACCCACAAATTGTGTAAGACGGCTCGAGGCATTTTCTCTACCCTTTTTTACCTTGAAAAAGTAGGGACACCTTGCGTCCTTGAACCGATAACCATCTTTCGGCTAACCTGACCTCCTCCGTCCCTCGGGACCAACAAGGGGTAGTATAAGAATAGTCACTTATTGTCCATCGACTATGCCTTTCGGCCTGATCTTAGGCTCTAGTGGTGATCTAAACTGCCACTTGGAGTCTTTGGTTTTAAGCTTTTTTTCTTAGCTCACAATCTCACTTGTAGCATCGTGTGCAATATGGCAAGTATTGTCAGTTTTCAAAAATTTAACGGTCAATTCAAGGTTTTTTTTTTTTTTTTTTTTAATATGAAGTGAGAAGATTCAAATTCTATACTTTATAATAAAATGAAATAGTAAATTATTGCTAAACTATATTTGCAACCATCTCCAGTGAATTTAAGTTTTTTTGGGGAAGACCAAACCAAATTATTTGGGCCGAGCTTTCCCTCTATGGACCATCAATCCGCTGACAAAGGGAAGAATTAGGCCCAACAGTTTTTCCGACCTTCGAGGGGAAAGGCCCAATAACAGATGGTATTCATTTATGTTATGTTAGATAGGGAGGAATAGATGGAGGAAGGAAGTGGGATAAAAAAAAAGTGGATGAAAAATGATTTTGTTGGTTGTTTGATAAGAATGAAATGAGGAAAGAAAGGAAAATAGAATGGATTAAAATTGTTTTGGAGCCCACAACTTTTATCTTCCCAAGGTGAAAACACAAATCTTTCCAATGATGATTAAACTTACTATTTTATCCTTACTGTTTCAGTCATTATCTTTTTCCTTCTTTGTTATATAGGAAACTCCTTTGTTATATAGGAAATATATAGTAAATAACATATTTGTTATATCGGAAATATATACTAAATAACATAGTTGTTATATAACATATTTATGATAGCTAAAATACGTAAATAATAACATGTTTATTAGTAAATAAATATTTATGTTGTTTAGTATAATATTTATTTTAACATTTTCGTAAATATACTATTTATTTCTTTTAATTTATGTAAACATACTATTTACTACTTTTTTTCCCTTTGATTTCTTGTGATTTGAGATTATATTCACTGTATATATCTAAATCAAGCCCAAAATTTCACATTTCGCCTTTCTCAAATCATCCCATCCAAAAACGAAAAATTACAACCAAAAAAAAAAAGTAGTCATCTGTGACCTGTGAACCTTCATGCCGAGACTACAACATGGATTTCATCGTAAAGATTAGTAAAATTCTTCGAGTTTAAGTAGGAGATAAGTCGCACTAGCTACTCGGCTTAAAAAGAATGGTCCTTGCATTATACGGCAAGCATTCACAGTCAATATTCTCACCAGTTTACTAGAGGTTTTTTGACAACCAAGTTCTGACTATAAATATCGATATCATTTTGCGCTGTAGGAAGGAATCGAAATCTTCCTTTCGTAACTTGTTAATAATCTCTTCCATTCGAGAAACAACTAGGTTGACATTTCGCCCCGAATGAAATTCAGCAATCTCTCATGAGCAGCTGCATTGGAAATACCTTCAGTTCTCAGCAAATCGATCGACTTCTCCACACTTTCCTCGTCTCCGTTAGCTTCCAAATAATCCAAACAGGTCGACAGAGCTTCCTTGCTCGGTTTTTTACCAGGTGAGGACACTGAGACTGCGTTCTTCAATGCTTCAACAGCCTTAGAGATTTGACTATGTTCTAGATATCGAATCGCCAAATGATACCATAACTCAACTGAAGACTTGTTTCCTTTAGCTATTGCCTCGTCCGCCAGGGCTTCAGCCTTCTCTAGAAATCCTTTTCTGAAGTAGGCATCAATCAGTAAGTCAGGAATAAAAAAGTCAAAGGGTAAGCCCTTAGATCCCATTCCTCATAAATTTTCTCTGCGCCTTCAATGTCATCGATCCTCAAAAGCGAGCTTATAATACTTGCGTAGCCCTTGTTAAACAGTTCTCCTTCTGGTAAAGTTCCCAAATACGGTACACCTCATCTCTGTTTCCAATGCGTGCATAGGATTTGAGGAGGGCATCGAATGCAAAAGGCTTCCTGTTAACAGTTGGTAGTAGTTCCTCAAGCTTCTTCAGCATCTCCACAGCCTTGTCTACAAGACCAACTTTGAGGTGCCCGTGTGCGGCAATCGAATAGAAGTTCCAGTCCGGAACTAAGCCTGGATAGGTCTTCACTTTTTCCATGATTTTATTCACCCCCTCAACGTCTGAACTGGCCGCATAGGCACTCATCCGAATGCTGAAAGTAAATATGTCGAAAGGGATGCCTTTTTCTTCCATTTCAGACATGACGGAATCGAGTTTCTCATAGTCTTCAGTTTGATAGTACAGATTCATCAAGATATTATAACATATTGGTGTGTTAAGATCCCATGCACCCCTCATTTGCTGCATGATAGCCTCGGCTTTCTCCACGGACTTTTCATTGGCATAGCAGTTGAGAAGAGTACTATAGACCTCAAACTTTTTCAATGCACTTGGAATGTTATCAAAATACTTCTCTGCTTTATCCAAGCCATGAACTTTCGAGATCAAGTCTAGCCGAGTGGCAACATCCTTGGGCGAAAGAGGCATGTACCTTTTGTCGCTCATCCATTGAGATATCTGTAAAAGAAATTAACAACACAAGAATAAAGCAAAAGCAAGATTTCCGCAGATTCTTTCGAATGGATGAGAACAGCATTTAGCAGTCATTCAATGCAGCTTCAAGTTTAAAAACATCCAGCAACTATTGGTTTCTTCTATCATTGTTTCTGTCGGAGTTTAAGGTAATAATCCATTACATGAACACGAAAAACATATTCGCCAATTTGGACAATTTCTAACGTACTCTAGCTTTTAGTTACTATTAACTCTGCCAACAACTAAACATTCAAGACAATGGCAAATTCCATTTCCATTTCTCTCCACCTTGTTCATGCCCAATCGATCATCTTATTATCCGTCAAAAGGTCGAGAAAAACAAAACAAACCCAAAAAAAAAAAAAAAAATTCCCAGAAGTTCAAGACAGTCATTCTACATTTTGGGATTTAGCCCACTAAACATTCTGTAAAAAGAGATCATCTTTTGCGAAAAACAAATTGTAACGAAGCAAAGTGAGAAATGGGAAGCAATAAAAAAAAAAAAGGAGAAAAGGGGAAAAGAGAAACGAGGAGAAACCTCAAGGGCGTGATGGAATCGGCGGAAGACTCTGAGCTCTTTGATGATGCGCTGAAGGTCATTTTGTCGAACAGGTTTGCCTTCTTGGACCCACTGGTCCAGAATCGGCACCACCGAAACGCTTGGGTCGCCCACCGGCGATATCCTCTGGTACAGCCTCTGCTTACCAGCGTTTGTACTTGTGGAGTACAAGAAACGTCCCGAAACGTTCTGGTTCTGCCCAACAAATACGGAACGCAGAGCTAATCTGCTTCCCTCCCATACCTTCATTTTTCTGCCCCCTTTTTTTTTAATTTTAATTTTAATTTTTTTTGGGGCGGGTGAAAGGAGGAAACCGCTGAAGCAGGCACTAGGGTTTTAGCCTTTTAGGGCTTTAGCCATGGGTTTTAGCTGAAACAATTTAAAATAAAATTTTAAAGGGAGAGGTTGTGGTAGAGTCTCTTATCGGTAGAGTCTTTTTTTTGACCGGATTCAATCGAACGGTTGAAAAATTATTGGTGTATCATAGTTATCATACACCTTACCTCATACAAACTTTCCCACCCTTATTTTCTCCGTCGCCGGCGACTGTCCCCCCACCGGTGACGGACGCCGGCGACCACCTCCGGCCGGCTGTCGGTAATTTTTTTTTCTCTCTTCCCCTTTCTCTCTCTTCTCTTCTCCCTCTCTTCTCTCTCTCTCTCCGGCCGACCCCCGGCCCCCACCCCCGGCAGCCTCCACCGCCGCCCCAGCTCCGGCCACCCCTCCCGGCCGGCAGCCCCTCCCCGGCCGGCAGCCCCTCCCTCTCTTCCCTTTCTCTTCTCCTCTCTCTCTTCCCTTTCTCTCTCTTCTCCTCTCTCTCTCTCTTCCCCCGCCGGCGCCCCCCACCCGGCCTCCCCCCACCCCCCCGCCCCCCACCGCCGGCCCCCCTCTCTCTCTTCCCCTCTCCCCTTTCTCTCTCTTCCCCTCTCTTCTCTTTCTCTCTTCCTCTCCTCTCTCTCTTCCCCTCCCTCTCTTCCCGACCCACGGCCCCAACCCCCGCCCGCCCGGCGCCCCCCATCCCACCCCACCTGCGACTCCCCCTCTCTCTTTCTCCTTCTCTTCTTGCGTCGGGGGTGGTGTGGGGTAGAGAGAGAGAGGGGAATAGAGAGAGGAGAGAGAGAGAGGGGAATAAAGAGAGAGAAGAGAGAGAGAGGGAAAGGCGAGGGGGTGGGGAGGCCGGGGGAGGGGGGTCGCCGGGCAGGGTGGGGGGTTGCCGGCGGCTGGGTGGGGGCGGCCGGGGTGGGGCGGGGGTGGGGGGCCGGGGAAGAGAGGGGAAGAGCGAGAGAGAAGAGAGAGAGGGAGGAGGCGGGGGGTGGGGAGGCCGGGGGAGGGGGCCACCGGGCAGGTGGGGTCGCCGGCGGCGGGGCTGGGTGGGGGCGGCCGGGGGTGGGGGGGCCGGGGAGAAGGGAAGAGAGAGAGGAGAGGAGAAGAGGAGGAGAGAGAAAGGGGAAGAGAGAGAAAAAAATACCGGCAGCCGGCCGGAGGTGGTCGCTGGCGTCCGTCACCGGCGGCGAAACGGTCGCCGGCGACGGAGAAAATAAGGGTGGGAAAGTTTGTATGAGGTAAGGTGTATGGTAACTATAATACACCAATAACTTTTCAATCGTTCGATTGAATCTTAACGGTCAAAAAAAAGACTCTATCGATAGTGTTTCTGGGAGAGGCTCTACCACAACCTTTCCCAAAAATAAATTCTTCTGCCACTATTTATATCTCTTAAATTATGGAATATATTTGTTAATTTTAACATGAAAAATGCTATGTGCACTTGAAAACCCTCTCTGTTTCATTCTCTCTTTCTAAGGTTGACACCTGTCCTTTCTTTCTTTCTTTCATTTTTTTTTTTGAGGGGACACCTGTCCCTTCTTTTTGTGTCCCTCAACAGTGCAAATATCATGTTAATAACGTGTTTGGCATACCAATTCAAAACACTTATCTCAAAATTTTTTTTTGTCTTTTTCCCAAAAAGTTTTTTGTCTTTTCTGAAAATTCAAAAAAATTTACTATTAAAACTTAAAAATCTCAACTCAAACTACTTCACCAGAAACAAGACCATTAATTTAAATGCTTACTACGAAATTACCAATAGAGCAATGAAACAAAAAAAGACCGTGAGTCAAATTTTTGCAGGGTATGATCTGCGTCTTTTCAGCTTTTTTTTTTAAATAATTTTTTTTTTTAATTTTCTTGGCGAAGTGCTTTTATTTTGTTTATTTTATTCCGTTTAATAAAACGGTTTGAGTTAAAATTTTTAAATTTAAGTTGGTTGACTTTTTAAAATTAATTATAGTTTTTATTGATTTTTCAGGAAAAAATAAAAACTGAGATGGAAAATTTGAATTTAAGATGTTTCACCAAAAGAAACATTTATGACTTGTTTGGTGAGTTAGTTCAACTCAAACTAAACTGTACTTTTTCATATTAGTTTTTATCTTTTTCTGAAAAGTCAACAAAAATTATAACTAGTTTTTAAAAAGTCAATCAACTCAAATTTAAAAATTTCAACTCAAAACCGTTTCACCAAACAAGTCTTATTTTTGCAATGCACGCTCGTGACTGTTACCAGTGCAGTCCCCTGAGTAGAAATCCCAAAACAATGGAAAGTAGATTTTTCAGAGTCTAATAACCGGTCTGGTTCTTGCTTGGATCTTGTCATGGTCGGCTAGGTAGGGTGAGGGGAGTAGGTCGGCGAGATCTGACCGTAGATGGGAGGGACAACAGGTGGAGGATTTGAGGGTGGAAGCTCGCCGTCGCATTGGCGGGGACGAGCTCGGTCGCCGTTTCCGTCACCGTCACCATTACCATTGCCGTTGCAGGGTAGGGGAGAGCTTGGTCGTTGTCACAGGCGAAGGAGTAGCTCGTCGCCGTCACCGTTTCTGGGAGGGGAGAAGAAGGAGCTGGATTATGTCACCGTTGTTGGGTTGCCATCACCGGAGTGGAGTTAAGCTGTTAAAATTTTTACGGTTAAATTTAAAATTTAAACTTCTTGTGAATTGTGATGGCAATTTCGTAATAAGTAGTTAAAATGATGTCTTGTTTTTAGTCTCATGATCTGCTTTGTTTGAGAAGTAAAATGGTAGGGACATGTGTCAACTTTACAAAAAGAGAGTACAAAGAAGAGTGGTTTCTCAGGTGCACTTGACATTCCTCTTTTAACATGTATATTCCGGATGGTAATTTAGGGCATGTTTGGTTAATGACTCATTTTAAATTAAATTGTACTTTTTTTATCATGATTTTTATCTTTTTCTAAAAATTTTTTTTGTCTTTTCTGAAAATTTTTTTTGTCTTTTTTGAAAAAGTTTTTGTCTTTTCTGAAAAATTACTATTGAAAATTAAAAATCTTAAACTAAACTCATTCACCAAACACCCCCTTATATTGTAAATCAAGTTCGTGTCTTATTAGAGTCGTATCGATTTTTATCTTTCTTAATTAGTATATGATCTGCTATACAAAAATTTCTTCAAATCGCGACACGAATATGATGCAAATACTGAAAATATTAATGCATCTCGACCCACAAAAATATCATAATCTGAAAATAAGAGAAACAATAATTCAAATACCAGTTGAAATTACATGAAATTCAGACTAACTGATTTACTCCTTTTCACTAATCATATATCAAGCCAAGCCGTTGTCCTAAAAAATGAAAAGCAAATAAATCAAAAACAAAATCAAAATCAATACAAAAAACAGAGAAGGAGAGAGAGGTAAACAATTGAAAAGCATATCCGTATAGATATATTTGAGGTACTTAAGTTTCTGATGCAAAAAAAAAAAAAAAAAAGGTTGTAAAGTCAGAACACACATCAGATCAGCACACACATAGTTGTAAAGGCATTCAATTCTTAAACACACACACATGAGATGAGAAGATGGAGAGATCAGAGAAGAAGAGTAAGAAGAAAAAGAAGAAGAAGAAGAAACATACCACGGAAAATCATAGATGAAAACAAAGAGGGAGAGGCATAATCGAATATGAAGACGAATAGGAAGGGACAGAATCGGAGAAGAAGATCCACTGAAAAGGGAGATGAGAAAAGGGGTCAGGGTTTTTTTTTAGGAGAGATGTGGTTAGGAGACAGATCTAAGAGGCTAGAGGAGATACTTATATTATGTGGGACTTTAGGGTTTTTTTTTTTTTTTTAAATGTTTGATCTCAAACAATTTCATGTCTAACAAAGGTAGTGTTTGGATCAGACCCGAAATTGACCCCCTTGAAAAATACAGGTCCTATTTGGGTCAAATGGGTCCAACCCAAAATTGACCAATTTTTTCCCGTGTCCAATTCAGGTTACTCGAATTTGACATGACTTTTATTTTTCCCAACTTGAACTCACGAAATTTGTGTCGTTTTTGAGTCGTGTTGTCATGTCATGACCCGTATTACCAGTCCTAATGTATATCATATTATCTTTTTTGTTTATTTTTTTATTTTTCTATCATTTTTAATGTCAAAATGTTATATGATTAATATTTGTATCAAAATACATCCTGATCTTTAATATTTATATTAAACTTTCTCATATATCTTAATTTATTTATCTAATATTGTATAATTACTTAATAATTATTAAAATTTTAAAGATAAGTGAAAATTATTTTTTTATTCTAATAAATGATGTGTATTGTTTTTAACAAACTAATTTTTATTTTACTTTATTTTATTCAAATTTATATAGTTATGAGTTTTCTTAGGGTAACCTTTGTAGCACTCAGAGAGAGAATTTGGATTTTGAATATTTATTCGAGCTACAGAATTGGAAATAAGAGTCATTACAAATCTCATATATGTGTTTACTTGAAAACCATAATAAGAATGAGTTATAGTAAATTTACTTCTATACTCATTTCTAATTATATTTTTAAATTAAAAAAAATATAGATTTGCATATTTTGTTACAGTGTTATCAATTCTAATCAAACTACATATTGTAATATTAGGATAATAAAATAATAAACATAAGTTGTGTAATAATTTTTGTTCAAGAAATTTAAAATTTATATAAAATTGAACTAGAATAAGTAAATACAAAATAGTGTGGCAAAAAAGGATACATGCTGTTTTATAAGAATAAAAGATAATATTTTTTACCTATTTTAAAACAGTTAATAATTATAAGATAATTATACATTATTAGATAAATAAAATAAGATAGATGAAACAAGTTGACAAAAATATTAAAATCAAAGAGTATTTTGATATAAATGTAAAGTCATAGGATATTTTAACATTAAAAATAATGAAAAAACTAACGTAAACAATATAAAAGGGCAATTTAACACTAAGCTAAAATTTAAGGAATATAATAGGTATATTTTATAATTTAAGGGATATATTGGCAAAATTTTTCCCTGAAAAAATGATAACGAAATTTGAAGACCAAATGTTGCTGCCCAGGATCGAACTGGGGACCTTTAGTGTGTAAGACTAACGTGATAACCACTACACCACAGCAACGAGATGAGGAGGCTGTTCCGATTAAATAGTATGATTCCTACCTTCTCTATCTTGTCTTTCTAGCCATGTCATTTTTCTAGCGATCTCTTTTCTCTCCCGGTGACATTCTAACAAGTTTTACGAGTTTAATACGTACATTATACGAGAAAGGAAATAAAAAATAAATAAAAAAATTAAATATTATATAATAAAAATAATTAATTAAGATAAATATCATAATAAGCATAATTCTTTTTAAAATCTTTCCCAATAGTAAAATACAAAATCAAAATGATAATAGTACTAAAATAATAAAAACAAAAAAAAGAGAAAAAATAAAAAATTCTTTTGTAGTAATACTCATTTAAAGAAAAAAAATTAAAACAAAATAAAATAGAAAAAAAAGAACAAAAATCTTTTGACTCAAAAGAACCGGAAAAAACTAATCCTAACAAAAAAATTATAACAAAATAAAAAATATATATTACATTTTCTCCATTTTTATTACTGTTTTAAAAAAAACCAAAAATTTTTTTTTCAGGTTATATACATGCAAAAACGTTAAAAAAAAAAAGATTTTTAAAATATAAAACAAAACAAACAAAAAAGTCACCAAAAAAAAAATGCATGCAGAATTCTTAAAAAAAATGGGTCTTTAAAAAATAGAACAAAAGAAACAAAAAAGTCACAAAAAAAACCCAGAAAAAAAATCCAAAAGAAAGATAAAATATTTAAAATAAAAAATCGTTTAAAAAAAAAGACAAAATGAGCAAAAACACAATACAACAATATATCGGAATCTAATGTCTAAAATTTAACGTCCAAAAAAAATGACAAAAACAATAGTAAGAAAAAAAAACAAACTCTAAATAGGGGTAAAACCGGTAACACACTGTATGAAAAAGAAAAGCAACTAAAAAAGAAGTGTAAAACGGTAATTGTACTATGTGAGCAGCCGACAATTTCTGCAAAATGGGGGTAAAAAGGTCAACTTACTGTAGATGAAGAAAACCAACTAAATCAGAGGGGCAAAAAAGGCTCCGCACTGTATACAAAACAGTAAAATATGTAAAGACAAAACCATCCTTTCATTATAAATCAGTCAAATTCAGTACATGGGGTAGGGGCAAAATTGGAATTTTACAGTAGAAAAAGTAGGTGCTGTGCATTACTGTAGATTACTGTAGCAATAATGTAGATTACTGTACAGTATTATAGATCACTGTAGAAAAATTACTGTACAGTACTGTGCGGTATTGTAGCTAAACCGATGAAAACAAAAAAAAGGAAAAAATCACTGTTCATTATTGTTAAAAGGAACAGTAAAAAGGCAACATCCTTTTAATATATATATAATTTGATCGGATGGAAAAGAATAAAGAAAAATATGATAAATGGTGTTACCTTTTTTTTTTTTTTTTTTTTTTAATAAGACAATATGATAAGATTATACTTTTTATTCCATTGATAAATATTATTGTTTTAGTCATTAAATTAATTTTTTAAGAATTTGATTTGTGAATATACACATTAAAAATTTATAACACAACATACAAAACTGCTTCTAATTATAAATTCAAATCATTAAAAAATTAACCTTAACAACAACTACTTTTATCATAAATTTTTCCTCCTAGGACTTTAGGAAAAGAAAACCTATTGATCTTAGAGGTATTCCATGTATAAGATAGTGACATGTCTTCCTTGATATTTTTATCTAACAGCGTTTCAACAAAAAGCTTTCGCAGTTTAAGCCTCAAATTAAGAGAGCTGCAATCTATTTACCATTAACATTTTGTGCCAAAAGGTAGCAAATTTTCGTCATAGAAAACTTTTAAAAGTGAATATGAAGCACATGTGTCTCTGCCATGGGTAAACACCTAATCGTGCAACTTTTGTTTAGTAGTCAAAATTGTTGCCAACAATTCTTGGGAAATATTCCAATATATGTCCCTTTTGGCATTGTTTTTCTTCAATTACTTTGTTGCATTATGACCAATATTTGCTGCTTTCCCTTGGAGGTTTTCGAATTGCTGACACTTGTTAATGACCTCAGCTGAACTTGATAATTATGTTTCTCAGATTGCCAGAATAATAATTCCACAAAACTTAGCCACGTGAAAGCGTAATTGACCTTCAACCTCATACATTACGGATGTATAGTAAAAAGCAATGAAAGAAAGTTACTTTGCGTATGCTAGTTTTTTACCCCCTTTTTTCCCCCCCTCTGTTGTTATTAAAAAAGACTGTCCTAGACCTTAACATCGATGAGCGTGCCATTCAAGTTTTATTTAGTATATTATTGGAAGTGTGCTAATAAAAATAACATATTATCTAAACATGAAATTGAGAATGAACTTATAAAGCCTTGAGATATTTCTCTTTATTTATTAATTAGATTAACCTTTTAAAATTGAATCCGAAAGTTCGATCATATATTATTTATCACAAAATATATAATCGTAGTCTCTACTAAATCATACCTTCTTCTTTAACACCTGGAAGTATGCGTATGCCGATTATATCATACAACAAAGACCCGTTTAATATTCGACAAAGTTGGGTTTTTCTTTCTTTTTTTTTTCTTTTTTTTTTTTTTTTTAAATGTGGATGAAGTATTTAGTAATTTGATCGAGCAATCACATCACCGACATCTATGAGATCGACAACAATTCATCACGGACATTTGGAAAGCTTGCGAGACACTTTCAAAATTATAATGGGTCAGGGTTCGGCCCTTCCATTGATTTTCCACATTGAATTTTGTCTGAAATCTTGTTGGGCACTGATGGGATGATTCACAAAATTAATGAAATATAAAGATATTTAATGCACCCAAATCCTAATCCTTGCTTACACTTTTTGCTCACTCGTGCCCACTCTACTTTGATATTTTAATTCTTTTTTTTTAACATTATATATATATATTCAGTTTAATTATTTAGTCAAATCACTCTTTTAGAGTGGCAAACAAATAATTATTTACTTGACCAACACCAATAAACAATTTCTAATGTAATGTTTGGTAGAATGGAAAAAGGGGAAGAGAGAAGTTTAGATGTATTTTAAAAGGGAAAATGAGATATTGATAATTCTGTAGAGTGGAAAATGTGAAGGAAAAGATATAAAAAATTCATGAGACCCATCACAATTTAATCCTTTCAACTTTGAAAAGAAAATATGTCGAAAAATATTTGACAAAAAAAATAATGTAAAATTACTATTTATAATTGTAAAAGACATCAGATTTGATATTTTCTTTTCTCTTTTCTTTCTCGAGGAAAACTCTCTCCTTATTTTTTTATTTCTCTTATTTAAGTATGTTGCTCTTTCTTATTTTTATGATCCATCCTTCTTATCAAATATAGCATTAGACATCAAAACTAAAACTTTAATCAATAGAACACTTGTCATAATTAAATATAAATAAATAAATAAAATGCAAAAACCACGAAACTTCCATGCCCGCACTGCCTATCTTTTCCTATCAAAACTAAACACATTTCTTGTTTCAACATTATCTTTATGAAAAGATGCATATGCACTAAAGAAGTTTGAAGAAAGAGCAAAAAGAAAAAAAGAAAAAAAAAAAAAAAAAGAAGCTGCAAGTCCACCTAGAAGTTTCCTAGATAGACCACCACCACTTATAATCAATACACATATATAATACAAATCTAAATATTAAAGAGCTATAGGGAGGCTCTAAGTTGTTGAACAAGGAACTTTTGGGGTGACCCAAATTAAAAAAAAAAAAAAAAAAAAAAAAAACCAAGAACAGAGGAAAGCTTAGAAGAATGACCTTATTGATGTTGTAAAACAAAGAGCGAAGGGATGGAGCTGGACTTGAACCAATACTGCGCGGCGGGGACAAGTAGCACGTCTTCGGGGCAGTCGCCGAGGACTAAAAGTCCGGCGCCGTTCCTATCGAAGACGTACGATTTGCTGGAGGAAGGCGGAGGAATATCATCGGAGAGTGTTGACGGAGAACATGGAAGGAAGAGGTCATCATCATCATCATCGGTGATTTCATGGAATGCTGAAGGCAATGGTTTTATAGTATGGTCACCTGCCGAGTTCTCCGAGCTCTTGCTTCCCAAGTACTTCAAGCACAACAATTTCTCTAGTTTCATTCGCCAGCTTAATACCTATGTGAGTTTTTATTTCTCTCTAATTTTTTTTTTTCCTTTTTATACCTTGTTTATATATATATATATATGTATAGATATATTTATGCGCCTCTTATATCACATGCATATTTTATGGTACAATCTCAGTTTGGATTACAAGTAATATAGTTACAGTTAATATTCGATTTCCTAATCAAGGAAAGACGCATTTTTTACCGTCAGATTCCATATCAAATAGACATAAACAAAGATTAAAAGATATATAGTTCGTTTATTTTCAACAGTATCCTAGCTAGAACTTTGGTGTTTTGATTGAATTGATCTTCGGAGATGAGCAGAACTAGGGTTCCGATCGGATCCATGGTTACCGGCCGGTTTTTTCCGGCCATTAGATAGTAGTTAATAAATTAAATGAAAATAAATAAAAAATAAAAATAAAAATGTTTACAAATAGTCAAAAATGTGAAGTTTCTAGTCGTTAGTCAAAATAATCGGGCTGATTGAATAATCTGCAAGCTCAAGAATTAGAAACTAGACGTAAAAGGTATCCAATTAGTTTAATAATGTTCTGAATAATATTCTATATGTGGACGTTACGTTACGTTCCTCACGAAAATTCGATGTTAATTACATATCACGCCGCTGGTTGACCAGTGCATATATGTGTGTATATATATATCTCATGTATAGTTTATGTTCTGCTCAGTCTTCTAAAATTCTTTATTTAATAAGAAAATATTTAATAATATCATGTGATCATGTTTAAATGGTATCACAATTTCACAACCAAACATTTAAGTAATTTGAAAATTTCAGTTTGTTTCTGTTGTCCACCTATTCTGTGTTGATCGGCCTTTAAAGAAACATCTTACACTCATTCTTCATTTTATTTTTTTAAAAGTTGGAAGTGGAGGGATTATAATTCTTCACTTTTTTTTTTTTTTTTTATGATATTAAGTATGAGAGTATCGTTAAGTTATATCTCCAATCACGACAAAAAATATTATAAACAAGACTAGCTAGAGATTATTTTTTATTTATAGATATGAAAATCGTTGTAAAATCCAATTATATATAATATGTAAACTCCAATTTTACCAAGTTTTGAAAAGAACGAAAACTAAAGTTCTAAATTACGATATTCCTCCAAAAAAAAAAAAGTTCTTAAATTGTGAGTGGGATAACAAGCTAGTAATCATAATGATATAAAATTCAATTATACGTATAAAATCCAATTTTACCAAAAATTTAGAAAGAAAAACACTGGAGTTAATCTAAAGTATGAATGCGATAACAAGCCAGTAATCATAATAATTTCTAGCATGGGGACAAATTAGGAACCATGGTATATATGTACAAAAGAGGTCAATTTAAAGGATCTCAACCACCTTTATCTTTTATTTTATTTTCTTCATCAAAGACCTTTTATCTTTCGCATGCTAGAACATGCAAATCATTAGCTTTTGTGTGTGTGTATTTATATATATGTGTGTGCGCGCGCACTTCAAAAAGGTCAAAAATAGCACATTTTGCTGCTACGGCGCTAGCTAATAATATTTGTTTTGGTACCATCTTTATTTGGACTTTTTTTTTTTTTTTGGCTCCATCTTTCATTGAGGGTTTATCTATGCTTACATATAAAAGAGTGAATATGCTCTTTCGTCCAGGCTTTAGTGATCGCTACGTGTTGCCTCCAATACTCCAATGTGATATTTTTTAACTATATTTTATTTGTCTAATGCACGTACAAAATATGTGCTATAACTAGTTGTATTAAAAATAACATTGTTATTTGACATCATTTAATTATCAACATACAAATGTCCGTAATATTTAAAAAACTGTCACAAGAAAAAGAAAAATTTATATTTTATGGATGTGATGATTGTAGCATAGATAGTATTGTTATTAAAACCGTCTAGCTGGATAATTTTGGTTTAAGATTAATTTGTGTTGATATTAATTATGTTGTTGATTTTTGACCTTTGAAAATGAAAAAGGGATTCAAGAAAACGTCGTCAAAGAGATGGGAATTCAAGCATGACAAGTTCCAAAAGGGCTGCAGGCACAAGCTGGTGGAGATCACCCGGAAGAAATGTGAGCCGAGTGTTTTTCCGGCGTTCCTCAAGGCTTCCGAAGACAATGCGGTGGCGGCGGCTGCAGCGGCGGTTGAGGAAAACGGCAGATTACAACTGATGGAGGAGAACGACAACCTGAGAAGAGAGAAGATTGAACTACAAACACAAATAGCACAGTTCAAAGCCCTAGAAGCTAAGCTCTTGGATTGTCTTGCTCACCACATGGGGGAACATCATCATGAAAAGTTCAGGAGGTTGTGTTAGGTCCCCATCAAAATGAAAATATCAAATTAAACAACAAAAGCAAAAAATAAAAAACAAAAAACGAAATACAAGACAAAAAATATTTTGTGTTTCAATTGTATCTAAAAAATTAACATGGAGAAGCAATTTATTTTTTCTATATTCTAGGATAAATCGTAATGTGTCAATTTCTTCTTTTCTTTTTCCTTTTCTTTTGGACAAAAGATGGAGAATTTGAACTACATTAATTGATGAACATTAAAAGTAATTATGTCCGTGTATTGAGCTTTTCTTTGTTGATCATTTGGCTAATTATGAATTATTTTTCCAAAAATAACGAGTTGCTTTCATTTTTAATGTAAATGATGAGAAGATTATATCACCATTACTTGGGTATATATTACCGTGTAACCTAATTATTGTTATTAATAAGTCGGTGTATTATTAAGGTGGTGCAAGGGTATTTTTCCTTAATTTTCTTTTAGATGTTCTCAAATTTGATATTCGGTAGTCAAAATTAAACGTCCAATCTAGTCAATAAAACGGGCTGTGTTGGATTCATAACGGTGTTAGTAAAATTGGACTCATCTTTTGAGTAGGATTGAATCATACTCTTTCGTTTTTCTTATGAATTTTAAGTTTTTTTTTTTTTGAACAATAAAGATGAAGACGGGATGATACCGATATTTTTTTCCCTCAGCAAATAAAAGTCGGTGCTGCTACATCAGCATTTCAGATTTTTCAAAGGCAAAACACAATGGAAAGAAAGTGATAGAAGAAAAGTAATTTTCAAAATTTTGGATATTGCACTAGAAAACTGAAAATTACATATAGTCAACTACTTTTAATACTTTGCAGTCATCTCTTCTGTTATAATTAAATAAATCATTTATTAGATAAATTCTTTTATTTTCCATTACTTTTTTTTTTTAAATTTGAGGTCAGGGTTTGAATTTTATAATTTATAATAAAATCAAGTATAAAATTATCGTTAAATTATACGTGTCACTATTATTAACTGTTATTTATTTTTTATTTTTAAAACATAATTTTTATTTAATAATTTACTGTAAAATTACTATTTATTTAGGGGAAAACACTTGCATAACATAAATTTTAAGACTATTGCATCAACATGACATAAAAATTCGATTCTAGACCAATACAACACAAATCAGACATTAATAAAACTAAAATTCGTGTTATATTGATCAAAAAGTTAAATTTATGTCATGTTGTTGATGAATAAAAAAAAATGATTATTTGAGTAATTTTCCCAAAAAAATTTATTTATATATTTTACTTCTTTATTATTAAAAATGAAAAAAAAAAAAAAAAAAAAACTTCCAGCCATTAATGTTATGGGCTCAATGTCACCCCACTGCAAACAAGCCCAACTCCCAACACCACAATAAGCCCATCAACGAAGCCCAATTTCTCAGAACCAAAACCCTAAACCCTTCAATTTCCGCCATTTTCATCTCTCTCGAGATCCGAAGACAAACCTCTGCAACCAGAAACTTGTAGGCCAATGAATCCGAAACTCTTCTCTGAAGTGCTGACCAGACATACGTGCTCGAGCAGATTGTACTACACCAACACGGCCAACAAGGCCACTCTCTACTACAAGATCAGCCCGCTCGGAGACCCCGCCCGAAGCGTGGCTCCGGAGCTGGACGAGTGGGTCCAGAAGGGGAAAAGGGTCCGAGTCGGCGAGCTTCGGCGGATCATTCACGACCTTCGGAAGCGCAAGCGCTTCTCTCAAGCCCTTGAGGTACAGATCAAAGCTCGTCTCTTTTTGTTTTCCACGGCTCTGGTTTGTGTGATGGAGTGTGTTTGGATGCTCGGAAAGTGTAAGAAACAGAAGAACATGCCATTTCTAGTTTAAAAGTCTGTTAATCCGTAGTTACCTCTTGGTTTACCAATCAAAACATAATCTTGTATGGAATTTCTCTCCTTTTACATCAAAATTTCCACTGTTCATTTATCTTGGAGACCTTTTTTTTCTTCTTTTTTTCTTTTTCTTCTTCTTTTTTTCAAAATTCTCAGGGCAAAATTATATTGGTTAGTGGAAATTCAGAATCAGTTTAGAAAGTAGATAAGCGGATTTGAACCTAAAATCTACAAATGATTATGTATCTTTTCTGGTGAATATATATAACACTATATATGTTTATATATATTTTCTGCTTTTTGAATTCCTTATGATTGCAGGTTTCTGAGTGGATGAATAAGACGGGCGTGTGCATATTCACCGCAACTGAACATGCCGTGCAGCTGGATTTGATCGGAAGAGTTCGTGGATTCGATTCCGCAGAGAAGTACTTCAATAATCTGAAGGAGACCGATAAGACGGAGAAGACTTATGGTGCTCTCCTTAATTGCTATGTCCGGCAGCGCCAAATCGACAAGTCACTTTCTCATCTGCAGAAAATGAAGGAGATAGGATTTGCTTCTTCGGCTCTCACTTTCAATGATGTTATGTGTTTGTATGTGAATCTTGGTCAGCATGAGAAGGTCCCGGGTGTGCTGGCTGAGATGAAGGAGAGCAAAGTGTCTCCCGACAATTTCAGCTACCGAATTTGCATGAACTCTTATGGTGTGAGATCTGATCTCGACGGAATGGAGAAAGTTCTCAAAGAGATGGAGTCACAATCTAATATGGTCATGGACTGGAATACTTATGCTGTGGCTGCCAATTTTTACATAAAGGCAGGCCTAACCAAGAAAGCAACCGACGCCCTTAAGAAATCAGAAGAGAAGCTTAATAGCAAAGATGGCATTGGATACAATCAATTGATTTCTCTCTATGCCAGTCTAGGGAAAAAGGAGGAGGTTTTGAGGTTATGGGAACTGCAGAAAAGCGTTTGTAAGAGGTGCATAAACAAGGACTACATTGTTATGTTAGAGTCGCTGGCGAGGCTTGGCGAGCCCGAGGAAGGTGAAAAAGTTCTGGGGGAGTGGCAGTCATCAGGAAACTGCTATGATTTCCGAGCACCGCTTGCCCTCATTGTTGGTTATGCCAACAAGGGACTGTGTGAGAAAGCGGAGGCACTACTTAAAGACCTGATGGAGAAAGGAAATGCAACCACATCCAATAGTTGGGGTATTGTGGCTGCCAAGTACCTGGAAAAGGGGGAGACGGAAAAAGCTGTGGAGTGCATGAAGATGGCTCTCTCGCTCTATTCGGGAAAGGGTTGGAAGCCAAACCCTGGGGTGATCAGAAGAATGCTGGAATGGCTTGGTGATAAAGGCAGCGTTAAAGACGCAGAAGCATTTGTAAAATCATTGAGGACCGTCGTCCCGATGAATAGAAACATGTTTCATGCCTTGCTAAAGGCAAATATTAGAGCGGGTAAAGATATAGATGAACTTTTGGAGAGCATGAAAACTGAAAAAATAGGCGAGGACGACGAAACGAAGAGCATTCTTGCCGTGAGGAATAAGTCGTCGTGACACCGGTGATGCCTGTTTGTTCATCTCTGGTGTTTTGCCCATAGCTACTAAACATGATCAGGAGATTAGAACTTGTAGCAAGAGGCTTTGTCAGCTGAAAATTAAATTTTGAATCATGATTGATCATTTAATAAAGATTGTTTTTATTAGTATAATTTTTTTTTTTATCCTGTGCCAGGTTTTTTTTTCCTTCCGGTGATATGAAATAAAAAGGCACTAGCCAAAATAATAATAATAATAATAATAATAATAATAATAACCAAAAACCAAACAAATAAAACCTTAACCCATTCTAACTAGATTGGCACCTAAAACCTTAAACACATCTTATACTGAGCAATGATGCAGGGAGCTTAAGCCTCCCTTCAACCTTTTTTTTCTTTTTTTGTTTTTTAAACCTATAATTTTGAGTAAATTTTTATAAAAGCCCCCTCCAAGAAGAAAAATTTAATGATAATAACCCCTAAATAATTGATATGTCATTATTAACCCCTTGATAAAAATGTTATGACTTCGTTACTGATACAAAGTCCAAACTTAAACGAACACTGCATTAGTTATGGAGGAGTATCATACAAGTGCGGGAGTCGACATCAACCGCTGGACGTCGTAGGACCAGCTTGTTATAGGACCTAACCAACAGTCGAGATCGAGCAAAGTTTACTCGCAAGTGCATTTAGCATTTTCTTCGGATTAGTAAAACCAGCAATTTTAGAATAGCTAAACAATCGTACTCTCGATTTTAAATCAATTGACAGAATGAAAAAACGAGAAAAGAAAAAAAAAAAAAGGGGGGGGGGGGGAAATCAAGGAATTATTAGACATGTAAAGAGAGCCATAAAGCTATTGATTAAAGAACCAAGCAGCAAAAATAACCAGTAACTAGTAACTAAGATTGATCAAAATTTCGAGTTTGCAAACATTAATTTATATCAGAAAGCCATATCTTAGTATCGACACACAATTGATAAAAGTGCCTAAACCAACCTTTCGGAACAAAGTATGTCCGAAGACACTTAAATTGACAAATATAACAATGGAATTGGAAAGTTTTTTACTAGATCTTCAAGGCAAAATCCCTAAAAAATTCCTACTCTGTCAGAGCGGATTTTAGCTCTCCGTTTTTCTTCAGCTCCAACACTATATCACAACCACCTATAAGCTCATCTTTGTAATAAAGCTGAGGAAATGTTGGCCAGTTTGAAAAGACTTTTAGCCCCTGCCTCACTTCCTCATCGGTCAAGATATCAAAGGAGCCAAAACTCACACCCTCCTCTCTAAGGGCATTAACGACTTTGGAGCTAAAACCGCATCTCGGAGCATCTGGTGTACCCTTCATGAAGAGCATCACCGGTGATGAAGAAATCAATTTCTTCAAACGATCTTCGATAGTCTCTTTCTGAACTATCCCCTTTTCAACAAACACTTTCCCAAGTTCCCCACTTTTTTGCATCTCCAACACAATGTCCGATCCACCAATAAGTTCACCCTTGATGTATAATTGAGGATAACTGGACCAATTTGAATAAACCTTCAGACCTTGACGGACTTCTTCATCAGAAAGAATGTCAAAAGACTCGAAATCCACCTTTTCTTGCCTAAGGATTTCAACTACCTTATGGCTGAAACCACACTTGGGTTCGTCAGGTTTCCCCTTCATAAACAGTACCACCGGGCTTGAATTGACAAGGCTTTCAAGTCGAGAGCTGAGAGTTGTGCTCAAGCCGGTAGATTCTGTGATGCCACCCTTTCCACTTCCAGCATCGGTCACTTGTGCATTTTCAGACTCAACCGACTGGATTCCATGGTCTCTAAAAACTTCCTTTAATTCACCACTCTCATGCATTGCGATTACAATGTCACACCCACCAAGAAGCTCACCTTTGCAATAGAGCTGGGGAAAGGTTGGCCAGGTAGAGTACTTCTTCAACCCCTCACGAACTTCATTGTCCAACAGGATATCAAAACTCCCGAATTTGACATTTTCCTTCTTTAAAATGTCAACAACTTTTCGGCTAAATCCACACCGGGGCTCATCAGGGCTTCCTTTCATAAATAACATAACTGGGTGAGAGTTGATCAGCTGCTGCAATTGGCCCTTCAACGTATCACTGAGACTAGATTGTCCTTGCTTTTCCGCATTGGAAGACACACTTTCTTTTGCAAACTCTTTTACTGTTTCAAGGACAGTAGGTCCAGCAGCCAACCCGAGGCTGGCCGGAACAGCAGGATCTCCAGGGTTTACTGACCCAGCAACTTTGGCAACTTTATTAGCCAAACTAGACGGGTCCGCACCCTCTAACGTATCAACGGTTTTACCATCCTGACAAAATAGTAAGTACAGATATACAGTCAGACCAAGATACAATCAACACCGTTCACCAACGAAGCAACACACACGACACTACCTACATCAACATTAACGAGGGGGGGAAAAAAACATAACAGAAAGAGCGGAAGAAAAACTATCCATAAAACCAAAGCTAGCTATGAAGCAGAATTTGAACAGAATGTAAAATGGAATGGGAACTTTAAACAGAGTCTAAAGCAATTAGAGAAGGAATGTCATTTCAGCAACATTTCAAGTTCATTTCAGATAAATAGCAATTAATACTTCTCATACTCTTAACAGCACAAAAAAATAAATAAATAACAAAAAAAAAAAAAGTGACCTTCTTTTTCCAAAGCAATATACTTTCATCTATAATAACCCAATTTGGTAAGTTCAATTTCTAGTCACTCTCAACTACAACCAAAAATAATAATAATACTAAAACTGGAGCAATAAATTCCAAAAAACATTTATAAGCAGAACTGAAACCCATACCTTGGATAAGGCAAAAAATGGGACAGCGGAAACCGAATAAGCCTCGGAAATCTCGGGCTGTTCTTCAGCCTCAACCTACAGTATTTTTTCACGCAGAATTGAAAAGCTTAAACACGAATTCCGTAAAAAAATTAAAAAAAAAAAAAAGTCGAGGAACGGGAAAAGAAACGAACCCTCAAGAAATGGGCGTGGGGGAAATCGGTAGAGAGATGAGAAAAGACTTGGTCCATGTGCTTTGAAGCCTCGCACCAGGAAGCCCAAAAGTGCAGGATAACGGGTGCGCCGCTCCGCACCAGATTGTCAAGCTCCTGCTTCGACTTCACATCTTTCACTGACCCACCCATCGATATTCAGATGTATATAGATAGATACGCTTCTAGGGAAAGAGGTAGAGAGGGTTTTTGTGTTGATAGTAAATACTAACAGGAAAACAGGAGAGAGAGAGAGAGAGTGATCGTGGAAAGACCTAGAAGGCGAAGAAGGCGAAAGAAAATCGCCTCTTCATATATATATATATATATAATATATATATAAATTATATTTTTTCCCTAATTGTCACAAAATGTCCCAAAAATTTTAATTTAAACATTTTTCCCCCGAATTTTGGAAAATTTTACGAAATTTCCCCCTCAATTAATTTAAAAAAAATACACATAACACTCGTTTAAGCATAAATTATGCGGATATTAAATGTGAAACACTTATAATTAAGTTTAAAAAGTAAATATTTAGAGTTTGATTTTCATTTTTTCCTCATGTTTCTCTCTTATAAGTAACTTTGTTATTTTACATTTAATAAGGGTAACGGATGTCAGGAATGCTGTCAATGATTGTCATTTTATACTTCTATACTTAATACCTCAAACTGATGCTTCAAATGATTGTTAAATGTATTTTTTTAATCAAAATATAATTAAGGGGAAAATTTACAAGCTTTACCAAAGTTTAGAGAGAAAGAATGTTATAAATTAAAATTCTAGAGACATTTTGTGATAAGATCTAAAGTTCAGACGACAAAAGTGTACTTTATCCTAATATATATATATATATATTTTCATTTGCCCCTTGGTTTTTTTAAAGGTAAATTGTTAAGTTAGTGTATGAATTTTTAATTTTGTGTAATTTTAATCCATTGAATTTTTTTTTTAGCTTAAATGCTCTTTTTAAAAAACTTGTTACAACAATCCTTTAAGTTAATTTTTTTTTTTTTGATAGAATTTGTAAGTTGTCATCACTTTTTGATCAAATTACTAACGCATTCCTGTTTAAAAATTAATATAAATAACTATAGTAGCAACATTTTAATAGTTTAAGGAAATTTTATATTCTTTTTTATAACTGAAATGATCATAAATTATTAAAAATATTGTTATAGTAATTATTTTAGTTAAATTTTTTGACAGAATCCATAGTTAGCACCACTTTTTAATCAAATTACTTACATATTTCATTGAAAAATTAACAAAAAGGCATTATTATAGTAAATTTTTAAAAATTAAAGAGTATTTCAGTCATTAAAAAAAATTTAAAAATCAAAGTTATACGAGATTAAAAGTTTTAGACTAAAAATAAGTAATTTATCCCCCCCCCCCCCCTTTTTTTTTAATTCCTCTTACGTTTGTTTGTGTGAGTGTGGTTTGACCAGAGTTTTTGGGCTATTAAATGGACCTGGTAACCAAGTGGCCCACAAGGCTACTAGAATTGGGCCGTTCTACGTGTCCCACTCCCTCAAAATAGGGAGAAAGAGGGAAATAGCCTATGAAGGGTCAAACTAACTTTACAGCTAAATCAAAATTCCGAAAATACCCCTAAATATGAATCTTACGGTATTTGATATGTTAGTTTGAATTGAAATATTTTAGTTTTAATAGTAAATTTTTTTAAATTTTTAGAAAAGATAAAAATTTTTTTGAGAAAAAGATAAAAAAAAATTTGAAATGAGTTTAAAATGAGATGGTGTCCATCCTCCCCCAACGTTATAAAACTCATCCGTTCTCTCTTTTCCCTCCCTCTCTCCTCAGTAGCAATGCCTATTTTTCGCCGTTTTTTATGCCTCGCCGGAGCCGGAGAAGAACAGATGCCGTCATGGTTATCGCTCGCCCACCATCACCATCATCATCGCCGGCGACGGTGCTCGCATGCTCGCGCGACCTCGTGGTCAAGTTAGAGTCGCCGGAGTTGATCGCGACCTTTCTTCCCCTGTCAAGAGATTGCAATCTATCGCGAGAAACTCGACACCTGGATGTAGATCTTCTCGGCGTCGTCTTCGTATCTGGCGACGACTCCCTCCGACGGCTACCACAGGAGAAAGCAACCATTATACGATGGAGAAACCGTGAGAGAGATTGCGAAGATAGAAGAAAAGAGAGAGATGGAATCTGGACAGAAAAAAACATATAGACTCGACAACGTCTCGTCGATGGAGGCGGTGACGGCAAGCCCTCGCCAGTGCCAGAGAAGAACGCACTCAAAGAGGATAATGGACTTGATGAGGGAGAAAGCACTGATTCTCAAATTCCAGACCCAAAAAAAAACAAGGGATAAAAATGGAAAACACTAATTCATTTTAAAAAGAAAAATGAAAACATGCCATTAATTACTATCATTAAAAAAAATAAGCTATTTATTTCCTTACCACATATAACATTATAAATTATGTTACTTTGTGCATTTTTCTGTTTCAAAAAAAAAAAAAAAAAAAAAAAAAACGGCCTAACGCCCCTCTTAGGGACATTTCTCTAGTTCTTACAAAATAGAAAGCCATGAAATTGTTCTCCAATCATTTCTTGTCATATAGTTATATAAATAGCAAGCATAAAAGTTTCATCTGGAGATTCCCTTCTTCCTTTGTCATTATGGGTATAATTTTCAAAAGAATAGTATAATCATCAAAACAACCGAATTGGAACGTCGAGGTATATGATAAGAGTTAAAACAGAGCAGAATTGAATTGGATTAAGTTTGACCACAAGATATCTTCACTCATTTCACCAAAACTGCCCTTCAAAAGTACAAAACAACAGTCTGTAATCTGTACCGCGTTTTTGCATCAATTACCGACTTGTTCAAAAACCTTGCCAGTAAAATAATCGCCTATAAAACAGTTCAAAATGTAGATAAATTACGGGGGCCCCGTCGATAATGTTTCACAAACAAATTTATTGTTACTTGTTGATAAAACTCAAACTTTTACGGTTGATACTGTCCAACGGGATCAGTATGGTTCCAGCATTCTCGTCCTCTACCCACTTTATGGATTCTTTCTCTAATAGCTTCTCAACCTGTTCCACATGTTTCAAATAAATATAATTATTATTAAAATAATAATAACAATAAGGAGACTCCTTTCTTGCAACATATTCGGCATTTGGAAATTATCTTTCCATTTTAAAACATCTAAACTGAACCGTGATAGCAGAATATGTTCATTCACAATTGATGAATGTCGGTGTGTAGAGTGATTAAAATCAGTAGTGTTGGAACTTGGAATTTGGATCTGTGAATCCTATCCTATTCTATAACGAGATAATAAATCGTACTTACCCGTCGTCTGCGAGACCCTTTTGATTTGTCTTCTTCATTCGTCTCAATAATCACCTTAAGAATTTGAATGCTGACAAACAAGACAATTTACATACATAACGGCATTCAAACAGAATAAATCATAAGATAAGTAGAAACAGAAATCTAAGGACATACATGGAATGCCTGAAAAGGAAGAGAGATCACTCTTCAACAGCTGGATTGCCTCCTTGGCACCATGGTAATGCAAGTCGAGCAACTTTACATGGTGTGCCTCCACATCTCTGCAAACAGGATTAAAACGCAAAAATAAAAACATCAAACCCGATCCCTCAACCCATGTGTCTCTGAGATAGAGGAGAACTGATTCTGACCTGTTTCCAAGAATCATTTTACTGGACTCCTCGTCTTTTTCATGAGCCTTCTGGTTAAAAAACTTTCCCTGCCGTGTGAGGACAGAAAATTTAAATGTGTTACCGTCAGTCCCAATCAAATCATGTTTGTGGACAAATGGATAAAATACCTGTTCTATAAGTTTTTGTGCTCGAGCATGATTGCCCTTTACATATGCTTCCACAGCCTAGGAAATCATATTAGTACAAAGCCTTTAAAGCTATAAAGAGTCAAGAGAAACTGGGTAGACATAAAACAAGCCTTAAAAGGTCACGTACAGATTGATAATACTCCTTCTCCAGTACACGATACTCCTTGACAGCTCTACGAGCAGCGTTGTAACTCTCATCTTCTTCCTCATCTGCAATTCAAAACAAAAAGAGAAGGTAAACAGAGAGTTGAAAACATAGACATACTTAAATGATATACTTGCAGGTTCACACGGCGAGATTAATACAGTTATCATGGCTAGTGAATCAATTCCTAGGAGTTAAACAACGTAGCACAACAAAGAGAGTTTTCTTTAACATCATAACAGTTTACGATCAAGTAATTCATCTATTATCAGACCAAAAAAAAAAGTAATTCATCAATTCCCAGAACCCACTGCCAGTTACACAGGGCACACCGTGTTCATTTTGTAGCTGTTGCTGCACTGCAGTTGTCTTGTTCACCTCAGAAGGGTCACGAGGAGGTGCAGTCACTGGCTTTCCAAATGTCCTGACGCTCTCACTGCAGTTACCTTTTTCTTAGGCAATGCATACTCGGCCTCTTTTTCAGGAGCATCAAATAAAGCAGTCAGAATTTCCCTCTCGAGATCATTTCTCTGCTTTTGTTTTGTTGGTACCTCTAATCTTGAGTTTGATGCCGCATCCTCATTACTATATGAATACAAGAAAATTTTTGTCAGCACCATGCCTTGACACTTCTCCAAGAAAACTGCAAAAATAAGACTAAGAGCTGAACATACGTGGAAGAGGAAACATACCCCCCAAAATAGCTTGTGCCTTTCTTTTGACACGAAGGAGCTTCAGCTTTTGAGCACAAACCAATCTAGACAACAAATTCCAATCAGAATGAAAAAAACAGTGAATAACCCACTTGCAAACACGAGAATTCAGAGTGTCATTGAAAAAACCACAATTTATGTTCTCCGAGTAGATCATGGCATCCATCATTGAAGCATTTTGCTCTTCTAAAACTATTTGGCTAATTTGTGATCCTGTTATTGTTTTGGCAACCATACAAACCTCATCAGTGGAGTCACCATCAAATGCGTTCTTTTTGTCCACATTTGTAGCAGAAAGATCGAGTAGTTTCTCCATAGTCTGAATGGAATGGAAAACTAAGCTTAGAAGTGCTAAAAAGATATTTTCCAACTAAATAAGACAAATACCATAGAAAAATACAAAATCCTCAATAAGCTTTGTTAATGAGAAGAAAACATGTGTACCTTTGGCATATCATACCCACAAGCATCTGCATTGTAAAACAAATTCCTAAATTATTTTTCACAAATCGACACAAAATTAAAAGTACTCAGTACATAAACACCAATCTAACTACCAACTCAAATCAAAGCATGCAATGATAGAACCATCAAACAGAAAAACGGAGTAATATTTAAATCTCATTGAAGAAATTTTTACACCATGCTTTGAAATAAAAAGGTTTACCAAGAACTTCGCGAATCACATTCCTCTCTAGCTGAAATCCATCCCCAAGCATCTTGTACAGAAATTCTTCCATAGAGCGGTGAATCAAATTGCCCCTTGCAGAATTTGACTCCGATTCTTCTCCCCAAAGTTCGGATACTGGCAACACCTTTGCATCCTGTTTCCTCGGTTTCGTTGCATTGCAAGACTCATTTGATGATCTTGTGGTCCAAATATAGCCCTTACCAATAACGCTTGAAACACTACCAACCGAAACTGGTCGATTTCTCGGAACTATAGGTCCCGAATTTCCATTCCCTTCACACGACTGCTCAGAAACATCACTATTAGTACATGATGCTACGGAAGATAATTTAGCCCCCATCGCTTCGCCATCCAACGTATTATCAGTAGACGACGATGACACCGGGCTTCCCTGCATTTCGGAGAGAAATTCACTGGCCTTATCCGCATTCCGGCCTGCCTTGCAATACGCGGAAGCAATTTCATAAAGAGTAAATGTGGAGCCAAATGCATCAAGCAAACACTTCAACGCCCTCTCTTCATCAACAAACACTGACCCAGATGATTCCATTTCAAGCATATACTTCACTGAACTAGAGAAGATAAAAATCAATAATCAATAACACCAGACGATTAGCCGTTTTCCTTTTTCTTTTTCCTACATTTAACAAGAAATTAAAATTCCTAAGCAAATTGCGTGCAACCCCCTCATTTCTCATTCCAGATTAATCCAATTTTTGCCAAAAATGTATAAAACAAAATATAAAAAACGAATCCATCGGTTCAGCACATTAATGAATTGCAATCGAATCAAAATTCTCAGAGCGAGATCAAATCTTGAACAGGAAAAAAAAAAAAAAAAAACCAAAACAAAACAAACATACATAATCCGAAACCCTAAGAAAAGAAAGAAAGAAAGAAAAATGGAAAACTTGGGGAACAAGAAATCGGTGTCTTTTCCGATGAATCAAATGCGAGAAAACTTGCAGGCTATCATCGGTGATAGATTCAAGAGGAGATTAAATCGGAGGGAGAAGTTACGTACCAGAGGCCGAAGTGAATTCGCGAGAGAAGGAGGGAGTGGAGTGGAGTGGAGTGGAGTGGAGGAGAGAGAAGGAGAGAGTGGAGTGGAGAGAGGAGAGAGAAAAGGAAGGAAGAGTGAAAGTGGAGTTGCTGAATGAGTAGTTATGGTGGGAAGACTGGACAGTCACGACTCGCCTAGCCTGCCTCTGAGGTGTAAGTTATGGCTCCCACGCAGATTCTTCCTTCCTGGGTACGCTTTTTACGTCTGTTTCACTGTCTGTCTGTCGTTTGGGCTGGGCCTGCCGAGTTTTTGGGCCCACAGGCCCAGCCCAGAATCCGTGTGTTTTGACGGGGATTTTTTTCCCCCTCTCCTTTAAACTTCTAATTTTAACAATTCCTCTAAAGTTACTGAACCTTTTCACAATGCATGTATCTCAAAATGATTATATTATTTAAAATAATGGTGGAAAGAAGAGGTGAATTGTTAAAATAAAAAGTTTAGAAAAAGGTAAAGAGTAAAAATATGAGGTATAGATAGAAGTATTTTTGTAAGACGTTATTAATTTGAAACACATTGTGACGGTTAGTTAAAATCTAGAGGCTTGATAACTAAAATTCAAAATTAAAAGGAAATTTATCCCCCAAAAAAAAAAAAAAAAAACAAAGCCAATATTTAGGAACTAAGGTGCTCAAAACCCTTTAAGAAAATATCAAATCTTTTTTTTATTGTGAAGACGGTATTTTACATTGGAACATACATTCTCCATATGTCAATAATTTACTCTATATATAAATAAATATTCTAAAAGAAAGTATTCAAAACAAACAGTCATCACGATTTTTCTCACGACAATTTAGTTTTGGTTTTTAAATTTAATTAGGTAAATTTTCATGTATTAATAGAGGAATTAATTTCTCTTTTCCAAAAACAAGCAAATGCTTGGTTACTAATGTTGAGATTCCATGGAATTGATTGATTGATTGAATATGCTTGTAGTTATCATTTTGTGATTCTTTTCATGTTTAGAGATTGTGCAAAATTGTACATATCAATTAACATGATCGTAGGGCTTGATTTTAAGTTTTTTTAATTGTAATTTATCTCTATATATTCCTATACAAACTCAATTCAAATTGTGAATGAAAATCATTTGAATCGCAAATTTCATTTCAAGTATCAATGACTCCATTCCAACAAGTAAAATTTGATTGAAACTAGACAATTTAGTTGGAATAGTTCGCTCTTGGATATCCTGGAATTTGCAAAATTGAAGAAAAATAAAAGTTCGTTTCTTTTCAAGAAGTAATAAAAAAAATAAATGTTTATTAATGTTTTTATTAATGTTTATCTCCGCTAATATTATTTGTTTTTGTTGTATCCTTCTTGCGGATACAACCGCCCAATTTATACTACTACCAACTACTTTGTGAGAGCATCTTTGGACGTTAATCAAATGCTCTTATATTATCACTAAATAATAACATATTATGTAAGATTTATAAGATCTATTTATTAAAAAAATAAGAAAAAATAGTTATACATCTAAAATTTGATAACATATAATTTAATTATCTCAATGTATTTATTTTCTAAATTTTAAATTTAATTTCTATATTTTACATTTTCTCAAGATTTATTTTCAATATAAATATTTATTTTTATATTATTATTTTAAAAAAATGTATTTCATATTTTAAGAAAAGATTTATGTCATATTTTGTAAATTTTTTTTGTTTTCTTGTAATTTCTTTTGCACATTTCGTTATAAATAAATCAGATTGATTTAAGAAAATACTTTTAATTAAAATATTATCTTCCAAACAAAATTTTTATTTTTTCATTTTAATCCTTTTTATGTATTGGTCCATTTTTAATATTTTAGTATTTTTATCTGTTTTATTGTTTAATTTTTTTTTTTATAAATTCTAATCTACTTTTTGCTTAGATATTTTTTTTATTTATATAAATTTTATCAAATACGTCCAATCATATGCATCGCAAATGCTTTTAAATTTGTAAAAATAAAAGACCTAAAAGAAAGCATCGAAGTTGTTATTTTCAAGTTGGTCAGGGAATCAAGTAATCAATCAATGTCGAGTATGTCAATGATCGATGAATATCACTTTGAAATTGAGAGAAAGAGAGAGAGAGACAGAGGGGTTATCATTAGAGTATCAGTGTCACTACATATACGACCATTATCTTCTCCCAATAAAATAAACAAAGTAGAAAATAACCATACAAAATCTTCACTCTATATAAAAGCCTTCCTCATTATACGTGCATGGCCGGAGAGCAATCATAGACATAACATTCATGAAACTGAAAGCAGCAACTAGCTCTAAAAATGGCAACCACTGAAATGTGGTTCCGTGCCCTTCTCGATCTACTTCTACGTACACTTTGCTTAGCTCATGCAGTCATCGGTGATTCGGTACTAGCCCAACCGATCAACAAGATCAAGAACAAGGTTGAGTCGGGTTGGACAGAACTCTGGATTTAGGACAGAACTCTGGACCGAGCCGGGTTGGTTTCGGTCAGATTTCATATGGCGGCAAGGGGTACAGCCATAGCAGCGGTAACAGCTACGGCAGGGGGCTCTAGTTGGGATCTGTTTTGCACGCGATCAATGGGATGCCCTTGTTGTTATGGCAGCTAAGGTGGAATTGGTTATTTGTACTTTGACAGCTATAGATCCTCCAGGACTCTGAATATTGATCTTACTTTGCTATAAAAGGAGGGTGTTGAGGGTAGTATTGGAAACAAGAAAAACGAGGTTTACGAAATGGAAAATGACAGGTCGTTGAACTGAGATTGGTGATCAACAGGTATCAAATGAGATGGAATGAGCAGGGGCTGTGAGGGAAGGGATCTGATCAGCAAGCTATGAAGAAAAAGAATTGCATGTATAAAAGAAAACTCTACATCCGGTATTTTCAGTGCTGATCAAGATGGAATTATTATTAAATAAAAAAAGAAGAAGAAGAAGAAGCGATTGAAGATATCCAAAATGAAGAACACGGGAAAAAGGCATTGAACTTATGTGGTGATAATAATAGATTCATATGATAATATCATGGTGACTCCTCAGAATCGTATAGGAAAATACTGCTGTTATTTGAAATTGTTTTGCAGTATCATTAAGCGTTAATAAACTAGTTTGGAGCATGTTTGATCATTTTTCTGTGTAACAAGCACTGAGATCTTTCTTATCTGGTCATGATTCTCCCTCAAAAATGGCAGCAGTTTCGTCTGCCCAATTTGCCCCACTGCCAGTGCGCGGAATGCTGTGGAGTCGAGTGTACAAGTCCACCTGAAAAATGACTCTGCTGATGTTTCCATCGCCATCTTCATACGCAATGGCTCTTACCTTGTGTAGTGGATGATCAAAGCTTATCAGCTCACTTCCATTCTTGAATATGCAGCCTGCAGAACTGTTATCTAATTAGACTTGGAAGGACACTGTGGGTTTATCAAACTAACATATCTTTAAAAACTCGAGTCTTATTTAGTCCCTGTTCGTTTCCAAATTTTCAGAATAGAAAGCAAGATTGATTGTTATAATGGGAAAGGAAAGGAATACTCAATAACTCTAAATTTGCCAGCAGGAAAAGGCAAGTGAGATTGTCCGCAAGCTTACTCAATGATGTTGGGATTGTTGGAAAAGACCAAGGATCCATCACCAGCCAATCCCCAGTGACATTCAATGCTTCCGTTACGGTTCTAACATATTAGTTGTCAGCAAATAGTTACATAGAAAAACAAAACAGAGTAGTTGCAAAACTTGATGTCATCAGGAAAAGTCACACAACTACAAGATACATCTTAATCACGTTGTTCAAAGGTTAAGATGCCTCGAAGACGATTATATAACCCGTACTTATGATTTCTGAACTCACCCTGGCTGCAAAAAGAGTACCAGACGCAGCATCAAAGAGAACAAATGCAAAGTCTCCATGGAGATCTTTAATGACTTGATCAGTTGGCTAAGGTGCTCGATCCATTAGGACCTTATAGGCCTCAACGACAACTATGCCTTCTGTTGCTTGTCTTTGAAGGCCGTAATGGCATCCAAGATCCGAAGTGTTCTCCAAAGTTCTAATGAACATACAGAAGACATCGTCTATGACAACGATAGACCTGATTTTTACGTGCAGAAAGAATATAATTCAGATCCTTATTCCTGCAAAAAATTCCATAATTTCTAACTTCACTTTTGCATCTGGATGGTTTTAGCTTTTCAATGTTAGAAGATAGTTATCTATATAGATAAAATGTTAACCAGAAGAGAGATAAATATTCAATACCTGGGGTGTTCAGCACTATAATCATCGTGTGACAAGGTGATGAAATTCCGATTTGCAAGATTGTAGACAGTCGGCTCATTCCAAGAAGACCGAAAATTCTCCAAGATTTGTTCTCTGCTCAAGGATATCCTCAAACCCTTTGAAGAAGGAAGGCAGAGTTCTTTAGGTGGTTTTGCAATCGATTTCTCGAAAACTGCCAACATCTTTCTTCAGCAAGACCCTCAAAAATCTCTTAGATGAACCATGGAACTAGAGGCTAGAGCAGTTACACAATATACTTCTTCGCACAGAAAAGGTTGTTTCTCAAGGCAGAAGAGCTAACAAGCTGTTTAGCTTCAAAATGGCTGTAACTGAAGATAAAACAGTCGTACTTTACTAGCTTACAACAGACTAGCGTTGGGAAATACATGTGGCAGTTCGATGGCTTGCTTGGAGCGAGACGTGTAATAAGGAAAAAAAGAGGTCAGCAGAAGATGCAGACGATACAAAGTGCCAAAAACTTCTTCTGGTTTCGAGTGGAGCTGACTGTTACAGTCTTTTTCATCAGTAAAAAATTATACTTTTCGAGAAAACGAAATTAAGATTTTATTTTGAAAGAGGAAGGGTAAAAAGGGAAGGTGTTAAAACAAGGAAAACCCAACAGGAGTACAAATAAAGGGCAAATATTATATAATCCAAGCCCCACCCTTGCCTTTCCATTTAATATTAGGCTTCTTCGTCTACCATGCAACACTTTGACCACAAACTACTAGCCAAGAGTGTGATAAACTCCCATCATAAAATCAGGCACAAGAAAATTCTGAATAGATAAATGAGTAATGATATCGGAAATTGGCAAAGGAAGCCTTTTGCCTCCCCGAAGGGAGGAGTTAGCCAAAATGACAATCTTACAAAAGTGAAATTAGCAAATTGACCACCAATAATTTTAACACTGAGCGAACTATATAGTTGCATGGGATAAAAATGGAATGTTCAGGTTCGTTCCGAAGTTATTTTGCTAATAAAAAGTTTTGAAAAGTTGTTTGCTGATATAACTATCTGTTAAAAGACTAATTTTACAAAGAACTAATAGTTCTAGTTACAACTTTACAAAATGATTTGAGGTAATTCGCCCCAAAGAAATCAATGAAAACCAAAAGCAGTATAATGAGAGAGTGAAAACCATGGTGGGCCATGTAGGAGAAGGTTACCGATGCAATTTGCATGACCAAGTTGACAGGCTATATATTTAGTTGATGTAAGCAATTGTACAACCATAGTTCATTGAGCTTTCCTGTTCAAAATTGGCAACTCGTGGATGGTTTCTTAACATCTCAAGTACACGCTCCTTGACAGCTCCAGTGCCCATACCATGAATAACAAAGATAACTGAACCTGACTCCCTTTCCGCAATGGCCATTTCCAGATTGTAAGAAGCTTCTTCAACCCGCATACCACGTAGATCCACCGTGTTCCTTGATGTCTGCACTACCGGACCAAAAGAAACCTCTTCTCCTTTGCTGTCCCCCTTTTTACTCTGGAATTCTCTGCTCTGCTGAAGCTGCAATTACATTGATCAACCTGATCAGAGTTCACATGATATCTATTAAGACATCTAGAGGTCACGAAATAAAGTGTCAAGACCTAATGGCTACTCTGGTTCAATCTTATGGCTAAAATGAGCAATCTTCACCAAATTCTTTGTTAAATTATGTTATGAATCACCCCTGTGTTGCTTAGTCCAAAAACAATTTAAAATTGAAAACAAATTGTAAAATGTTACAAACAATTTGAACAGTAAAATACCATCCCCATAGCAATGCAATTGGTAACATTTCCTCTCAGAAGTCCTAGAACGTTGATAAGCAATGTGATCCTAGTGGCATGTCACTTCGAGGTGAAGAAGTACTATGTTATATAGAGTTGGAAACTCCGGAAATTAAAGAGGAACCACAAAATCTTGTCTTTCTTGTATTGGAAAAGGCTGACTTTCCAATGGTTAGCTCAATTTATGTAAATCAACCAATATGACAAAATTGTCCTATCCGGAACTGGGACCAGTTTCCTCCTACCTCAGCTAAATTCTTATATGTGCAAAAAGAGTTGAGTTACATATCAAAAATCGTACTAGGAAAAAAAAAAAAAAAAGGATGAAATATTAAAAGAGGAACAAAATACTGGCCAGCAAGAGAAAATTTTCTCCAACCCATTACCTGCTGCTTCAATCGTGAGGTGGAACTGGTAGCAGCTTTCTTCTTACTACTAGGAATAGGTCGGATGTCACTTTTCTTCACACGGACCTTAATTTTACCGTATTGTACTAGGACCGTTTCATCGTCCGCAGGAGCTTTGACTACAGTAGCTACCTTACCCCTGAGTCTCTTCAAATGAACTTGCTCTCCAATTTGGGGTGTATATGAATTGGTATCTGTTTCACGATCAGAGAAACCATACCGAGAAGAGTGAGCTTCAAGGATGGATGAAATTGCCGATTCTGATTTCCTTAACAGAGCATTGAATTGATCAGTGTTAGCTGTTCTGAGTTTATTTTCAAACTCCTGCAGCACAGTTTCCATTTGAGATTTTGCTGTTTTCACTTCTTGCTCAACAATTATGGTTTCTTTTACCATCAAAGCCGTTTCACGCTTATCAAGATCTTCAGCCTCATTTTGGATCTTCAAATAAATTGTAGAAAACAAAAATTAAAGAAAATAAATGAGAAAAGAAACTACCGTAAAACAAACAATGCACACATGTTCTGACATTCATTTTATGAAATTGTCTTTTATGGCATAAACACACAGTTTTGTTTGAATTCACTTCGGATATCTACAAACCCACAAAAAAATGGAACATCTTGTCATATTAAAGGAAATCATAGTATGGGGAGTGCTCATTTATGTCAATTTACATTTGCTGCTGTTGTGATAATGACTATATAAAATTTGGTCCTTTGGTCCTTTTTTGTGCTGGAAGGAATGTAGAAACAGAAAAAACTCAAGAACCCATAAACTTTTTAAGCAGTACCTCGCGACAAAGTTCAAGGACTTCTGCAGATAAAGATGCAGCTTTCTTAGCCTGAGCTTCCAGTCTGTCTCTTTCTTCCTTTAATGATTGATATAGCAAACCTTTCCGCTCCAGCTGCTGCTCTGGAACTAACTTCTCCCTCCATTTTTGTGCATTTTCAATAATAGTTTGATCAAAACCGATTGTCCTGGCAATACTTAATGCATTTGAATCACCACTACTTCCCCAAAGAATCTGATATGTAGGTTGTAAAGTTTCTAGGGAGAATTCCATAGCTGCATTCTCAAACCGATTGTCCTTTTCTTTGAGGCAACTCAAATCTGCGTAATGAGTAGTCACAACAGCCAAGTTCACACGATCTTTGAGATACTGCAAGATGCTTGTGGAAAGAGCCAAACCTTCTGAAGGATCAGTTCCACCTCCGATTTCATCAATGAGGACAAGTGATTCTTCTGATGCTACTTCCAAGATGTTACGGATACGTGACATGTGCCCGCTAAAAGTTGAGAGATTTTGCTCCAGCGACTTCAAGAGGAAAACTAAAGTCAGAGTAATGGAAAGCTCAAAGTAAATTATCTGCCATAATTGAGAGTAAATAGTACCTGGTGATCTCCAATATCTGCCAGAACCAGATTAAACCATGGAAGCTTTGGGTTGTTTTTAGCAGGAAGAAACATTCCAGCCTTTGACATGAGTGATGCCAGACCCAAAGTCTTCATGGAAGCAGTTTTCCCTCCAGTGTTAGGCCCTGAGATCACAACGACTCTGGTGCCACGTCCAATTTTGATGTCTAGTGGCACAGGGTAGTCAGACCCACCATCCAAAGAATCGGACACACCATCTGAAGAATTCCGCATTCGTATATCCGATAAACTTCGAAGAGAGGATTCAAGGAGTAATGGGTGTTGAATTCCATCAATATTGACAAATGTAGAGTAATCAGAGCTGTCAGAATCTAAGTCCTCACTAAACTTTGAGGTGAAACTTGGGCAGACCGCATTCATCCATACAGCATGACCCGCTCTAGCAAAAGCAAGATCAACCTGAAGAATTTTATCTAACAAATACTCCATTGCGCCTTTTGATTTCGCTACTTCAGATGTAAGCAAGCTCAAAATGGCAATCTCCTCAGCTCTCTCAGCATTTGAGAGCCTCACCTCCATGTTATTCAACTCCACTACCTCTTTGGGCTCCACAAAATATGTCGCCCCAGAACCACTAACATCTAGAACTACACTATCCGAGACTAAATGCCGGTGGGACGCCCTAACAGCTACGCACATTCTACTCCGGCGATTCGTTACCAAAGGAGTGTCAATTCCACCGGCCTGAAAGATCCGAGACGAAACACCCTTTAACAAAGCTTCCAAACTTTCCATGTTACTCTTTCTTTCGGACCTAATGATCTCCAAATCATCACTAGCTCTATCAAGTATAATTGAGAGATTGCAATCTAGACAAAATCCTATCTTTTGCTCTAGCTCTAGTTGGAAATCGCAATTCTGAAGTAAATCAAGAATAGCCAAGTACCTGTATGAGCAGAATTAAATACAAAATTCTTTAGATTTGGATTCGCCATTAAAACTTCAAAGTTCGGGTAAAATTCGAAGCGCTTCTACGATTATTTCGATACCTTTCCCGGCAGTCTTCGCTAGACGCCAATTCCTTCAACTGCTCAGACAAAGCCCTAGCTGCCACGAGCGTCCTCCTCATCGCACAAAGCTCCTTGATAGTGAGCAACTCGCCGGAAGCGGCGGAGTTCACAATCCCGCAGACGTCCTCGATTCGGGAGAAATCCAAGGGCCAAGAGCCGACGGCCTCCACGGCGGCAGCGGCGGCGGACGTCTGGTCGAGAAGCTTCTGGCTGTCGGAACGGGAGCGGCCGAAGGGAATGGAAGCGGACTGGGCGGCGGAGAAGCCCATGGAGGTGGAGGTGAAGGCGGAGAGCTGGTTGCAGACGGAGCGCCATTCGAGAAGCTCGAGGGTATCGGCTTGGAGGGAGGCGGCGGCGGCGGCGGCGGTGGTGGTGGTCGGAGAGAGGCTGAGCCGGTGGGAGGGTGGTTTGACGGCTGCTCTGGGGAAGAGGTGTAGGGATTTTGGGACGGAGTAGGAGGAGAGGTTGGCGAGTTGCATTGGCGGAGGATTGAGCGAGAGAGAGAGGCTTTGGCGCCAGATAGAAGCGTTGGTGGGTAAAGATTACAGATGACGTGGAAATTATTGACAGGTCAGCAACTGAGTAATAGGATGTGGGCCCGTATTTTTTTCCCCACTATTTGGAACCCAACTTTTATGGGACCACCTTGGAGTCAACTCAGTCAAGTAATGGCGATGTTCTTTATTATTTAAAAAAAAAAAAAAAAAACAGTAATTTTGATGTTTTAAAAACGACAATAAAACAAAGAACGACAGCTTCTTCTTTTTCCCCCCGCTGAATCGCCAATTACAGTCATTTCTTTTATTTCTTTCCCATTTTGGTCATTGCCACTGTTCTTTCTTTACCGTTGAGCTAGTTAGTAGTAGTACATGTGACTGACAGTAGACCAATATTTTATTGAGTTTGGAAAACTATTATATCTTTTTCGGTTTTTTGTTAGTACTGGTAGAGTAGCAAAAATTGAAAAAAAAAAAAAAAGTTTAGTGTCCATCCTCCATCGTTATTTTGCATGTCACATGTCAGATTGTGTAGCCTTGTAATAAGTTATCTATTGGTATTAATGAACACTAGTCTTTGTACATAACGATAAATGTGAGCAAAACATTCTCACGAGAATAAGAAAGAAACGACATAGTAGTTGTTTCATTACATAACTTAAACCAAATATTGGAGAGTAAAAAAAGAAAGAAAAAGAAAAGGATATTGGTAAAATAACTTCTACGTTGCAAGGATTGGAACACCACAAGCAGCAGAAGCATGGTTTCCTTCTTTGTAGACAAGGTTGCCTCTCACAAAAGTTGCTGAAACTCTTCCATTCAGTTTTCTTCCCATGTACGCTGAGTTACTCTATAGATACACCCCACCCCCAAGAGAAAAAAAAATGAAGGTTTATTATTGACTAATTTCGTGATAGGTTGCGGGGAAAAATTACCCGTGAAACACACTCATAATCGTTAAATTACGTCATAATCATATCATATGAAAAAAAGGTATGACAGTTTAACAGAACTTGATGAAAATCTAATGGTTCAAAATTGTGCCTATACCAAAGAAATCTCCTTTATCATTGGCTCAAACCTTGTGGAAAACTTCATTAAAACATCATTAAGTAGGAAAAGTGGAAAGAAGGAAGACTTACAGGATGTTTAAAGTGAACAGGATATTCCTCATTTAGGTTGAACTCTACTTCTGGTTCCCATACAACTATATCTGCAAAGTTACCAACTGCAATGGACCCCTGACAAGACACAAGAATTTTTGTTGAGAATTCATTGACTTCCCAAATAAACTTCAGAAATTTTCTTTTTCAATACCATTATTGGATACTACTAATGAAGTGCAATATCTATCTTGAGGGAAAAATAATAATTAGTGCACAAGAAAAAAAAATGAATAAATGAATAGTAATATGACCTTTAATTCCTGGCCAGCAAGCCTTGCAGGCCTCTCACTCCACCATAGAGCTAATTGTTCCAAAGTAACTCCATATTTTTGCCCATATGACCATGTTACAGGAAGCACAAACTGCAGATGTCTCCAAAATAATTCAGTTTGTTTACCAATACCTAAGGCAAATGAAATGATAGCATCCAAAGTCTTAAAAAAAAGGGGGAGAAATAACTAAATAGAGAAAATTAGACCAACCTGCAAAGATGATATTCCTCCCCATGCCTTTAAGAAGTTACCCTCCTCAAGAAGCTTAAGTTTTGGCTCTGTCGGCGAATGATCGGAACTTAACATGTCAATATGTCCTTCCTGCAAAAAAATGAAGGTTACGTAGAGCCAAATAACAGTATATAGTAAACGTGATGGCATAAAAATAAAATCTGAGTGGATCACATACCATTACAGCCTCCCACAGTTTTTCTTTATTGGCTGCATCACGAATGGGCGGCGCACACTTAAAACGAGTATCTCCATCCTGAATCTCTTCTGCTGAGAAAGCTAAGTAGTGTGGACAAGTCTCAACAGTCACACTGTCGCTGTTATGCTTAGCTTCCTGAGAAAGAGAACAAATGATAGATTAGCATGAAGAAATATTTCCACAAAACGAGGAAAATGTAGTATGGCCCAATGTAGAACATATTTAAAATCTAATTTTGTTTTTATCAAATACATTGGGAAAAAAAAAAATTGGAATCTGTTGCTAAGTTGTGCATTAAAAGGACCGGTTTCCTCCATATACTATAAAGAATGTCCAACTCCAAATACAATGTTCGGTTAATTTAAATAACAAAGAAAAGAAAATGTCCTCCATATGCTAAAAACTTGTTATCGCCAAGTGTATCAGTTGGTTCAACAATATGCATCTGATTAAAATGCTGAATAAGAATTTGTATCTGTAACAAAAAATTGCACACGATATGTCATGCGTAGTTATAAGAAGACCACCTTGATAAGATCTAAGGAAGAACTTGAATCAGACAAGTGAACTATGTGAAGATGAGCTCCATCTGCAGGGCCGCCAATCCTCGTGTCCTTTGTCACCGTCAAGAGCTCCCTAATAGCAGTCTCCTCCCTAGTTTTTAACCCAAAAAAAAAAAAAATGAAACAGAGTTACGAGCCAAATAACAAATCATAAGAACAACGAATGAATGTTTTCCTCTCAAATAGGCACTAGGATTAAGTAAGATAAAAGGACAGAGTCAAAGCAAAAGTATAAGATCAATGTCACTTGGTATAGTCGAAAGCGACATCTTACATTGAAGGTGGCCTACTCTTGAGATAAGTCGAATAAGAACGAGGATCATTAGCACCATCTTCATGTCCCAAGGGGCTTTCAAGGTCTTTTTGAATCTCTGCATGTACCAGTAAAGGTCTTCTATATTTTGCCAGTACAGACAGCCCCTCCTAAGGAAAATATTAGACAACATATGAAGATATCCTGGAAAACACTACATTGCAATTAATATAATATACATTCGATTTATTTGTTTATGTTTCTTGAACGGTCATTTATTTTCCCTTGTATACAAGGAAGTCAAACGATAGAAAGAAAACAATAGCAGTAATTCGTTAGTCTTACATATTCTGCAAGATGGATCCAGTTTTTGGAAAGCATTTGGACTGTACATCATGAAGCATACCTTAATATGACTGGTGTTTGTCATAGGAAAGTCGTTAATCCCTGATGGGCACATAAAAGACTGCAAAATTAGAAGAAAAAAATGATGAGTAACGATTTTAGATCCCACAATAGTTGCACACAATGGTTGCTACATGATTATGGTGCTATTTAAGTTCTGACTAAACTTTTTAACTTTAATTGACAAAAGAAATACGAGAGTAACAATTACAACTAGTTATTCTTTGGGCGTGATAAAGAGGCCCATACAAGATGACAACCATGCACATTGAGCCGTGGCTAATTTTGTTGGCAAACAAAACGTGTCACCTCAGCCCCATGAATGGCTAAACCAAATGCAATGATGAGATACACTGCCTCTTCATACCATACTCATTTTTCAACTATGAAGATCTGAGAACTATCAAATACATCGTTTATTTAGCAGTTACCTTTAGACCAAGAACACCAGCATTTAAGAGATCTTCAAGAGCAGATGGATTGAATGCATTTTCAGGAACAAGGCCACCCCAGAAACCTATTTAACAAACTCCTTAGGAAACACTAGATTTCAAAGTTATTAACATGACAAGATATATGATCACAAACATACCAACATCGACATAAATTCTGTTCTCTGCCGCCTTAATCTATTGAGCAAAAACAAAAGATTATTAAGAGAAAAAGACAATAAATAACATTTATGACAAAAATAAGCAAGTTATATAGAATACTTGGATAACCTAATTATATAATGCCCAAAATATGCTCAGACCTTTAGCTTCAATGTCTCCCTAGACACAGTTGAAGGGAAACTATTCAGAGGCATGTCAACCAATGTAGTTATACCCCCTACAGAAAACATATATAAATGAGCCAAATAATAAGAGTGCTTACCAATGCGGGCGTGAGAAGTAAATTCAACCAAGATACATAAAAAAATAAAGTAGATACATGTGCACATATTGATACAAGAATTGAAACGGCCCTCTTCAAGTTTCCTAATTAAAGCAAAACATTATCACTAACAATTCGAGCACATTTATGTGTTATGTGTAGGAAAGGTTGGAATACCAGCAGCAGCTGCTTTGGTCCCTGAAGGAAATCCTTCCCATTCAGATCTTCCAGGATCATCAAGATGTGCATGCCTGCCATGATTGCAAACTAAAGCTTTTAGATTCAAAAATACACTTCATTTTAGAGAAAGAAAAAATACGGCATTAACCATATTTTCATGTTAAATTATGTGGGTCTACGTGTCACAATTTGTCGTCTCGTGGTCGTATAGTAGACATGTAAATCAATATCTCGTTGAAAATTTTCCTGTGATGACTGTGCCTACGCATAAAACTTGCTTTAATGGGCAGAGTTGTTTTAGTTAATTCTTTAACTAACTCTCAATTATTTGATTAATTATAACTTACACGTCAATCAAGCCGGGCATAACAACGGCATCTCCATAGTCAATCACCTGCCCGAGCTTGGAATTCCAAAGGTTTTCCTCTTTTTTAACAATCGACGCAATCTTCCCGTCCTTTACTTCAACTGCTCATTACCACATTTCATAAACGAATAAAAATTTTTAAAAAAATTTCAAGCAAAATTAACAGACTTACAAGACAGGTCAGGTCATATTTTATTTATTTAATTGTTTTTCAAAGGATTTAGATTAAAAGTTAATTTATTAAAACATGCCTGCTCCAGAGATAATCCCTTGAGGAGTAACAATCCGCATGCTAGCAATCCAATAGTGTTGGTAAGGCAGCAGACTACATCTATTCTGTGAGAGCAGTATGTAATAATAAGGTTTTCTTATCTCTATCAAATAGCAATTGATATCGAAATTCACTCATAATTGAGGAATTTTACAGAGGCAAAGCATTATAACATTTATTTTTTATTTTTTTTATTTTATTTTTATATTTCTGTGTGTACTGTAGCCGAATAAAATATAGATAAAATGTAGTCCAAAACATATACATATATCTAACCTTTTCTTCTTCTTCTTAACTAATCTCACTAATGCCGATCAATTTGAAGGTTATTCTTATTTTACTCTCTAAATTATTAAAAATTCTCGCTTGAGCCTATGCATTTTGAATTAATCTCACATATCCATCTTGTAGAATTTCCAATGAAGAAGAAAGGCACATGGAAAAAGATGGATTTAAGTCATGTGATCTTTTTTCCATTTAATATTAACATATAGAGTCTAACAAAAGGGATTAAACGAGACTAATTTTTCTCTTTTCTCGTTTTATTTTTTAACAAAAATTCTTGTAGAATGGATTAAATGATATTAATTGAGAATTAAAAGTAAAGCAAGATTTTTTGAAATTCATGAGAGAAAAACCTTAATCATCATAAAATTCAGAACGTGTAAGATTTGGATTTTTTTTTCTTTAACAAATTAAGAAAAATAAAATCAGACTTACAATCAAACAAAGAACAGAACTAGATCATCAACGTTGTAGTCTTGCTGTACCACTATAGTGCATGTATGGAGATTTCAATTCTTTTCCCTCCTTGAACAAGTTCAAGGACACGAGTAATGAAAAATTTTATCATAAATATATAGATTTTTTTTTTTTTGCCTTGAAAGGATAAATGTAATGATGCTTAAATAATATAAGTTTTGCAAAACTTAAATAATTTTTGTCTATATTTTTATTTCAATCGTAATTACAAGAAAGCCCTCCATACCTCTTGAAAGGAGAAGAGGTAGATGAGATTTCTATTTTAGCTTGGTTTCGAAATTTTCTCTTAGAAAAAGTATACATATATATATATATATATATGCGAAAGATGATCAGCCAGTTTTTTTTTTTTTTTTAAGGTGATCAGAGAAAAATGTCTACATTGAAAACTATAATTTATTGCATCGAGAGATTAAAGAGATTAAACACATTACGACCACAAATTGATAGTCTAAAAATTATCTCAAATTTTCCTTAAGACTTCTTATTCACAAAACTCTGAAGTAAATCCAAAGTCATTAGATTACTACTTTCATGGTAGAAAGTTCTCAATACTTTATTCATTTATTTTTTAAATTCATAGATGCGTTATTTAAACTTTAAACTTCACACTTCGTTGTAAAATTAATTATATAATTCCTATTAGATTATGTTTGTAACTAGAGTTCCTAAATTTTATTTACATGCAGGATGTCGAATTCATGTAAATAAATATGTGATGATTCTCTCTCTCTCTCTCTCTGTTTCTTTTTTTTTTTTTTTTTTTTTTTTCCTTTTTTGGCGCTTAATACACACCAAGATGAGTTGTATACAAAATGCAATAGCCTTTTTTTTTTTAACACTTTCGTAGCCACTTGCACTTTTCATAGAAACTAAGTAACAGACATGCCTTCTTTAAAATCAAAAGGTTAAAATAATGCGGTTGCAGGTATAACCTAATAATAATATCATATGATCCGATTCTACCTAAAAGTGTAAAGTTCAAATTCCCTATATCCAAATTTAAAAAAAAGAAGTCAAAATAACAAAAACAACTAAAAATAAAAATAACTAATATTACACTGATCATAACTAAAAAAAATTACTTTTTTCCCTAATTTTATTTTTGCCACGAATTAAATCCCTAAAACTTTTATATTTGACACTCCTCTACCAAACAAATTTAAAAAAATTCCTATATGTTGTAACTTTATGAACTAGAAAGAAAATCAAAATTCGCCACAAAAAGCTCAGTTTGGCTTCCAAGAATGATTCCAACTTAGAATTTTCCTCAAAAAAAAGAAAAGAAAAAAGAAAAAAAAGTAAGATTCCATCTCTCATCGAAATCAACGAAAGAAAGTTCAAAAAAAAAAAAAGGGGGAAAAAGTAAGATTCCATCTCTCATGGAAATCAACGAAAGAAAGTTCAGTTTATTTAGGAAAAAAAATTCGTCCAACATGAAAATAATTTAAAAAAATTAAATTAAAAAATTGCGAAAAACCTGATAACTATTGAACTAGCAGCGATTGAATGAAAGCAAAACCAAACAAAATAAATAAAAACGAGAAACTAAAATAAAATCAATAGAAAATATAATGGAATCTGCAGACCTTGGTATAGTTTTGGACGTAGAAGAAGACCAGGTAGGAAGCGAGTATCGCCAGCGGAGGAAGCAGCCTCCATTGAAGCCGATTATCCATTTTCTCTTTCTTCTCGTCGCCGACTCTCTCTTATCTGCAGTAAATCTAATGCGTTAAACTGGCGCATATATAGAGAGAGAAATAGAGAGAGAAGAGTGTGTGCGTGAGAGAGGAGAGAGAATCTCCTCGAGGTACATGTAACTCTTCCTAGCAATTTAATTTGTTTGTCTTTTCTTTTTTAATTAATTTATATGTCTTTTTATTTACGAAAAAGATGTAGTAGAAACTCTTTTAGAGAAGTTACCGGTAGATCTTGTTTTTAGGTGTTTTTATTTGATCAATGATACAGAAATTACGTGTGTACTTGAGTTACAGTATATATTACCACATAGTATTACTGCCTTATAAGTCAAATCATCCTCTTATTACCAAATCAAAATTTTTTATTCTTTTTCTTTTTCTTAGTCTGGATGATTCTTTTTTTTTTTTTTTTAGTTTGCTGAGGTTTTGATTAATCAATTTCCACAAATTTGTTTTTGTGAAGAAATTTGTTTGGTCATAATCTTGATAAAATTTGTGGTCGGCGAAAAAATAATATAGTTGTGATTTTAGGCTTAGAATTTCCACAAATTTGCATTTATGATGAAATTAATCTGTATGGCCATGCTCTTGATGAAATTCTTAGCTAGAGAGAGATAATTTGGCTTTATTTTAGGCCTTGAATTTCAACGAATTTACATTTCTGATGAAACAACATCTGATTTTAAGCTTTTCAGGAAAAAAGAAAAAATTGGAAAAAAGCTATGAGGTTTTGAAATTTTTCCAACAACGTCACGTGAAGAAGACGAAGATCTGGAGTTGGGTACTAGCCTCCCCGAGCTCAGAGTCGCCGACTATCACTCAACTTGCACTATCGCCGACTATCGCACAACGAAGTATGAGAAGAAGCCTCATGCCAACCATCGCTCAAATCGCCGGCCATCACTCAATGGCGAATCTGAGAGGTTTGCAAATATTGCCATCCTCTTTGCCATTTTTTACAATGGGGTGTTTGGAGGGGACGAAGCAAATTCAGAAGTTTAGCCAAAAAAAAAAATAGCATCATTCAATGAAGTCGGAGAAGAGGCCTCACGTTAACCGTCGCTCGACGGTAAACCCGAGAGGTTTGCAAAGGTCGCCGTCATCTTTGCATCTTTTTCCAGTAGGTTGCTCAGAGAGGACGAAACCTATTCAAAAGTTTACTCAAAAAAGAACAAATCTGCTACATCTTACCTCAAACAAAAACACCCCCCCCCCCCCCCCCCCCATCTTACCATCCATCGCAAGTGAACATTAATTAATAATAATTTGATGAGTAACTAGAAACAGTGTCTTTGAAAGAGACTCACCACATATTCTTCATTTATTTATATAGCTTTATTCTTATCTTTTTAATAATAACATCATACGGTCTAATCAACTTGATTTGTTTAATTGATACAATATGATACTTTAATAATCACGGGTAAAAAAATCAGCCAAGGGGATGCTTACACGTGGACCTTGGATAGGTTAAAATAGTCTTAAGGGGTGTTTGGTGTGTTAGTTTGAGTTGAAATATTTTAATCGTAATAGTAAATTTTTTTGAATTTTCAGAAAAGATAAAAAACTTTTTGAGAAAAAGACAAAAACTTTTTAAGAAAAAGACAAAAAAAAATTAAAATGAGATGAAAATGAGATGGTGTCCATCCTCCCCCTTTTCGATTCCTTTTACAAGTGGGCGTTGTTTGTATCCGGTGGTGGGCCAGTGGGGTCACTGGAGTTTGTCGGACGGTGAATCACCGACCAATCAGATGGCGAGTAGCTTTGAGGTCCGGTTGAAAATTGTAGGTAAATCTTTGCTATTACTGGATTGTGCTCGCGGAGGGGAATTGTGTCGTGTGAGCTTATATATTAGTATGAATTTTTAACTCCCTTGGGTGCGGGGAAGATTCCTTTTGGATTCAGATTCGATTGATCCTATCGGGGCAGCTCAGAATTTTAAGTGGATTTTTGTGCAGTAATAATTGCTTGAGCCGTCTATTATTTTCTTCGTAGAAGACAATTCCAATGTTCTTTTACATTGTTTTTCGGTTTACATAAATTAGTCCCTCCAAAATCCCTCCAAACTCCTTCCAAACTTGCTTTTGATTTTCAGATTTTTTTAAAATCTTTTTATTTCAACTCAAAATTATTTTTTTCTACTCGTATCTCTAGATATTTATTTTAAATTCAAATTTTAAATGTCTATAATTTTATTATTTCAAATTCAAATGAGACTATTATTTTAAATCAAGAATCAAACTATATTGATATTTTTTTTCAATGTATTTTAAGATTTTTCTGTATTTTTCTCCAATAGTTTTTCCTCCAAATGTACATTTCCAAAATCACATATACTTTTTAAATCAAAATACAATTCCAAAACCTACTCCCAACGAGCTCTTAATATTCATAAACAATAAAGCCCTTCAAGAAAGAAACTTAAAATAAAAGAAAAGAAAAAGAAGAGAGAGAGAGAGAGAGAGAGAAGGGGTCTATCATGATGAAGTCAAAAAACTTATTGATATTTTTTCTCGGGTGGAGTAATAAGAAAAAAGAAGGATGAAACAACAAATTTTGAAAGGATTATGAAACTACACGAGGGCGGGGAAACTACGTACAGTTCCCCTAAATCTTAGCTAGCTTTGTACCTGTTTAGATTAGTGGTAATTCACATTTAATTTTGATGTAGAATTCCTCACCCCTAATTTATAGGTAAAAAGAAAACATTATAAGTGACAATAACAACAAATTGACGTCGAAACAAAGTGACAATAAACTGCAGAAGGCAATAAAATACAAGATAAATTATTTTGTTATTCCATGAACTTTTTTTCTCGCAGCTAGAATGCCCTTAAACTATTAAAGCGTTGTTACAATGGTCATTTACGTAACTATTTTGATGGAATCCGTTAATTAACATCACTTTTTGATCAAATTACTAAAAGATTTCCTCTAAAAATTAAGAGAAACGACTCCTGTAACAACGTTTTAATTGTTTAGGGACATTTTTTATTCTCTTTTTTGTAGTTGAAATTACTATAAACTATTAAAAATGTTATTACAGTAATTCTTTCCATTAATATTTGGACGAAATTCGTAATAAACACCACTTTTTGATCAAATCACTAAAAGATTTGGTTTGAAAAGTAACAGAAAGAATTGTAGCAACATTTTAATAGTTCAAGGGCATTCCAATTATGAAAAAAAAAAATTAGAAACCAAAGTTTCTTGAAGAATTTTGAGAAAGTAATTTACATGACCACAAATATTGAAGGACAACAAAATAAAAGCCACTTCTAAATTAAATAACAACCAAACGAAACTAAATTAAAATTAACAAAACAAAAACGACAAAATGAATGCCCAATTAATCAAAAACAAACAAATAAATAAATACTAAGTGAATACCCACGTCTTTAGCCGGGGGGGGGGGAGGGGAGAATATTCAGAGAGAAAACGGAGAAAAAGAGAAAGAAAATGGAACAGTTGGTAACTAGATTGACAGTAAATATACAAACGACGGGAAGAACAGGACAACCACAACATGAAGCACACGAGAGAAAAAAAAAAAAACGACAACAAACCGTAAAAATGCAAAGAGGACGAAAAACGATGAGAAAGATATATCACATCAAAGGTCAACTCCGAGTGATTCGAGTACGATAGTGCAATAACCGGATAAATTAAGACAAAAATTACTGACAATACCACAAAATAGGAGTAAGAACAAACGACATCAAAGTTAAGAACAGCAATAAAGGAGCGACAAGAAAACAAAAAATAAGTAAGAAAAAAGAAGCAACATGAAAATTGAAGACGACAAGAGCAATAGCCGACAACAAAGTTTAAAATTTTGAAGTTTGAGGATTTTTAAATTTCAATTATTTTTTTAATGAAACAAAGAATTTTTTAGGAAAAGACAAAAACTTTTTAGGAAAAAGACAAAAAAAATTTTGAAATGAGATGAGATGAACCATCTCACCAAACGCCCCCTAAAACGACAAAAATAAAATGACAACAAAATCACAGAAATCTTAGAATATCGACAAATGACAACAACACAATTAGGACTAACAAATCCTTATATCACATAACATTCCTTGTTAAAAAATGACACAAATTAAACATGTATGATTTGTTTAATTTTCATGTTAATTTCTATAATACTACAAGTGAACATACATACTAAACAAGTGAGTTTCGCGTCACCATGCTTAACTCGAAAATTGCCATATATAACACGTAATTTACACCAAAATACATGGGATAGCATTTACTCGGGATAAGTAAATAAGCTATCATTCTTTTGGTGATGGATATTTAAAAATTATCATATTAATTAATTTCGTTATGAAAAAATATTAACTTACTATTATGGGTATTTAGTATGCAGTAATCAATAGGAATCATATTACTAGGAAAGTGATAGTTGGTAATATGATTCCCAAGTATTATGAATTATCATATTTTGTTACTTCTATAATATTTTCTTACATTCCCAAGAATAAAACTTTGTTGTGTTTGATTATACACAGTAATATATATGTATTTAGATAATTAAAATGTAAATGTATTTTTTCTTATAAAATCAATTAATTTAGATAATTCAAAACTAACTACCTTATCATCTGACTTGTAAACATTTTTTTGTTTGAAAAATGTAAACTTTTTTTTTTAAATTTCGTATAAAACCAATTAATTTTTTATATATTAAAACTAATTTTTTTTGATCAAATATATTACTAATTAGATCTCATTAGATAATTAATATTTTGGGTATGTTTGATGAAATTAGTTGGATTTTACGTTTTAATAGTAATTTTTGTTGACTTTTCAAAAAAGACAAAAAAATTTTTTTAGAAAAAGACAAAATTTAAGATAAAAAACGAGATTTTATCATTTCGTTTTTTTTTTAATAATATGAAGAAATAATTTTGAAAAATGAAATTTTAAAATCAGAACAGCAATGTTAAAATACCAATAATAATTAAAAAGAAAAAGAAAAAGAAAAAAAAAAACGAACTCAACAAAATCGTCTCCTCCACCCTGCCTTTACCATTGCCGCCATCCGAATTTTACCCGCCGTCTCTACCCTCACCTCACTCTGAGTTGAATTCTCCATCGCCTTTCAACTCCGCACCCCTGAATACACCAACCCCATCGCCACCAACCGATTCGCCGCCTCCGCCATCGGATCCACTGCCGTCAAAATCATCTCCTGGTTATTCTCCTCCAAGCCATTCCAAGAAATCTCCGCCACCGCCGGGCTCTTCTCCTTCCCCTCCAAGGTTTAAATACCCGCAATCGATGAGAGATTCCCCTTCTCCCCCGACCTCCACGAACGATGTGATTGCGAACTTTGTGGGGGTGAGGGGCAGCGATGCTGCAAAAGCTTAGGTTGTGGGTGGGCTCGGGGCCACGTGGAGAGGTGGATCTGTAAGTCTTGAGCTGTGGGAGAGATCAATGTTGTGACGGGGTAGTGGGCGACGATGAGGTCCGGTGGGGTTACAATGGAGTTCCAACGAGTTGGTGTCCACATCCGATGAGGTGGCGACAAGCATAGGTTGCTGTAGTGGCGGTGGTCGGTGGTTTTGGGATTGATTATGGAATAGTGGTGGATTGAGTTTTTTTTTTTTTTTTTTTAAGTAATTTTTGATGGTATTGAGATTCCCAGAAATCTAAAATTACCTCAAAATTGGGTAAAATAAATCCTCCAGGATTGATTTTCTTGTGAGCACAAAAATTATAATATTTGTATTAAACATAGGAATCTTATAAATTCTCATTCCTACTCCTAAAATTATCCCATACCAAACATCCTTTATATGAGTTAATATTTAAAAATTAAAATTATAATTATTGTCTCTAATATTACTTATACTAATAAATCATTTATTGATAATAATAAATCATGGTTGTTAATGTTCCCTAAATTAATAATTGACTAACATTATATCACTTATGATTATGATTATTTATTGATTGATTGTCTCTTTTTTTTTTCTTTAACTATTATTCTTTTATTTAAACAATATTTTATGATATATATTAAAACCATGCTTTCCAAAATATCAGTTTCCTAAGTATCTCTTCAATTTTTTTGGGTTTTGGCTTTTTATCATATCGAACGAGATTAGACATTCCTCCAAGCAAAGGAAAAAAAAAAAAAAGATTGGACTTTGTTTTCGACATATTTTTTTTAGGCTTTTTTTATTTTATTATATCATAAATTTATTATAGAGTTATAATTTACATCCAGAATTTTAATTTTGATAATTTACACCTTGCATTTACAAAGATGTAGCAAATCACACTACATTGACAATAATATTAATCTTTTGAAGGAAATTGATGTGTGATTTATACATGAGTTATTGATTCATGACATAAATAATCATTTTAAACTTTGTTCATTAATAATCTATATGCAAGTGAGATATCAATTTATATTAAAAAAATCAACATTATTCAATCAATAGGGTGCATATCGCTACAGATTTATAAATTTAGAATGCAAATTGTCAAAATTAAAAATTTAGTGTGTAAATTATAACTTTGTAATAAATTTAAGGTGCATCAATATAAAGATGTCTTTTTTTTTTTTTTTTAAATCAACTGTGGACGTGGAAGTTATTTTCCTTTTTTTCCCTTCTTTTTTATTAAAAAAAAAAAAACAAAAGAGAAAACTTTAAAAGAACTAAAGAAATTCCATTTTTTAAAAAATAAAATCTAGAGCAGGAGATTTGGAACATTACATTTTTTAACAAAGTATAATATAATATTATACATGCATTTGGTTTAACCACTCAAATTATTCAACTCTATTTATTTTTTATATTTTTATAAAAAATGAACTTAATTTCATTATTTACAACTTCAACTCTAATATAAAATTTTCATAACTTTCTTATTTTAAATCTAAATGATATAATTTTTTCTAAAAATTATATAAAATTTTAAGACGAATGAAATAAAATTTATATTGATATATAATATAGTTTTCAAACACAATTTTTTCTTATTAAACACATTTCAAATTATTTTTTTATTTTTTATTTTAACTCCAACTAATCAAATGCACCGTTTTAAAATTAAACTCAATCCAATAAAAATAATTCAAATTCTTCAACTCAAGTAGGCCAATTAAACATCCTCTGTGTCTATAACCATTTCACTGTTTGTTTTAAATTGACTGACAATAGTTTTTTGAAATGAAATATTAAGGCCCGTTTAGGTTCGTTTATGTTTTCAAAAGTTATCATGTCATTTTCCTCTAATTTTACTATTTATTTTTTTAAATATTTTTAAAAAATTTAAATTTTAAAAATTTATAATTTTATGATTTTAAATCAAAATGAGATTATTTTTTTTAAATCGTATAGAATTATGAAAGAAATGAAATAAGATTTATATAATTAATTTTTTTCCAAATACAATTTAAGTTTTTACATTTTTTTATTTTAAACAGTTTATTTTCATCAAATATACATTTTTAAAACTCAAACTATCTCTAATCTCTAAAATACCATTTCCAAATATAACATCAAACGAACCCTTAATTACTCTAAAGTTGAGAGGGCACAAATAAAAATGATAGTCAGCTTATGGATTGGAAAGTAATTATATATTTTCTTATCTTATCTTATGCTTTATTTGGTTGGTTGGTTCAATCCAATTAAACTCACATTTTTTTTATCTTTTTCTCAAAAAATTTTTTATTTTTTCTAAAAATTTAAAAAAATTTAGTATTATAATTAAAATATTTCAACTCAAAATAACCAATCAAACCACTATTAAAAAAAAAAAAAAATCAAAGAAGCCGTTGTTTTTTTTTTTTTTGTTTGCCTTTTCACTAAACGCAAAATTTATGAAAATGACCCGCGTGCGAAAGCACAGAAGGCGTTCAGACTCCCGAGTCTGACAAACCAACAAAATGACCGAAATACCCCTTCGCATCGGCCCCGTCGTCTTCTTCCTCAGCTCGCCATTTGCACAACTCCCGCTCCACAGATAAAAACACACCCAAAAAAAAAAAAAGAAGAAGAAGAGATGAAAAGCATCATACCTCAGCAATGGTCGCCTCCGTGCGGAAACCAATGCACGCAAAAATACGCTGCTCTTACGCAGATTCCATGTAACCCCACCTCTCTACGAAATTTCTTCCTCGCTCTTTTTTTGAATCTCTAATTTCTTCAATATTTCTATTCCTATTTTCCGTACTTGAATAACTATTTTCCTTCTTTTCAGTTTCGTATTTCTGGGTTGCTGTTGAATTCTTGATATGATATGGATTTGAGGTTAATTTGATTTTGATATATATATATATATGTGTGTAGAGTGTATCAATATTCCATGGTTTGTTTGCTATGCAGAACATTTCAATTTAATTAAGTGTATTATTATCTAATGTAAACTGAAATCATACACCGATGCTGCGTTTTTTTTTTTTAAATACTGATTTTGTTTCATAAAATTTAGAAGATAAACAAGAGAAAGCGTGTTTAGAATCAGCAGACATAAAAATATTAAGAAAATTGGGTTTTGTAGAATCGGCAAATAACAAAAATATATAGTTAACGAAGTTATAAATTAAAAGACAATAACAATTACCGCAACACTAGAATTTACGTGAAGAACTCCAACACTGCTCACGACCCTCGAAAAGAAATCACCCGGTGAAAACTTTTTTAACTTTGCTTTTGATTGAGATAATTAAGAACAAAAGCTTTGAGGTCATACAGGGTTCAGAATTCCTCAACCATTACTTGTTTTCCCATGTGGACTAATCTCCTTTTTTATTTTGCCAAAATCCCAACAGAAAATTTGTGTCAACGTTGTAAAAAGCTGTTTAGTTATGTGCATATATATGGCAAAGTTGTTTTTATTCCTTTTAATTTGTATTTGTGCTTATATTTGGGATGGGATAGATTACAGGATTTTAAGATTTTGAGTTTTAATTGGGTCATTATAAACTGAATGGCTTCTGGTAGGGCGAGTCTTCTGCAAAAAGGGGTGCGACACCGATGGAGAGAGTTGGGAAGAATGTAAGAAAGATTCACTATATTTACCATTTTCGCCTCTGTAAGATCTGTACATAAAAATTTCTTCCCTATCAATTTATATGGATTTCCTTTTCTCTTTTCATCCGATAAACTTTGCTTTTTTTTTTTTTTTTGCTTGTTGATCTTGATCAAAACTTTGCTTTAAATGGGAGTTTCAGTTTATTTGTTTTTATCATGAAAATGGACACTCCCATTTTTTATGTTTGGTTAAAATTAAATTAATGAAACGAATACTATTCAGGAAAAAAAATAGTACTAATTAAGAAGATATCTGAATACTGAACCTTGCAATTGTGGGCCTTTTTTGTTTTTGATTAATGCTTCTCATCTTCTATAAGGCACTAGCTCATTTCGGTCAAGGTTCTAGAAGAAACATTTCTTGTGTGTTTTGTGTACGAGACGCATTGGCTACAAGAACTTCTCTGTTGTCTCTTATCATGATTTGAAGATTCAATGTGGAAACCTAGCACCATCATAAAAAGATTTTCTTCACTGATGTTAGAGTAATTACTTTCAATATATAGACTTTATGTTTATTATATATAGGTGCGATGTCCAGGTGTGGACGAATGCAAAGAGATATGCTACAAGGACCCGGTGTTGAAGGATCAACAGTGGAGTGCTTTCATTGATCGTTCACCTGGATCTGACAAATACTCAGAGGTCTCCAATGCATTTCCCACACATTTTTTCCTGCATTTCTTTTGGCTAAAATTTTGCTCAATGTCTTTTCATGGGTGTACTTTATCCCTGGATGCATGTGATCTTGATGTTGACATCTTCACCTTGTTAAGGAATAAATAGCAGCCATCTTTTTAGGAGCTTGTCAATGTAGAAAGTTTTGTTAATTGACTGTATTTTTTTATGGAGCTTACACAACAGGCCAAATTTCTGTTCTATGCCTTTTTGACTATCTCTTTGTACAGGAATGTTTCTTCGCTTGTGTATCCGGCTGTGGTTACAAGGTTAGACTTCTCGTGGAGTCTACTTTACCTTACTTATTATCTGTTCAAATGACATGCTTAGATGAATTTGCAAAATTTAATTCCTTTGCTCAGCTTAGAAGTAGAATGCCTTTTAGTTCATCGGAGGGAACTTTTTGCCAATGCTTGAAATAAGGATCATGATTACAGGAAACTTGGATTGCATCATGTTCCCAATTCAATATAATGGGAAAATTATATAGAACAAACAGGAAGTGGTTTTCAGAAATGAGTGTTGCTTCCAATCGTCTATTTGTTTTTTTAGTCTATCCATAAATGCTTTTGAAAGTCCATTGCAACCGCCATAGTTACGAGCAAACGTGGCACCAAGTCCAGCTCACTATGATGGTCTTGCCTTTCTCTCTAGTTTAAAATTTTTGTTCATGTAAAGAGTCGCAGACGTGCATGTGTTTTCCTTGGTGACTTTTTGATTATCAGTCTCATTTGTACCAACTCAACGATTTGTTCACATGTTGCAGTTTGATACTCCCCAAGAGGAAGTCAATAAAGTCCGTCCAAATAGGCCGCCTAAGCCTCCTACTGTTTCAAAAAAGCCAGCCTTACCACCAGTTGAACCCAAACAAATGACTGAAGACGTACCCGGCACTTCTGCATAACGGAGACTTGAACAAAACCTCCCAACAATTTCAATAACTTATCAAGATAGTCAGCTAAACAACTAGCAGATTTTTTCCCCTCCATCCATTTTAATCCTATTTTACATCAATTTGGTCTATAGGATCTTTTTTGTTGACAAGGTTCGCGTTTGACGTCCTTCATTTGATCCCTCGGGCCTAAATTCACCTAACATCTGGTTTTCCAGACATTTTGATAGCATGGAAAAGAGGGGTAGAGAGCTCTAAATTGGTTTTACAGCCTTTGAATTTCTTTCTGTTTTTTGGAAGAGAAAGTTGCTCGGTTTAATTTTACAAGTTTCAACTAAAAACCATTTAGCATTCATTTAATTGAGCAAGAAATGCATAGGCTGTTCGCTGTTGTTCTTGAGCAATAGTAGTTAGCATGTAGCATCAGCATGGCACAAACAAGGTCTTTAAGTGATCAACTATCCAATATTAGTGATCAATTATTGGTCCTTTTTTTTATTTTCTTCTTTTAATTACTATTACTAATTTTCTTTTGTTTGTATTTGCTTGGAGATCTTTATGGTTTAACTAATTTACTTAGAAATGGGTCAAGTCATTTTTCAGTTTCACATGTCATATCAGTAGATTCCTGTAATGACGTTCATTTTAGGACACGAAAACACCATTGATTTCTCTTTTATTTAGAAAAAAAAAGTCACCAAACAACTATACAATGTAGGAGACAATAAATGAAAACCGACTGAAAGCTAAGGACAACAAATTCAAAAAAGACTACCAAATTGAATAAAGAACAAATCTATAAACGAAATCTGGAACATTATAATCTCAATAAACGACAAGAAAGCAAAAAAAAAAAAAAAAAAAAAAGGACGAGAGAAACAAACAACAATAATGTAGAAGTTGACGGAAAAAAAATGGAATGATAGCAAAGTGAAAACGACGATAGCATAGGACAATATACGACAACATAAAAAAGTGAAAATAAAAATAAGACAACAGAGTCAAAAACAACGAAAATGAACAGACGACAATAACAATGAGAGAAACAAACGACAATAATGTAGAAGTTGACAGAAAAAAAAATGGAATGACAACAAAGTGAAAACGACGATAGCATAAACAATATACGACAGCATAAAAGTGACAAGAAAAATGAAACAACAAAGTAGAAAACAACAAAAATGAACAAACGACAATAATGTGAGAAAGGCCGATCACGTTGATAAAGAGCTCCAATCCAGTAGCATTCTTTCGATTGTGTCACCCCTAGGTTTTCTAAATAAAGTACAGTACGATATGTGAGCGATAAGAGTTTGACCACTCCGATTTGGTCCCAACATTTTAACGTGTTAATGTATTACACTTAAGTATCCAAAAAAAAAAAAAGCATGACGGGTCTCTAAAGTAACAAAAATAGTTGCATCTAGGATCCTTACTGTCACTTGGTCAATTAATGGAAAAAGAGGAGATAAATAGGGAATTTTCTTGCCCCAAAAAAAAAAAAAAAAAAAAGAGTAAAACGACACGGCGGTAATTCTGATATTCCAAAAAACGACATGTCGTTTGTATGCAGAATAACCCACATGCCGTTTCTCAGGGCCTAGCCTTTTTTTTTTTTTTGGTCTTCCCCCAAGAATATAAAAGCGGTCTGACTCCACTCTCCCATACCACCGGCGAAAACGGAATATACGACGCGCGATTTTGGCTCCCTCTTTGCGTATTTGGCCCTGTAAAACTCTGCAAACCCTAGAATTCTAGAGAGAAAAGAGAGAAGAGACAGAGAGATAAGGATTTGGTCAGAATGCCTCAGGTGAGGATCATAGCCAAGAACTTCATGGACATGGTGGCCTCCTTGCCCGCCATGAAGCTCGACAATCTCTACGCCAATGCCTTCATTTGCGAAGCCGTTCTTAGGTCCCCCCTTCTCTCTCTCTCTAAACTTCCTTCACTTTCTCTCTCTTATGATCATAAATCCCTAATCTTTTTGTAATCCAGAACGCAATTTTCCCTTCAATTCATCGGAATTAACACACATAGAGCATAGAAGTAACTAGAATCTTATTAATGAATTTGGAAACAGGTCTCTGCCTCCTCTGGCGAAGAAATACGTACTGCAGATGTTGTGCATTGAGGGTCCTGTAAGCGCCAAGTCGATGCAGGAGTGGGTACTCGCGGATGGAGCCTCCAAGCATAAAGTCGCCGTTGATCGTTTGCTTCAGTTGAGAATATTCACCGAAACTGTTGACAGGTAAATTTTCTTTCTCGAAATTGTTTTGGGAATTTTTTTTTTTAATGATTTCACAATTGAAATTGAAATTGATGTATGAAGTTTCATGGGTTTTCAGAAAAAGGGAAAGAAGTTATAGTTTAAATCCGGTGTTTCAGAATAACCTCCAGAAGCTTTTAATTAGTGGGTAAGTTCTTTGTTTTGATGATCCATCTGTGGTTTTTTTTTTATTTTTATTTTTTATTTTATTTGTCCCCTCTTCTTTTACAAGTTAAATGCTTGCACTTACCTTTGGTATTTTTAATTGGAGTATGAGTGGTTGTAATCAAAATACTCTAGGACTATTTAATTTATTATCATGTCTCTTTGTTAGTTTGAGTATTTGTGTTTAAGGTGCAGGGTCTTTGTTATTTCAATCTTCGGAAAGAGTTTTCGTTTTCATTTCCATTTTTTTTTTCCTTTTACTGTTTGGGTTTTGTGTAAGCATTAGCTCTGTTGTTTCCTAATTGAAATTTCTTACTGGAGTAAATACAACTTTGTTAATTATTATGCACTCAATATGCTTGGATGTAAATTTAAAAAGTATTCACTTTTGTGCATAATGTTACACTTTAACTTGAAAGATGCTCAGGGAACCATGACCATTTATTTTTGGACGTTGCAGCGAAGTTTTGCTAAGAGAACCAATGCCTACCAGTATTACTGCAAGGCTTCCAAGCTTGGAGGATCTTGATGTTTTTCGCCATCGAACAATGGGAGGTGTGAAGTTCAACTTTGATTTGCTATTGACCCCTTTTTTTCATAGAAAATTTGGTCAGTCTCTTATTTGTGTTGTTGTCTGAGTGATGTCCAGTGACGGTTAATAAATTTCTTGTTGCCCATTTTTCCTGTTTCTCGATTGAGGTTTCTCCTTCTTATTGACGTGCTGTCATGTTAAACCAGTGTTTCTTGCTGCAACTTATTAACTCATCCCAAGCTGAAAGACCATCAAACATCAGCTCTTCTACAATGAAAGTTTTCCAGCGTGGCCTTTTGACTCAGAGGTCTTTTTCTTTTGAAATATTATGTCTTATAAGATATATGGACCTCGTTTATTTGGCATATATGGAAAGGTAATGCGAATCAGAATTTGTATCTAATTTGTTGCTCTGTGTTTATCATTTGTACAGGGATAAAGAAGCTCCACGGTTGACAGAAAGTGGTTTCCAGTTCTTGGTATGAATGTGCATATCTCTTGAGTCCTTTTCAACATATGATGTCTCTTACAAGATATCACTCTTGGTTTGTGCAAATCACAGCTGATGGATACAAATGCACAACTTTGGTATATCATCAGAGATTACATCTCTAACTCTGAGGTATGAACTGAGATTCCTTATTGCTTATTGGTGGTGAATGTTATGGTCTTTTGTTTGTATTCGGCTTAATTATCCAGGTTACTCTATATATATTTATATATATTCTAATCGGTTGTCAAATTTTTTGGAGCTATATTACTTGAACTAATAAGAGGAGACAGGTATCTTGATATGTTTAATGAGTTGGAAAACAGGTAAATTTGAGATTAGTGCTATGCTTTGCTTGATGTGTGAAGTTTTTTTTTTAACTTCACACACACCCCCCGCGGCGGAGACATTGAACTAAGAGGACACACAACTTGAGTTTTATTTTATGTGGTTGTTTGGTCATAAGTCTCATTTCATATCCATCACTTTCTGCTTTTTATTTGATGCAGGAGAGAGGCATAGATCCAGCAGATTTGATTTCATTCCTTCTAGAGCTTAGCTTTCATGTCACAGGCGAGGTATGATTTATATACTTTTGTACAATCCTTTTTTTTTTTTTTTAATTATTATTATTTTGGGTAGAAGTTTATGGTATATCGATTTTCTCATTCCTTGTAGAACCATAGGTCTGATTTCTGTTTCACTAATCTGTGATCTTTTGCACTGATAAGTTGCTTATTTAACTTCGTGGCCAACATTCTACGGCATTTTATCTCACAATTGTGCTTGGTTCCTTTGTTTTGTTAGGCCTATAACATCAATTCGTTGACTGAGGTTCAGAGGGAGACAATCAAGGACCTTGCAGACTTGGGATTAGTGAAACTTCAGCAGGTTATACCATTGTGTGCTAGTCTTGTCAAAGAATGGACCTAAAGTTTCTTAAACGATGGTTTAAATGTGCTTCATTGAAGTACTTATAATTCTGCGTATTTTTCCAGGGTAGGAAGGAGAGTTGGTTTATACCTACTAAATTAGCTACAAATCTTTCTTTGAGCTTGACTGATTCATCATCACGGAAACAGGTTAAACTTCCTAACCTTTTGCATTTTAATGTACTAGCAATATATTAGAATATCGGGCCCTTTTCACTTGTTCAGTTTGAACAAAAAGTCTAAAACAAAAATTTTCTACATCCCTGCATTTTTCCTTCATTTCCATTAAGAAAATAAAGCAACTATTTGTTCATTTAAGGCTATGTTTGGTTACTTAAATTTTATCTGTGTATATATATATCTCTCTCCAGGGGTTTGTGGTTGTGGAAACAAATTTTAGGATGTATGCCTACTCAACTTCTAAATTACACTGTGAAATCTTACGTCTTTTCTCACGGTACGCCAACCAATCTCTTTTTATGCTGTTATGGAGTTTCTTTTTCATTATGCTTTTATTTGTATGTTTGCTAGCATGTAAATGCAGTAAGTTTTGTCAGCTATCTAATGTCTCTTTTGTTTATCAATTGACATTTTGTTCAAAACTAGATCAGGTTCATTTGAAGGTTAAACTTATGATCTTGTGTACTAATTTGCCATTGATGTTAAATTTTAATTGTGAAGGAAGTATATTTCTACTGTTTCCGCTTAAGCAGATGATAATCTCTTGGAATGATTCTAGCCATACTGATTACAAAAAATAGGAAAACATTTTATTTAGTACACAACAATGATACTTTTCCACCTTGGACAATCGTTGAATTTATTTTTAGTCTGTTATCTGAGTGGCACTGTTGTGTGCATATATTGATTACAACTTAGATAGGTCATCAATTTAAATCAGCTAGTTTATTTTATAGTTAGGCAGGAAAAAGAAAAAAAGAATAAGAAGATGGTTTGATTATACAAGTTTTTAACAATTTTTGTCTTCTGTTTCACAACTTGGAACGTGATCTTTTCTGTTAGCTATTTCTTAAATGAGATGATGTATCACTATGCTTTCATGTTCAGGGTAGAATATCAACTTCCAAACCTTATAGTTGCAGCAATAACAAAAGAAAGCTTGTACAACGCTTTTGAAAATGGTATTACTGCTGAGCAGGTAAGTTGCTATTCCAGTATATAAATATATGTATAATTTTTTTTTTCCATTCATGTAGGCACTAGGATTCAACGTTCTGTTTTAAAAAACCACGAAATATTCTTCTCCAATGTATTTGATTCTTCTTTGCTTGGAGGTTTTATTCAATCAAGGGCATATCGCAGTTCAGGGTTTAGTATGCTTGCTACGTTGTTGGATTTGTTTCTTTCCCTTATCCAAAATATGACATTTCCTTGCTTTTCTTACGCCCAAAACACTACCCCAAAACGGGGAGCTCTAATTTGCAAAGTACGTGGACAAATCAGGACGAATCAGGCTTACTTATTATATTCTCTCCCTCTCTCCTCTATATATATATATATATATAATTTCAACAATCAACATCAGTCTTAGATTTCTTATAGAAAGAGAGATTGCCAAGGAGAATCTACATACCGTAGCTGGTATGATTTTAGATCTATACAGCTATTTCTTTTTTCCTCTTATGCTGTTTTTTCCCTTTGCAGATAATTTCATTTCTTCAGCAAAACGCACATCCTCGTGTTGCAGAAAGAGTACCAGCTGTACCTGAGAATGTCACTGATCAGGTCTAGACACTATTCTTTCCTTCGTTCATTTGCATTTAGTTCAGAATTTTTGTTGCTATAAAAGCGTTTCTATGTTACTCTTCCCCCCTCCCCCCCCCCCCCCCCCTTTTCCTCTGCTGGAATATTGCTTCTTTTTTCCGATGCTATGAAAATGCACTCTTTATGGGACAGATTAGGTTGTGGGAGGCAGATCTGAATAGAGTTGAGATGACCCCTGCTCATTACTACGATGAATTTCCTTCAAGGGTAATAATCCAACTTGTCGGGATGATATATTCTGCTTATCTTCGTATCATTAAGATTATATCTCATATTTTTCTCCTTCAATCTAGCAGGAAGTTTTTGAGGGTGCTTCTGACCATGCACGGGAGTGGAATGGTTTGTTGTGGGAGGACTCAAAGAAGATGCGTATGGTAGTCAAGGCAGAAATCCACAAGAATATGCGAGAATACCTTAGCCGTTCGAAGTAGTAGGCACACATTATCCACCTTCTCATCATTTAAATTGAACAAATGGGGGAAGAGGTCTGAGCTAAAGAATGATCACTATATTGTATATAGTGGTGTTTTACCAGGGTCAGCTGGAGTTAACCTGTCTGACCTTGTGCAAAGTACTGAGAATAATCGGGAACGGATAAGCGGAAAGTTTATTCAAAGAGCGACCTGTTGCACCAAGAATTCACGAACCAAAGAAATTACTTAGATGGTTTTGTTTTAAGCCTGAAAATCACCCGAACAGATGAGGAGAAAACGATAGAGACCTGCCATTATGGTACTAGTGTAAATTCATACATAGATTTTGTAAATTCATACATTGATATGATGTTTAGTCGACATGTTAAACCTGAGACCGCGGCTCACACAATTAAAACGTGAAAGAAAGGTCGGAAAACAAAAATTTCCAACTTAAATGTTGCTGCCCAGGATCGAACTGGGGACCTTTAGTGTGTAAGACTAACGTGATAACCACTACACCACAGCAACTTAGTCGCATCAATTGTCTTAAATTTATTATTACCTTTTAGAGATGTTTTTTTTTCTCTTCTTGCAAAACGACAAAGAACCAAATTATTGTGAACTTGAAATGACAGCGAAATACATGAACAGCCAAACAAAACGACACATGAGTCAGTTTCCAAGAAAGTTCCCAGCTTTGATTCATCATCTCACAAACCACTTTTCTTGAGCCAACACTTGAATTCAGAGGAAAAAGAAAGAAAAAAACAATAACAAAAGTCACCAGTAGTAACTTGTGTCTAGTTATTGATTGAGACGAACAAAAAATGTAAAAGCCAACCGTACCAGGCAAAGCCTTTGATTTTACTCCCACTCTAAATTTCATCCAACAGAACATTATTTTCGAAAACTACTTTTCTCAGTTGCCACACATAAGTGCATGCTTGGATAGTGAAGTGTATTTTAAGAAGAGCAAGCATGGCAAGACTTGCAAGAATTTGCCTCCAGTCACTCCTGAAAGTAGTGAATTCGACTCTGGGGATCGTCGGAATCGCTATGATTCTTTACGGTCTCTGGATGATCAGAGCTTGGCAGAGGGAAATGGAAGACTTGTCCTTTGATGATTTTAAGACTACTACTCCATGGTAAACCTCTTTTTTTTTTTTTTTTTTTAACCGATTTTTCTTTGTTTTGCTTTTTCATGCACTAGTTTTTACAGTAGTGTCAATTTGGTTATACAAAAAATTATTATCATGTGAAGTGCATTCTTTATAACAGTTTGATGTTAAGAAATCAGTCATAAAATTTTCAGGTTTATTTACACTTTTCTTGGTGCTGGAGTCACCTTGTGCGCAATTACATGTGTGGGCCATCTTTCTGCCAGTGTCGCAAATAGTTGTTGCCTCTCTTGTGTATCCTTTTTCCCCTCTTTTTTTTTTTTTCTTTATTATTGTTAGTATTATTTTTGCTTCGACATTAGTATTCAAGTTCTCTAGTAATCCCATAGGAAAATTTCTTCACTGGAATGTTTTTAGCCTTTCATTTTTTCTCATACCCTCTTTGGACAAGATGAATATGACATGAAGAATCTCTCTCTCTCTCTCTCTCTCTCTCTCTAAGGTCTTGGATATTTTTGGCCTTAACCCAACTAGTATATGATGATTATATTCTCCCTTCTTTTACTAGAAACTGCAATTGGGGCAGATATACTCTTAAATTCTGATTGGGAAAAGGTATACTTATTGCTTGAGCCCACAATCTTCATTTTCATTCCATGTTCTTCCAAATTCAGTTTTGCTTTATTTCATATTCCAAAATTCAACTTTTGTCTTTCCATCTTTCAGGATTTACCTAACGATCCTACAGGAAGGTTTAAAGATTTCAAAGATTTTGTTAAGTCCAACTTTGAGATCTTTAAATGGATTGGCTTGTTAATTGTCTTAGCCCAGGTACATTATTATATTATTATTATTATTATTTCTGACATTTTACTTTTCCATCGAATTAGTATATACAACCATCCTTGTAAAATGCTGACCAAAGATGAAGAAGAAAATAAAAGAGAAAAATGTAACAATATTTACTTGACAGTGGTAAGAAATTTGCAGGGACTTTCAATCTAGTGGCATTGATTCTAAGGTCTCTAGGGCCGAACAAAGATTATGAGAGCGACGACGATTATAATCCGGCGAGGCTTCCTCTCATCAAGCATGAAGTTCAACCGGCACCCTGTGTCGGTCCTGAGCAGGGCTTGGCCTCTAAGATCACTGGTTCTGGAATGTAAGATTTTCTTCTTAACCCGTATGGACATTTTTCCATTTTGAATTTACAGAATTTGATTTTATCTCTTATTTTTTGCAGACAAAAAAGTGAAGAAACAAAAGTATCAAGCCTTCCCTTGAAAAAGCTAACACACTTGATGTGCAGCTTCCATTTGGTTCATCGCGGCCTCACTTCGGATGCGTAAATTCGACCGACAGGCATTTGTAATGTAGCAACTGAATCATATAGTTTGCCTTCTCTTGTAGTGTTCAAATGATTGAGAGAGAGAAACAACTTATCCGAAATATAATTTTGTGACTTGTTATTATATAAATTAATGAAAAAAAATGGGAAACTTCTCATCAGTTCTAAACTAACACATGAGAGATTCTACATCTTCAAAGAATGTTACAGAGGCGCAATTTCAAATATTTGAATAAATAGATTGAATTGTAGAGAATTCATGTACAATCAGAAGAGAGAGCCAAAATTGGAGGAAATAATAAAAAGGGAGAAGAATCACCTATTCCGATTTCTTCACCTTCGCCTTCCTCTTGATTCTGCTAAAGGGTCCAACCATCCGGTCCATAATATACATGTATATAACCTGGGACCAAGATTTATAGGACTCCAAGCTGTCATAGTACTCTGGTGCAATCTGTTTCACTTTATGGAGCTTAACCCCAGGAATCCTTGGGAAATCATGGTGTTCGTTGTGATAACCGACGCTCCAAGTCAGAAGATTAAGAGGGCCATAGTAAGAATACGTCTCTTGCTCGGGTTTGAAGACGTAATGCTCGGATATGAAGTGGCCAGCCATGGGGTGCATACCACCACCAACAAACGTGGATAGGATCAGGTAGGCGAAAGATTTCCAGCTCCAGAAATGGACCATGGCAGCGTCGAGCGCTATTTGAATGACGAAATTGACCAACTCCCACCAACCGGGGGGCTTCGGCTTGAGTAAAACAGGGCGGAGCGCGTAGAAGAAGAGCTGGAGGACAACCCAAATGGACTTGGTCACAACGTTTGTGACCAACTGAGCTTCAGTCTCGCTTGGTATGTCCATGTCAATGCCGTCCACGCCTTGGAACCGGTGGTGCTCCAGATGGTACTTCTGGAACGTGACCGACATGGGAACCCCGATTGGGAGGTTGGCAAATATCCCGAGCCAGCGGTTGTAAACTGGCTTGAGAAGGCCAGGTTGTGGCTTAGCTCGTGGATCGCTAAGAATAGATTGTGGTTGAGAAATGAGCCGAAGAAGTAGGCTATTACAATTATCTTAAGCCACCCTGCATCGGTCAGGAAGGTAGCAGTCCAAAGCTGAAGCAAAACAACCGCGCTTATCTGCGAATTGCGGGTTTCTTTTAGGTAAATGATCAAGAAGGACTAAACAAGCTTTAGCGCTATAAAATGCATACATGAAAATCGAAGCAGAGACATAATTTGCAACTATTGGAACACACATTGACAAAGACAGATTCCCACCCCCAGCCCTATTCGACTGCTAATTTTATTTGGTGGTCCTAAATCTAACATGTGAATTTGTGAGTGATTTAAAATGCGAGTCAAGATCTATTATTCCGAATTTTCCGTTTCATTTGAACTGAAGAATTTAAGCACATAAAAAAAAGGCAAATACTAAAATAATTGGGCAAATTGACAAGTTGACAAAACAATATTAGAGCGATAGATATTGAGACAAAAATATAAGATAACTGATTTGGACTTAAAATGAAGTAAACTTTTAACGTTCGAAGCTTCTACAAGCTTTCAGAATAAATCATATAGGAACAAACAACGACTAATCGACTGGGGAAAAATTCTTTTTCTTTTTTTTCCTGTATGCATTTGTCCTTGCCATTTTTTGTTTCTTCAAGGACAAAGCTATAAATATAAAAGAGCCAAAAAGTATAAGTAGGGCAAGGATTTTGGATTCTTCGTTGTCTTGCTTACTTTTTGCTTATGCTTTTAGTCCCAAGAAAAAAAGTAAAAGAAAAAACTATTTTAAAAAAGATAAATTTGCACTCTTTAAAGCTTTCTTGATAAGTCACGTTTCGATTGGAAACTCTTCTAAAAAGAGCAAAAGTCCCACGGTGATTCGAAAATGATCCAAAAAAAGTCAAAAACAGCTTTGAAAAAGTGACGTCAATAACAACAACGCTAAAAAAAAAAAAAAAAAAAATAAAACCCGAAAAAAGGAGATCTCAATTTTATTTAAATCAAATGCAATGCATATATACAGGAAACAAAGCAGAAGAACCAGGAACCCATTTCACAAAAAGGCACTAAAACGACAATGCAGCATTTTTTATCAGATCTAAACCGAAACAATATATATATACACATATATATTTATTTATACGTATGTGTTTATGTATAAAAACAGAAACCATGAAAAGCAAATATCAGATTATCAGGAATGAAAAAAAGGAACCTTGAGAAAGGCGAAAGGATCAGGGCCGAAGAGGTGTTTGATCTGAGGGTACTGAGAGAGGATCTGACGGCGTCTGGAAGCGTGAGGCTCATCCGTATACGACCAGAAAAAGTCTGTCGCCATTTCTCTTTCCTTCTCTCTCTTCTTCCCCTCTCCAACCTATCTCTCTCTCTATCTCTCTCCACAATTACATATATGTATCTATATATATATAATATATAGATATACACAACACAATTGGGCCGTTCAAAATGGCGGTTTCGTTTGTGGGCAAAAGCCTAAAACAAGAACCGTAAAATAATAGATGGCGGTGAGACCTAGTTTAGAGAGAGAGACAGACAGACAGAGAGAAGGTCTGTTTGTGCGACGTGGAATATTATAACGTTGGTGCTTCTGTTGATGCGTTAAAAATGGGATTGTTTTTCTCTCTCTATCTCTATCTCTTTCTCTTTCTCTGTCGCAAAAATCAAAATCTATTTTTCTGATTTTTCGAATTTCTAGCACAGCATCACCAGTTTTGTCGTTTGACTGATGTTTAACGTCTTGTCTTCGGTCTTCTCGAGTTTTGTTTTCGATAACGTAATCGCCGCCAATTTTATCTCCGTACTTTCCTATTCACCGTACGATAGTACTCCTATGATAATGATGCGGAGGTAGGTGGCAAGCAGTTACATGGATATTCACCGTACGTAAACTGTTCTTCTCTTATTCTGATCATATTTACAGAGAGAGTTATATTTACAGAGAAAGTCGTAATTATATATTTTTTGAAATAAAATTATAACTCAGGATCCGTTTGATGGAATGAGTTTGAGTTGAAAATTTTAAATTTCAATAGTAATTTTTATTAATTTTTTAAAAAAGATAAAAAATTTTTTAGAAAAAAGATAAAAACTAATATAAAATTTTTGTTTGAAATGGCGTATCAACGGACCCTCAATCGAAGATATTTCAAAATAAAATTATATTTTAATCAAATATAAAGGGCATAAACTTTATTTCAATAAAAATTATATAACATTATCACTATATACTAAAGGAAACATGGTTTTTAGTGTTCTTTCTACAGGAATGAACAGTGTTTTTTTCTTTTTTCTCTTTATTTTCACGGGTTAGCATACTGCACAGTCTCGTACAGTGAAATTACGGTTTTACCCTTTTGTTTTCTTCTTTTTTTGGACCCGCACAGTGAAATACCCATTTTACCCCTCCTATGCTGCTCTGCCATTGTCCCCGAATATGTCAGAGAACTGTTCAAAAATTACTGGTCATTCACTGTTTAATGAACAATTTTTTTTCTTTTTTTTCTTTACTTTTTTTTTAACGTTTGCTGCTGTTGTTGTTTTTTTTTTTTTTTCCTTTTTTTACTTTTGTTGTTGTTGTTGTTGTATTTTTTTTACTTTTTTTTTTTTTTACTTTTGCTGTACTGTTGTTGTTGCTACTTTTTTTTTTTTTTTTTTTTTAACTTTTGGTGCTTTGTTACATTTTTTTTTTAATTTTTGCTGCTTTGCTACAGTAAAAAGATGTAATATTTCACTGTTTAATAAGCAGTGTTTTTTTTTTTTGTTACTTTTGCTGTACGGTTCTTTTTTTCTACAGTAATGCACAGTAGTTGCTTTTTCTACATTAAACTGTTGATTTTGCCCCTACCCTATGTACTGATTTTGGCTTATTTACAGTGGAAGGACGGTTTTGTCCTCACATATTTTGCCTTTTTTTTTACACTAAATTTTAGACATTAGATTTTGATATATTGTTGTATTGTGTTTTTGCTCACTTTGCCTTTTTTTTTTTAAACAATTTTTTAATTTAAATTTTTTATCTTTATTTCGGATTTTTTTGTGTGTCTTTTTTGTTTCTTTTGCTCTATTTTTTAAAGACCTTTTTTTTTTTAAGGATTATGCATGTAATTTTTTTTCTTTTTTGTTTGTTTTGTTTTATATTTTATAAATCATTTTTTTTTTTAGTTTTTGCATGTATATAACCTGATAAATTTTTTTTTATTTTTTTTAAAACAGTAAAAAAAGAAGAAAATGAGTTATATATTTTATTTTATTATAATGTTTTTGTTAGGGTTAGTTTTTTCCGATTCTTTTGAGTTTAAAGATTTTTGTTCTTTTTTTTCGTTTTCTGCTTTATTTTTGTTTTAATTTTTTTTCTTTAAATAAGTATAACTACAGAAGATTTTTTTTTCTTTTTTGCTTTTGTTTTCATTTTTATTATTGTTAGTACTTTGTCATTTTGATTTTGCATCTTCATTGTTGGGAGAGATCTTGAGAAGAATTATAATGATTATAATTATAATATTTATCTTAACCAACTATTTTTATCATATAATATTCAGTTTTTTTATTTATTTTTTCTTCATTTCTCATGCAGCGTACGGGTATTAAACTCCTAGATACTAATGGTGTATATTATACAAAACTCGTGGAGGTTCAAGTCCCTATTCACATTATTTTGTTCTCTTAAAATATTTCCAATATTAATTCTTGTCATTTTAACAAATAGCTCCCACAAAAATTAATACAAATCATTTATCTCTCCCTCAAATCTTCATATATTTTAGTTAGCCCCCACAACACATGAAGTCATGAACTGAGAAAATTCAGTTTTGCCCCTATTCAAATCTTCATATAATTATATCAAACTAAGCATCCGTTTAGATCTTTAGTTGGAGTTAAAATTTTTAAATTAGAGTTAGTTGACTTTTTAAAAACTAGTTTTTTTTTGTTAACTTTCAGAAAAAATTAAAAATCCAACATAAAAAAAGTTTAATTAGAGTTAAACTAATATGCTAAACAAAGTTTAAATAAAGTCCCACGGAATAAAAATCTCGTCTCTGTCACCACAAACAAGAATCGCAATAAAGATTGAAAATATATACCAACATTGCCTTCGTATCTTGGGCACTCCTCTATAATCCCCTATAGCCAGCCAAATTTGGTATAGCACAAGTGGCAAAAGTGTCCAAGGTGGGGAAATTTTTGGCAACTAACCTCACATAGATTCAACTAGAGTACTAGAAAAGGTTAGTGAACACCACCAATGACTCGCACCATACATTAATTATTAAAAAAAAAAAAGTGAGTCTCTCTGTATAAAACCCCTAAATATGGCATTATCTCAAAAATAGATTCTCAGATATTGATCAAGAATATTCGTTGAAACCCTAACATTGAACCATACATTTCAATCAGATTCTCAGATATTGATCAAGAATATTCGTTGAAACCCTAACATTGAACCATACATTTCAATCAGGAGTTCGTCATTCCAACCCAATCGAATATGTCAATGGTATATGCTTACGGGGGCACGGTCCAAGCATTTTCCCTTTAGTAAATCCATTAAATGACAACACTGCCGGCACTGCCCGACGGTGCCATGTGAGTAAAGGAACACGTAGAAGTATGAGACTTGGATTTCAGTGGGACTTCAAGTGTGCATAGTTAAGACTGTTTTTGCTTTACCCGGGTCGGCCCGAAATGGCAAATGACTAGGTTGTTGTTGTTGTTTTTTTTTTTTTGGCAGGCAAATGACTAGGTTTGCACCTCTGTGAAAAGGGGTTTGTCTTATTCCCATGTATTATGAACAGTAACAAGATTCACAACTGACCCGATGCTTGGAGGAAATATCCAATTTTTGACATTAAAAAATTAATAAAAAAAAAGTGTCTCTCACTTTTTTTTTTTTTTAATCATTTTCTTATTTTGAAAAACAAAAACTATATCATTTTTTAAACTTACTTTATATCAACTCTTTTGAAAAAGAAAAAAAATATTTTTAAAATCTTATCACAATACACTATTCCCGATACCATTTTTTCTCACTCCAAATAACCTTTTGTTTTTGAAAAGAAAAATTTTCATACATTTAAATATCATCTTATTCTAAAATTTAAAAAAAAAAAAAAAAAAAAAAAAAAAAAAAAAAAGAACTTCTCATTTAAAACTAAAAAATTTTCTTTTTCAAAAATAGACACATTTAAATCTAGAAAATTTTCTTTTTCAAAAATAGATACATAATCCAAATAGAGGCTAAAACTGCCCAAACTACCAAATCCCTAGGGCCCTAGGAAAATAAGAATGCCCCTCTATATTCAAACCCAAGTCCAACAATAGTTATTTTTCTGCAAAAAGAACTTGTTCAGCCCAAAAAAACCAAAAAAAAAAACCTAAGAAAGTTTTGTTTTTAGGCTAATATGCAATTTCAACCTACGACAGACAAAAAGTTGCAACCCCAGAAAACATAAAGAACTTCTAATCCGGATACGAGGAAAATTCGCTCCAGATCGAGCTCTTAAAGGGCTCCACTTCAAGCATTTCTTCATGGGAAACCCACCTGGTGTTCATTTTGTTTGTTCCGCAACAGTCATACAAGCAAAAGAGTTCAGCCCCAACCTTTCTAACAAAAGCAGAGATCTAATGACTCAGCATGAATATGCGTTTTCGAGGAAGAAGGAATATGCAGAGCATTTATATATATATGCAATCTTAAGAGCTGTACAAGCATGTACAATTGTGTTTTTAGATACAATTTATAGACCCCATGAATTAAACCATCTCAACTTCACCCACCAGCCAACAATAAATCTGGCTGGCTTCTTCTCATCAGAAGCGGGAAGAAAACTGATCTAAATTTTTTGCCGAACGAATTTCGGTCCTTGTGGTATGCAAAAGAAGAGAAACTACTCCATCCAAATGCCACAGAGATGGTGGATTTTGGTTGTACTAATCACCTCAAGTGGGAATCGTAAGCGTCAAAGAGGTTATCAGGAACGACAACAGGCAACTTATCTATGTATATGAAGAGCCTCCTCAGGTTCTCTCTAGTCACCGTTGCCATGTCAACTATGTCTCTGCTCTCGGTAAACACCCAGAGATCACCTGAGTTCACTCTCTTTAGGGTGTCACGACAAAACGGGCATGACTGTGATCTTGTTCGCCTGCAATGTTGCAAATAATCGTCAATCAAACTAACTAACAAATGCAATATAATACGAAGGAAATTCAATTATATCATGGCCCATGGTCTGCAAGAGAAGCCGTCAGTAACCTAGATGACAGGTGAATGTTCTTCTTGACTCCATAATAGAAATGAATGTGTCCTATCTTCCTATATAAAAAACTACAACTTAACATTCCAACCACGTGATAAACTTAAAAGCGCACACACAAGCAAACAGAACTTTTGGAATAAGCGAAAACCAACAAAATAGTTGAATGGACAAACTTTCAAATTTGACCCACGAGGCATGACAAACAAATAGGTTTTGGAAAAGGAAAAAAGGGTGAAAGAACCAGTCTCCAGGAATTTAATAAATGACCAAACTAATATCACGACAAAAATTATAATAAGGATCATAGCAGCAATGTCAAAACCACCAATGTGTTAGAAGGATTACCTAGTAATACATTCTTCGTTTGTACTAAAATTAGGAAAATAAAAAGTAAAAAATGATGGGTAGCATGCACACACGCATATAAAAAACTCCATTAATACGCTAACTGTTATGGCTCGAAACAATTGTCACTTATTCAAGAATCTCCAGAGACCAATAGCATCTTACAATTCAAGAACTCGAGAATTAGAAAGAGAGATAGAGAGAGGATTTAGAGAGCAATACCATTCCCGGTAACATTTCAGGCACATAGCATGGTTGCAGTTGGGCAACACAATCTTACTATTCATCTCCATGCATATACCACACTCTTCTTCTCTTTCAATGTCTATATCTGAGCACTGCCGATTCTCATCGTCATCTCTTCTCCTGTACCTTTCCATGCACACTGCCTTCTGCTTCTTATCTTCTGTGTCAGTGACACCGTTTTGAAGTTGCAGCAAAGAAGGATAAATTACAGCTGCCCATGACAGAACGCCGTACATCAATGAAGATAATAAATATAATGGACACACCAAAACTATTACAAACAACTTAGAACATCAAATTTACCATAGAACTCTCTAATACTTGCTTTCCTTTCATGAGTAGACATTGTAGTTGTGCCATCCACATAAACCTGTCATACGATGCAGAGAGCCAAGGTCACCGTCATCCATGACTTGGAAATTACCTCAAACACACAAACGCGCGCGCGTGAATACATTAACAAAAAGGATTAAGGAACAAAATTCAACCTTGTATATCAGAATTCTCAACAATCCAAGGGCTCCAGCGAGGTGGCAGTCAGTCCACTGCACCAGAAAAAGGAAGAGGTGCGCGGCTGGACTGTAGGACATCCTCATCTGAAGACAGGCACCATCGTACTCCCTTGGAAAATCCGAAGCCCTGCATCTCACCAGATTCATTTCATTTGAAAATGCCAGCTTAAAAACACCATTAAGATGGGTAAAACAACTACACTACCTATCTCTTCAAATTAAACGTCGTCAACAGCTTGAGATTGCGATATCCCGTTATATCATAACAAATGAAATTATAGATAAATAAATATAAAAAATGAAGATTCACTCTATTAGAAAACTACAGCTGGGCTCACATGCCAACAAACAACCAACGTTAGAAATAACAGTTTAATAAATAATTAAAATGCGATGAGATGACAAGATATGATGAAAGGGGAGGACCCAATGGCGTCAAGATGAAGTTAAGCAATCAAAACTATCTATGAGAGAAAAGCAAATGCGGGTGGAACCCATGCCACGTGAAGTTGATCAACTAACAAGATAAGGATAATGCAAATCTGAAAAAGAAGCAACCCCATTCCCTTTAACAATCTCATTATAGCATAAATATACAAAAATATGTATACACAGACACATATGTGTATGTGACCCTACTGGAAAACCAGAAGAATCTAACACAGCCCATGAGACCCCAAAAGATATTTAGCAAAATTTGAGAGAGAGAGAGAGAGAGAGAATATCATTAGAAAAAAAGAAAAAAAGAAAAAAAAAGCTCCAGGGGGAAATTTCTAGCTTACGCATACGAAAATTTAAGGTTAAGCACTCTCACGGGCAGTGTATTCTGTGTGAGAGGGACTGGAGAGACCAAAAATTTATGAAGAAAACCAGCTCAACTGTTTCAAAAGAACTGAACTTTGAAAGATTCTCCATTTCATTTCTAAAGTTTTTCCCTTTCACTGGAAATTCAATACAAACCCCAAACTTGAAAAGGAAAACCCAAAAAAAAAAAAAAAAAAAAGGTTTGCCAATTTGGAAACAGAAGAATCTAAAATATATGAAAATTAAAACAAGAAAATTATGCATTTTCCACACAAATCCTGGAAAAAAAAAATCCAATTTAATCTCGAACTATTCTTGTCAAACCAGCATTGGTCAAAAAATCATATTTTTTTAACAAAAAAAAAAATGAAAATCATGAATCTAACCAGAATTATCCCTCGGATAAAAAAGAAGAACGGAGTGAGGCCAATTATAAGAATAAAAATAGAAAACTTACACAGTATTGGCATGCTGGATATCAGCTTCGAGCACTTTCAGAGAATCCTTAAACGATTTTCGCATGGAAGCTATGTACATCTCGAAAAAACAAAAACTAAAAACCAAAAAAAACAAAAACGTCAAAATAAAAATGAAAACCCCACGAACAGAAGGAAAAAAAAAACCCAGAAAAAGATCAAACTCGCACTCCAAAAATCCCTAATTTGTCTCTACCTACCTTCCCAAAAACCACTCACTTTGTTTTTTTTTTTTTTTTTTTTGGAACTGGGATTTTTTCAATTTGAAAAAAAAAATTTCTGAATTATAAAATCTGTGTGTGTGTGTGGGTTTCTCCTTTGTGTCAGTGGCGTTTCCTGTTGCTTCTATGGCGTTCTTGAAAGGCGAAGACTGGGAAGGTGGCGTGACACGTGGAAAGAGGTGCTGTTTGACAATTATTTTAAAAAATGAATATTGTTTTTCTAATGAATTTTTATTCATTTATTAAAGGACCAAATATTTTTTTTTTAATTTTTTATTTTTAATAATTCTCGTGACGGCCCTTATCCAGTGAGTTGGGCTATGTCTGCCACTTTTGCCTTTTACTTTCGGTAGCTTTCCCTCCACGCAGTCAAGATCGTTACTCCCCTCCTTTCTCTCTCTCTTTTACCCCCAACTTTCATCCTATTTACCATATTACCCCTGTTTCCTTTCACTTTTTTTTTTTTTTTTTTGGGCCAGGGTGATTTATGTTTTTATATTCTCAACTTGTAGTTTGCCTTTCTTCGGAGCAATTTTGTATTTTGAGATTTGACATTTTAATACCATCACATTTCAGGGAATGACGGCAGTAAATACCATTTTATATATATTATTAACAAAATTTATTTTTAAATTATTAAAATATAATCGAATGGTTGAAATATTATTATGTATAATAATTATAATACATCTTACCTTATATTAGTATAGATTAATAAAAAATTTTAAAGACTAACCCGGTCCCCAATGCCAATGACTTTCCCGTCAATACCGACGACGGACCCCCTCACCACGGGCCAGATATGCCCTGTCTCTTCCCCCCCGGCGCCGGTAATAGACACCCGTTCCCCCTAGCCAAATCTGCCCCCCCAATTCAAGTGCAGGCGCCCTCCCCCACCCTATCGTTGAAGCTAAATTTTTTTAAATTTCTTTTTTATTATTATTTTTTTAATTTTTTTAAGTCAAACACTACTATAAGATAAAATGTATGATAATTACTATACACAATCAATATCTCAACCATTTGATTATATCTAAATGATTTAAAAATAAACTCTATTTATAGGGTATATTAAAATGGCTTTACCCCACATTATATATGTATTTTTTTGTAAAAAAAAAAAAAAAAAGATCTGAAGATGACCCTTCATTTTTAGGTTTTCAACTTCACATGTAGAAATACTTCCCTAAGTATGACAGAGATAGGTCCTTTATACTAATTTCTCTGTTGAAGTTGGAGCGGGGCCTAAAAGGATATAATGGGAATCGAACCCATATGAACAAATAGGAGATGCTTACTAAAGGCTTCCCATCCCTTTGCCATTACATCTACCCCGTAGGTCTCATCACATTATATTTTATTACATGAATCGCTAACTTTCCTTTTATAATTTTGACCTACTCAAAATTTTCTTAAAAAATATTACAATTTAGATTATTCTTTTTTTATATCATATATTTTGTTTTTATTGTTAAAAGTATACCCTATATTTAAGATCATGTGTTTTATATCATTATATTGCATTTTAAAAAGGGATTTATAGCTAAATATCTTTTGTTAAAGAAGTTTTTAAACAAATAACTGAAATTTTTAAAAATTAATCAAAAAGCCTTTTTTTAGGTGATTAATCAGTGATTCACTGTAATACCTTAGAGCATTCTATCTGAATTTGCTTTTTTATGTTGTGTTTCCCATGATAGGAGACTGTGTGCACATAAATTATTTTATTATTACCTTTCTATGTAATGGAATATATCCTTTTTTTTTTTTTTTATCATATTAGAAAGTATTTGTTCTCTCGCATTCCTCACTTAACTTTTTAAACCCTTAAACAAAAAGGAGAAACAAACAAACGGCATTTTATTAGGTAAATGCTTTTTGTCATAAAATCCGAGCATTTATCAACCCCTCGAGTTTGTGGTGGTATAATCTTAGTTTTAAGGGAGAGACGGGCTCTTATTATGAACAAGCATCCATGTATTATACGTGTTTTCCCAACGAATTCCCATCAACCATGATGGAAATTTTTAGTATAATTGAAATTCTTTGGGGAAGTCATCAACTCATTTCGATACTAAAAAATAATTTAGAAAAAAAAAAAAGAAAGAAAATTTTGTTTCCTTTTATTTTTCTTTATAAAAAGAAAATTTGCACATAAGTCGACAGTAATTATTCAAACATTGTACTTCTAGCAAATTATAGCTACATCCTATAAATTTTGGAGAATTAAATGGCCACAAACATTTATGAAGGTTAAAAAGTATGAGAGAAAAATGTAGGAAATAATGGTGGGGTTTAAATTTTAGGTACTTTGACATCTCGTACAAGGCAAAAGTTAGAGGTCCAATTATTAGTGCACTCAATCAATTTGGGCTGATGATTGCATTGATTACTTCACAAAATGGTAGGTAAAATGGTTAAATTCGTCTCCTACCAAAAGAACTACCTCATGAGTATTAGCAATGGGCACCAAACAACAGCTCTTTTTTTTTTTTTTTTTCTTTCTTTTTCTTGCTTTCTCCTAGCACAACAAATTTAGACGACATTATCTTGATATCAAATTTTTAGTTGCGAATAATCAGGGTATAATCTCCTTCTATCTGCAAGTTAAAAGAGAGAGAGAGAGAGAGAGAGATTCTGGAAAGAAATTTTTTTTTTTTTTTTTTTTTTGTATGCTTGGTCTCCTCGAACAAAATGATGATAGGATGGTCCACGTTATTGAAATATACAGATTGTTGATAATCCTCTCTTTCAATATGAATTTATTTGAGTATCACTGTTTGGTAGGAAAATATCCACCCATATGTCATTCATGCATCTTAATTTAAACTTGTGATATGGTAAGTTTACCAAAAAATTAATTATTATGAACACATTAGGTAGATCTTATCGCTGAAGACCGACTTGCTAGAAAAGGAGATCTAAGTTTTAAACCATGCATCTAATTTAAATTTGAAATGTGGTAAGTCGATTGAAAAATCAATTGTTATGAATATATTAGATAGACCTTACCACTAATAACTAGCTTGCGAGAAAAAGAGATCGAAGCGTTATATCTATTCCTAGTCCATATTGGAAAACAGTGAAAGTGCATTGGATTCAAGTGGTTTTGGTTATTATTATTTTTTTATTTTTTTATATAGAATTCAAGTGGGTAACTTCTTTTTTTTTTTTTTGATAAATAATTCAAGTGGGCAACTTGCATATAGGAAAAGAATGCAAACCACCCAACAAGGATAAAACGGTAAAAGTCGCCACTGAAAAAGAGATCTAAGCTTTAAAACTATTCCTAGTCCACATTGGAAAGAAAGTGCACAAGTGGCTTTGGTTGTTTAGATTATTATTATTATTGATAGAATTCAAGTAAATAATTCAAATGGGTAACTTGCATAAAGGAAAAGAATGCAAACCAACCGACAAGGATAAAACAGTAAAAGTTGCTACTGAAAAATAGATCTAAGCTTCAAAACTATTCCCAGTCCATATTGGAAAACCGTGAAAGTGCATTGGATTCAAGTGGTTATTATTATTATTATTATTATTATTATTACTATTATTGATAGAATTCAAGTGGGTAACTTCTTTTTTTTTTTTTTAAATAAATAATTCAAGTGGGTAACTTGCGTTGAGGGAAGGAATGCAAACCACTCAACAAGGATAAAACAGTAAAAGTCGCCGCTAAAATGTTGCCGAGGATCAACCTCAGCATAATTTTTTAAAGAAATTATTGCAGGCCAATTATAAAATGTTCACATTGAATTGCATATGCAAATGAAGAAAGCTATCATTGCTTGACAGAACACAATAATCTAGAATCATTTCAATTTCATGATTTCAACCCAAAATTGAAGACAATTTGAGGCTAGAGAATCCCATTCCTAATCCGTAGGGGTACTTGAATATCCAAATTCAAGACGATTCTTGAACCATCTCTAAATTTTAGGTTATATATATATATATATATATATATATATATAGAGAGAGAGAGAGAGAGAGAGTTTTATGTTAAGCTATGAAAAGATACCATTACCACCAAACACTGAGATTCAGGTTTTTTTTTTTTTTAATCCACTAAGTTGTTCTTTTTGTCTTAATGGTTTGATGGATCACACATTCACTTGATATTGTATTTTAATATAATGAATGTATTTCAATATAAATTTAGATGTCTCATTTAACCATTGTATTCAATTAGAATGTGTATTTAAATTATTTACATTTTAGTAGTCGTTCTAATGTATATCGACGAGAGAGAGAGAGTGTGTGATGATAGTAAAAGTATATAGAAAAAGAGAATATATTAATAGTAAACTGAGTAGACCTATTATTTAAATAGAGGTGTATTCAAATACCATATATGATAAAACCAAACGAGTATTATATTATAGTAAAGTTGAATGTGTGATTCAAATAAAGTTAATACAATGATTATGTATGATTTAATAATTCAAATATTTCGCTGATTAGATATTTTTCACATTCTGCTATTAAAGCTCAAATAAACTTAATCATTTTTTTTTAATCAATTTAGTGTCTAGTTAAGGACTACGGAAATTTGTTCATGATTCTGTTGCCTCAACAACCAGCACATAACTGTCAACTCGGTAGAATGGCTCCAAATAGAATTGGAGCTTAACATTATCCACACATTACAAATGTATGTTCCAAGTTTATATTTGAAGATGTTATTATTAAAAAATAGAGATGGGAGATAAATTACATGGCAAAATATCAGTAATTGTTTTTAAACGATGAAGTAAAATCAATCGGGATGAACACCAAAGGTACTATACATGAGTAAATATGTGAATTTTATAACAGGACATGAAAAAAATTTGCTATCTGTAACGTTTTGTTTTGAACCATCATATTTATATCAGATTTTATTAATTTGTTTAGGTTTCATTACATATGCTTTTGACCAAACTTAATTATTTTATTTCTGGTAGAGCATCCCAACAATGAAAAGCTTCACAAAAATAACTTCGAATTAAGATAAGATATCCCTCTTCATCTCTCTTTTATTTTTTATTTTTTCATTTTTATTTTCATTTCAAAATCCGACGGTTTTTCCCATTAAAATGAAGATCCTCCGTATCGTTTCTATTATCACTTTTGTGTCGTTCATCAGATCTGTAGTTTTTGAAGACCAAATACGAAATATTTAATATGAATGAAGATTGACAAATAATCTATTTGTTAATGATCTTATCAATAAGAAGAACCAACACCAAAAGTGGACATCATTTTGAAAAAAATAGAATTTTTTTTTTCCGTCTAGCTTAATTTTGTCTCTCTTACAAAATTACATGTATGTCAAATAGGATGAAAAAAAAAAAAAAAATCATTTCCATTCTTTTTTTGCTCTGTTTTATTGTATATTCAACTGTTTTATTTCCATTCTGTTTTATTACAAAATCAATTTTGTCTCCCTTACAATCATTTCCATTCTTTTTTTATCAACTGTTTTATTGCATATTCAACAAATAATCTCCCATTTTGCCCGATTATCGCCAATGTAAATTAAAAAAAAAAAAAAAAGACTAATTTTACTAGAATTTTGGAGCAAGCTTGGGATGAACTTTGGTTTTCTATTTTAATAAATTATTTATTGTATCAATGTTCATATTGAATGTCATTTTGATTCGATCAAATGTTAAAAATCATACAAATTTTTCGTAGAAAACTCTAAAGAAAATACACATTTAAGTTTATAAATAAGAAGAATTTTACGGTCAGATATAAAAAAAAAAAAAATCTTTATCGATAATAGTATTTTAATAATCAACAAAGTTTTATATTTTTATTATATTTCTAGGCGATTTTGTTTAAATTTAACATTAAAAGGTAGATACTCCCGATTATCCTACCTTAAAAAGTTCTTATAAACATTATATAAAAAAAAAGACTGTAAAATAAAATTGGTTTCTTTTTCCCTTATAAAATATAAAAGTTTTATTATGTATTTTTCGAAATTATAATAGTTTTGATTTGAAATCGCTCTATTGAGAGTATTCGGTACATTTGTGGGAGTAAAGATAAATCAATATAAATATCTTAGCGGGTCCAGGCATGTTTTCATCGTACAACTCAGCCGGCAACCACCAATAAACATTATCCTAATTCATTGCTCTATTGGTTTTTTATATATAAATATATTGCTCAATAATTGACCAAACTAAATCTAATCTTTATACTTATTTCTCTCCTTTTTTTTTTAATAAAAAAAATAGTCTTTACAAAACATCTTTACAAAATGAAGCCCCAATGACTTGTCTCTCTCACATTGTTGCTTTTTTACATTCTTTATTATATTTATATGATTAGTCTCCTATCCGATACTGGATAGTTTCCGACAAATGTGAACTTCAGTTATTGATAATGTGAATTTTAGTTATTAAAAATATAAATTCATGCATAAGAAAATGTAAAATGAGATAAATTCATATTCACTTTAGCTATATTTCCTTCTTCTTGAATTCACATTTTTAGTAACTGAAATTCACATTCACAGTAATTAAAGTTCACATGCTAGATATCATACGGTACCAGATACGAGACTTTGTGTATATTTATATATACGAGATTAGGATTGTGTTTAGGTAAAGGCCTTTAACCCATACCATTATGGCTCAAAATGTTGTTTTTAGTTTAAACCTAAAACTTTCATTTAAACCTTCTACTCTAACACTACTTTGCTACACTTAATTTTTGGATCAAGTTTTCTTACACTAAAAAAATCATAATCACAATAAATGATACATTTTCCCATCATGAACAAGTGTGCAGTCTACTTTGTTTAGTTCTTTTTTTTTTTTTTTTAACAATCTTTCTTTCTCTTTATATTTTTGTCTGCCTTCTCCTTCCACTCTACCATCGCCCCCCACCGGCCCTCATGACTCATGGCGGTTCCTTGCTTGTTGCTACTTAACATCAGAGATCCTAAGAAGTGCGATTATGAGAACTTCATGAGCGGCGACGGCCATTGTCGGAAATCCATTGTGTTCGGGTCATTATGGAAAATCTCCCTTGTTGCTAACAGTACTCTGCATTCTGCTTCCTCGCTAATAGTATTTTTTCAATAACACAATGGGATGCTTTTGGTATTTGCATGAACTTTATTTATTTATTTATTATTTATTTATTATTTTTATTTTTTTGAACTTGGGGGTATTACCGTTAAGCTCACGACAAGGTAACATCGGCAGTAGGTAGACTATCAGTAACACAAAGGTTGCCGGTGGACTACCTCCGGTAACTTTATATCATACTATTGGGCATATTTGTAGTATTTCAAATTTGAAAGTTGTTAGTATGGATTTTGCACAAAATTTTGCTTGTCATGATTTAAGGAATATGACTTTTAGATATTTAAAGTTTTTATCTATCACCATTATAGAAAATTTAAGCTTAATTTCACTTAATGGTACATACGAATAATTAAAATTTCAAAAGTGGTATACTCATAATTATTAATTAACATTTTCAAAAATTTAGAATTTAAAAGTTCAGTTTTAAAGGTAGATACCAATAACTAAACTAAACTTCACAAGTATACATGGGAGAAAGAAATGACTAGCGTTTTTATAGTAAACAATTTGATTCTTTACCTAATAAATTGGCCATTTACTAATAAGTGCTTCTAATTTGTTTAAATTCTTGCTTCTTTTTTTAGTTCGTAAAATTGTTATTTACTACTATTTTTGAAATATGACATATATGTTGTGGGGTATTTAGCAGTGATACCCCTAAACTTGCACCATTTGTTAATTTACCTCCTAAATTTTTAATTTTAAACCCTATGAATTTATTAAATAGTTGCAATGTACTCCATTTGACTTAATTTTCCATTAAATTAGTCACTAAAAGCTCATGTAGTCTCATATGAAGACTTAAAATCCTATTTTCGACAAAAAAATTTTCAAATCTAAGACAAACCCTAATGTTGATGTTTCAAATTCAAATAATCAATTTAATATAAAACAAACTAAATGGATACATTGTAACAATTTAAAAAGTTCATAGGTAAATTATCAAAATTAAAAGTTTAGGGGGGTAAGTTCTCAAATGAGTGGAGATTTGCTAATAGTGTAAAAAATACTTTTTAAAAATGAATTTAAGAATTTAGCTATATAAAAAATACTAAATATCAAAAATTCTTGAACAAAATGATGAGTTATCAAACTACTATGGACCATTTACGTATATGGCCAAATTAGAGTCATGGTGTTAAAGAATGTCTAAAAATGAACTTATTTGTAAATTTAAACAAAAATGAAGATTGATCATTTTGTAGTGACTAAAATGCCCACATATTCAATTTTAGGGGGAAAAATCAGATTCTGCCCAAAAAAAAAAAAAGGGATCGTTAATTTCTCTATTTAAATCAAAATCCTAAATTCAAAATATATGGGGGATTTGCAAAAGTGCCCTAAATATGGCACCTCCTTGTAAATTTGTCAGTCATAAAAGTAAAGTTGATAATGTTGTCATTTCATAATATTTCATTAAATAAATAATTGAAAAAAAATAGCAAATAGACAAAAATACACATATATCTTTATTTTTTCTTTTTATTTATTGGAATATTTTTTTATATATCTTTCGACTTCGTTTTCATCGAGCTGGTCTTCGGTTGTTGGCTGGTCTCTAGCTGTTGGAAATTTTTTTTTTTCATATTTCAACAAAGATGATTGGATGTATCTTGTTCCGCTCGCCAGTCGCTGGATTTTTTTCTTATATTTCAACAAAAGATGATTGGATGTATCCAACTCCAGTCATCGACATCGGTGTTGGTCACCGGAGAGATTATATTCGAATCCAAAGTGGATTCTGACATAATATATATTTTTTGGATTTTAACAAAGATGGCCGGACGTATCCGGTTTTGATAGTCAGAGAGATTCTGTTAGAATACAAAATAGATTCTACCAGAATATGAGAAGGCAAAATAGATTCCGATAGAATGTAAAACAGGCAAAATGGATTCCGATAGAATGTAAAACGATCAGATTCTAAGAGAATGTAAAATAGATTCTATCAGAATGTAAAATAAATTCTGTCAGAATCCGACAAAGCATAACAAATTCTGATAGAACCAAAACAGATTCTTACAAAGTCCGAGAAGTTAAAATGGATTCAATAGAATGAAAAATAGGCAAAACGAATTCTGATAGAATACAAAACGGATTCTATCAGAATATAAAATGGATTCTACTAGAATCCGAGAAGGCAAAATGAAATTCAAAACAGATTCTGATCGAATTCAAAACAAATTCTTATAGTTTTTTTTTTTTTTTTCGCATATCTAGTTAAAATACAAATCGTTAACGCTTTTATTTTCACTTACAATACCAAAAATTTTCCTGGCAAACAAATAGAAGCAAGAAAATTGACAAACAAATCACCAAAAAATAAACCAAACCAACAAAAATAAATTTTTTCGGCAAATAAACCATCAAAAACAAGTAAATCATTCATAAGAAAAGTAACACGTGCTTTCAATGGATTTTATCGAAATGTTCAAATATTTTTATAAAGTTCACAACACTAAAATTATTAAATTCATTGTGCATGTTGTTAACACTTGGTTTTATATCAAAGAGATGGTCTACACTTAGTTGGCATCTTAATTGGATTGTGACCAATGATTCCAATGGAATCCGTAAAAAATTAGGGTCCTATTTCTCTTTAAATATCTCCAACTTATATGTAATTATATACATATATGTGCATCTGTATATGTGCGACTAAGTGTGTGCATATAATATATATAATACGACACTGAACAGAGAACATAGTTCGTCGAATCAAGCAAGCAAAGTAAAAAAAAAAAAAAAAATTACATTGATTTTCAAAGTAAAAACTTCAAAATATTTTTCTTTGTACATAAGTTTTGTATTTTATCATAATCCGTTTTGCCTTTTCAGATTCTGGTAGAATCCGTTTTGCATTATGATATAATTTATTTTACATTCTGATAGAATTCGTTTTGCATTATATCAGAATCCGTTTTGCCTTCTTGGATTCTCATACAATCCAATACCATTTTGGATTTTGACAGAATTCTTTTTTCATTCAATCAGAATTCGTTTTGCATTTTATTGATGACCGGTCGGTGAGCAGTGACCTACCAACTATCAGTAGCCAGCGACTAGTGACCTGCTTGCGGCCGGAGAATGAAGTTAGAGATATATGAAAACTATTCCAATAAATTAAAAATAAAATAAAATAAAGAGATAAGAGTATTTTTGTCTATTTATTATTTTTTTAATTAAATATTATGAAATGAAAAAGTTATCAACTAAACTCTTACAGAGGGGAAAATTATAAGGAGGTGTCAAATTATGGCTATTTTCCTAATTTTCTCTAATCACAATAAGCCCAAAATAAATAAAAATAAATAAACAAACATACTAAATCAGTACCATCGTTCCCAAATTTCTTCCCCTTTTTCCTTCTTTTCAGCACTGTCGTATACACCTTCTCCGCTCGTCATATGCGTTTTCAACCATGGGAAGCCGCGATCGAAAAGAACACTGGGAAAAATCATCACAAAAGTCGATGGCGCATCGGTTTTTCTATTACCGCAACATTGCTTGGCGAAGGAATTGTCACTAATTCCATCAACCTCAATATATTGACATTATAATTACGTTTATATATCATCTTTACTTATAACATTGAAACCGAATCAATGATGTTATTAATAATGGCATGATGATTATGGTCATTATGAATGTTGTATTAAGGAACAACTTGTAACCTGTGATTTTGCTATGCCATTGTGAAATGCTCACATTCAAATGATTCAATCATCATATTTACAGGTTCTAACGAACACAATATATATAGTCAAAGAGTTCTCATGACCATGCATTATCGTGACTTGATCATTATGTTGCTAATATTGAAAGTCAATATAACACTAACCATGGTCATTTAATTACCATACAATAATCTATTGTAAACACAATTATCCAAACAATTGTCCATATCGAATTGACTATGTTCTTTTATTTAAATATCACCTGATCATTATGTTGTTTGTTTTTCTTGGTCAATATATATTGACCTGATCCTTTTATTACTCTCAATAATTTATTATTAATATACTTAAAAAAATTTGTTGTTAATATACTTAAGAATGATCCATTTCATAAGGACTAGCACCACAACCCACATGACGTTTGAACAAATGGTGCAATGGAATAACTGAACAAAAAAAAAAAAAAGGAGAAATAATTGCAAAACAGAAATGGTAAAAGGCAGTCTCTATTTATATTAATTACAAAACTAAGAAACCTGAAATTCTACCTAGAGACGTAGACTCTAGAAAAAAAAAACAAAAACAAAAACAAAAGGAAAAAAAATTGAAAATAATATTTGAGAAAGAAATCCCATGACTTCCTTAAAAATAGGAACCACTACATGAGAACGGTTACGACAAAAAACTGATAATTTTATTGGAACTGTTTAAAAAAATACGGTTACAACAATTTTAAAAATTAATGGAAGGGCAATTAAGGAACTAAAAAAGTGTGAAATTCAAAAATTTTTTCAAATTTATAAAGAAGTTTAAAAGTATTTATTTTTTAAAATGGTGTCTAAAAATGGATCTTGTGTATAAATTCTTGAAAGGAGAATTGAATTGGGCTAAGAGATGTCGAGTAGAGAGCGGAGACGGCCCGGGCCCAAGGTTAGATTGGGATTGAACTACCACGATCCAGCCCAGTAAAGAGCGATACTCCCAAATGATTAAAATACCCACAATGTTTGCCACGTTGACGTAATTACCCTTGTACTTGAATCTTACTTCTGTCTCGTCGCCAGAAAAAGCTTGAGCTCTTTCTTGTACAGGTGTACTTTACGCTGTGATTTTATCGGTGTGGTCCGTACATTCTATTCCTACTTCTTCTTCTTCTTCTTCGAAACAATTCTCAAATGAAAACCTTAATATCCCCAAACCTAACTATTAATCGTTGGAAACCTCATTTCTCATGTTCCGTTTTTCTCTTCAATTTTCCTTCTCTTTCTCGTGAAAATCGGAACCTTTTCGACTTTTCTCGCGGAAAACGGCCGTGCAGACCAGGAGGACTCCTCAGAGTCTCCTTTGTCAGAGCTAATTGCGTGTCCGAGCCGGCGAGTTATGGAGGCTGGGACAATTTGGTGCTCTTTGGCGACTCGGACCGTGCTGAGGCTGAGGCTGAGGCTGAGGCTAATCAGTTCCGTAATTTTCTCGTTTCTATAGGAGTTGATGATAAGAAGCATATTTTTTCGTTTATTTTGGGTCTCTTGTGCGCTTTGGCCATTTCTAGGGTTAGAGTTTCTTCCATTGTTGTGTTTCCGGCTTCTGTGTTGGTTTTTGCTCTCGGATTTTCGTTTGGGCTTGTTCGTGGTGGGGGTACAGGTGAATTGAATTATAGTGGAACTAAGAGACGGGCAAAAGATGAAATTTTTAGGGTTTATGTCGAAAAATTTAGGAATTTGGTTGAAGTTATGGATGATTTTGATGATAGAGTTAGTAATCTCAGGAGGAAAATACGGAAAGCTATTGATTCTAGAGAAATTACTGTGGGTGATCTGGAAGAGTATACTAATGTGTTGGAATCCGTTAGTTTATCAGCTTCGAATGCGAGGAATGTCATTGAGGTTTCTTCAGATAATTTGGGCAGTGTTATTTTAGCTGAGAATCAGAAGTCAAGTAAAAGAAAGAAAGAGCTTGGTGAAATTGGCTATGACTTTTTTCAGTCTATTGGGGGCTTGTTTAAAGAGAATTTAGTTGATCCGAAGCCAACTAAAGTGAAAAATAATGTTAAGCGAGAGACTGTGGAGAATGATCGAACTCGTGATAGTAATTTAGTCCCGTCTATTGAAGAAACAGCATTGAATCCGGCTAATGGCAATAAGCCAAGAGCAAATTATGTTGTTTCTCAAGATTCATCAAACGAGCTTCCTTTTGATGAGGATGGATACGGAAGAATCAGAAATGGAAAATCGAGATCGGAGGAGATCAGTAGATATAGAAACAGAATTAATTATAGTGAAGAGTATGGTTACGGTAGTAAGAGATTGCAATTAATGAATAATCATCGTATCTCTTTGAAGATGGGCCGCAATAATCAAATTGATACATGGGAATCCAATGATAATCTGCTTGAGTCTGTAAATTTTAGTGTCCGGATGAAGCATACGGAAACTGAAAGAAGCTGGAGAAATCTGATGACATTTACAGGTCTTCTCATGTCGAAGAAGAAAGCGAATATAGTGTTAATGAATCTCCATTGAGAGAAGATAGTGCTAATGGCAAAGACGATTTCCATGTGGCTGGTCAGCTGTCTGGACATGAGAGTGAGGTGCCTTCTCCTTCATCTTCTTCGATTTCAGATGATGTGGTGTTTGACCAGTATCTTACGGAAGCCAATGACCTGCTTCAACAAGCAAAGCAATTCATGAGAGATGGACGTGAAGAGGATCGTGCAGAGATCATATTATACAAATCTGCCAAGCTTCTATCAAATGCTATAGCTATGAAACCCGCGAGCTTGTTGGCTGTGGGGCAGCTGGGAAATACTTACCTCCTTCATGGAGAGCTGAAACTAAGGATTAGTCGTGAGCTAAGAACACTACTCTATAGAAGTAGTCCTTCATCTGTTGGCAAATGGGATAGATTACGTGACCAAATGGGCAATAGAAGTGAAATTACATCCGGCCTTATTAATGTCTGTGAAGAGTGTGAAGAACTCCTGGTGGAAGCAGGGAGAAAATATAGGATGGCTTTGTCCATTGACGGGAATGATGTAAGGGCCCTGTATAACTGGGGGCTTGCTCTCAATTTTCGTGCACAATTGATTGCGGATATTGGACCAGTAAGCATTCTTCACAACCTTACCCCTTTTTATTGTGATGACTTCTAAAAACTTGCCGATTAACTCGCATTGTAGAGTTTTGATATTCAGCCAACACCTGTTTTGTGGAAATGCATTTATCTAAGCTACATTATCCAATTGCCTACCTCTTGCTATGGTTTGGCATTTTATGCTTTCTAATTCATGTTGTTTTCTGTTTCCAGGAAGCTGCTTTTGATGCAGACAAAGTGTTCATGGCTGCGATTGATAAGTTTAATGCTATGATGTCCAAAGGCAACGTTCACGCACCCGATGGTATGTCTAAGTTCTTGGATTTATGTTTAATAACAAGTTTCTCACCATTCGATTTTGCTTGATTCTAACTTGATATATCAATGGCAGCGTTATTCCGATGGGGCATGGTACTGCAGCAAAGGTCTCGCTTGCGGCCGAGTAAGAGTAAAGAAAAGGTGAAGTTGCTGCAACAGGCAAAGAGGCTGTACGAAGATGCACTCAGCATGGATGTGAACAATGTCCAAGTTAGAGAAGCCTTGTCGACATGCATATCCGAGCTTAGCAGTAGGTCCTTCTAGTCATCGGAAAAAGACTCGAATTATCCCTACATTTCCCCGAACTTTAAAGTCAGCGTCTCTCTTATAATTTCTTTCCCCCAAAAGTTTTGTGCTCGTTTTATACATTTGTAAGAAAATAAAGATTTAAGTGACAAGCGGAGGGTCTAGAATAAGAAGTTTCAAGTGCTTTTGCAGTTTGGACGGGTTCTTTAGAGACAACACGGTGTCATATTTCGACAAACCTGTTCTGCGACTTGTTGTTTTAGCATTGGCTTGTTAGAGATTTGATTCTGTTTCCAAGAGTTATTCGGCAAGGATACCTCAAATGTATTGAGAAAGTGTTGTATCTTCTAAGAACAAATAATGGTTGATTGAACAAATAATGGTTGATTGAGCGGTCAAAATTCTCAAGCCTCCATTTCGTGTTTCAACTCTAATTAAAATTTTTCACTTCAATTTTTCTCTTTTTAAAAACATCAACCAAAATTATAATTAATTTTTAAAAAATCGATAAATTATAATTTAAAGATTACAATTCTAACCGGCAAACTAAACCCACTCTAATTTGAAAAGACAGATTAACCAACATTTTTCAGTTTGTTTGGTTACTAGACCACGGAAACTTGGATATGTTGCTTTGCCCAATCCCATTTACATGGTTTAAGAAAATTTTTTCCCCTTTTTATGGTTTAGGATTTTATCTTTCCTTTGTGTTTTTCACGTGATTTTTTAAGCAAATTCGTTACAAAGTATCAACGCATTAAGGATGGAAGAAAAAGTCTTATAATAACATCAAGAAACCCTTTTTTATCAAAACGTCGTTTGATTGGGGATTTTATAGTGCACAAAACATACGACTAAAAAGGCCTACGAAAAAAGCAGCAGAAAATCCAATCTTGGTGCTCGGAAAAGAAAACCACCAGCATCTCTCTCGGCATCTTAGTTAAAAGATTTAACTTAGAAAAGATGTAAATATATTTAGCTGGTTTTAGCCTTTAAAGTAGTTCTTTTCGGTTATGGTCATCCTCATATTATCCCATCGAATTCAAACGTTCCCGGAAAACTTTCAACATTCCAGCAAAGGTAACAATGCCCATCAAAGTCCCGTCCTCTTCCACAACCCACGCGTAGCTCGAACGGTGCGCTAGCGCCTGGATCATCACGGCCACCAGCGAGCTCCAAGGATGACAAACAATGGCCTCCAACCTCCTCACCATCCTCGCCGAATTCCCCCCAAGTCTCCCGCTCTTTCCGTACCCGGACTCGTCGTCAGAGGACGAGGAACACAAAGAAGAGGACGACGAGATTGTGGAGTAGTCTTCCTCTATCAGATCCAACAACGTCCCGCAATTCCTCTGCTCCAACCTCTCCTTCACGAGCTGCACCAGATCCTCCGGCGGTCCTCCGTAGTCAATGTAGGCCATGAGATCGCCTGCAGAGAGGGTGGCTATTGCGGCTGCAACCGTCTCGTCGCAGGAGTTGAGCGTGAAGGGCGAGATCTCCCCGATCAGCTTGCCGTCCGTGTCGACCACCGCGACCGAGGTTTGGCGGGCGAGGGCGGCCTGGGAGATGAGAGGCAATGCAGAGGCGGCGGGATCGTCGTAGTTGACGGCGAGGATATTGTCGCCGTCGATGAGGTTGAGGGCGCTGATGGGGCTGGCCGGAGTGGGACTGAAAAGGCCAATGCAGTTGAGGAGGTAGCGGATGATGTCTTCCTGGGTGACCCAGCAGTACTCCCGGTGGTTGTGGCGGGCGAAGTTGAAGGAGGGCTTTTGCTGCAGGTTTCTCCTTGAGTTGCTTGCGCTCCTTCGGGTTTGGATCGGAATGACTAGGTTCTGTGCTCCTTCCAGAATCAGATCAATGGCCTCCAATAAGCTGAAAAAACACGACATTCAACATTAAATCCATAGGAAAAATAAATAAATAAAAAATCAAATCAAATCAAATCTTTGAAAAGTCTGTGTGTGTGTGTGTGTGTTTTTTGCCCCTATAAATCCCAAAAGGCAAACACTGAAAATAATCCTCGACAAACAAGAACAAAAAGAAATGAAAGAATTTTCAAAAAGATGCCTGATTGAATCAGATTCATTTGCAAAACGATGCTTTGATTGATTCAGAATCAGCTCAAATTTCTAGTCAAGAAAAACCCTGAAAGAAGACCGAAAAATTGGTCAATTTAAACATATAAATTAAAAGAGCAAGAAAATTAATCAAACCATCAATTCAATAGATCTAAGACCAAAAAAAGAAAAATGAAAAATGAAAAAAGAAGTGACTTATTCAAATAAAATAATTACAAACCTGGCGTTAGGTTCCAAATGCCTGACAATTCCCGGAACCTTCGGAATCAGAACGGTGGCCGGAGCCTGGAGCGCCGTCGCCGGCGACTTGAGGTTTTCCTCCCTGCTAAGGAAGCAGATCACATCCGTCATGCAAACTTTGCCGACGCAGCGGCAATCGGCGGAGCCTCCAGCGGTGATTTTGGAGTGGTCGCAGCTCCAGACACTGAGATAGGTCTGGCCGAGCCTCTTCAGCGCCGACAAGGCCTCACCGACGGTGGCGGTGACGGGAAGCGCCCTAAGCGCAGGCTTTCCAAGGCATATGTCGGAGACCTCGCGAGCTAAGAGATTCACTGCCATGCACTGACGAAAAAGACGAAGAAGAAGGAAACGGCTCTGCTGAGCTCGGATTTAGAGAGAGAAAGAGTGGGGTGAGGAAGATGATTCTAGAGAGAGACAGAGAGAGAGGATTGTGTTGTGGTGAAGGAGAGAGCGAGACAGGCTGGAAGTTGTCCTGGTTTGGTTTTTCGCTATTTTATAGGCCGGATTACCGGATATAGCCGGTCATGTCGGTCTCGTGATATTTAGTGGTGATCAGGTCCCATGTATGAATTTTACAGCTCATTGTTTTTTGTTTTTTTTCTTCTTTTTATTTCCCTCTCCCTTTGTAATAACTTGGGTGGAATTTTTTGTAGATTTTTACAGCAGTGATTGTCTTTTTTTTATTTATTATTATTATCAAGTGAATTTGTTATTTTAGTTGCTGGTTAAATTTGCAAGGATATGATTCGTGTGAGTAATTTGTAGTGCAAATTATAAATTTTTAATATTAATAACTAAAATTACAGTTTTTATCCATAAATGATGGTTTCTATCATAAAAGCTCTCTTTAAATTATGCTAAAATTTTTGTAGAATATTCCTTAGGAAATTTTTATGGGATGAGACGGACTTTTTCTTTACGGAAAGGTTTTAAATCAAACAGTTATGAATGATAATGTTCCAAATTATGTTGCATTTTGACGTGTGTGTATTATATATCTATATATATTTTTTTGGAATAATTTCTTCAAATATAAAGTTTATCAAAACAACGACAATCGCCTCTTTCGATTACTACTCCGGTCTCTGTTTTTGGTACAGTCGGTGTCTTTGGAATGCTCTCGACGAGCTGAATTTAGGGGGAGTTTGGCTATCATTCCAACTCAAACTCATTTCAAATTTTTTTTTGTCTTTTTCTTAAAAAGTTTTTGTCTTTTTTCTAAAAAGTTTTTTGTCTTTTCTGAAAATTCAAAAAAATTTACTATTACAAATAAAATATTTCAACTCAAACTAACGGATAATGTCTTTTTGAGTCGACACCAATTCCTTAGGAGGAGCCCACAATTATGGTTCAAAGTTATTAGAATATCCTTAACTTCCAATTGTGATATCTTTGTCATCCGCCTGACGTGACTCTTATTCTTTACACGTACACCTTGATGAGAGAAACAAAACTCAATGCTCATCTTCACTTGATGGTTGCCATAGAGCCCTGCACCCTCAACCAAGTTTCGGTACCACAACGAGATGCTGGAGACCAGCCAATGCTCACCAAGTTGTTTAGAGAACTTACGGCAACACAAGCCCTCAACCAATTTTAAGTTTCTATCACCGGAGTATCGAGTTTCATTCCGCTTTGTTTTTCAGAGCTATTATTTTTAATTTCTCTTTTTTGTTTAAATTTATTTATAAAGCAATTCCAAATCAATTTTTTTGATAATCAATTCTAAATCAATTTTAGATTTAAGGAAAAACTCAAACGTAAGTTGGAGTACAATATCAATTGCGGACACTGTATGCTTTATAGGTAAAGAAAAAGTACCTTATCATGAAAAATTCGAATTCTATTATTGGGTATAAAAAAGAGATTTTTATAGCTTACGTTTGTCTCTCAAGTTCAAACCTAAGATTTCCATTTTAGTTTTTATCTCTTTTGAAAGGTCAATAAAAAATTATAACTAATTTTTAAAAAGTTAATCAAATTTAATTTAAAAATTTCATTTCAAACTCGTATTCTATATAGAAGCTTATTCATAGAATACGGAACTCATAAAATAATGATGCAATTTGACAATGCAAAATTGCTATGTTATCAATAGTTTTTTTGAAAGAAAAAAAAAGGGAAAAAAAAAAAGCGCTAGTGCATAAAACCAATTTCTGCTATAAAAAATTTAAAGGAGGGTCGATTATTAGGAACTTAGGATAAGCACAAAGAAAAGCTATGGGTAAGGCATAAACCCGAGACTTCAAACCTATATTATTTTTTAAATCTTAAATCTTAAGGTTTTTTTTTTTTTTTAATCTTATATCTTAAGGAAGGTTTCTTTAGTGAAAAAGAAAAAAGAAAAAAAAACTTTTCAAGGAAAGGTTTATTAAATAAAGAAAAAGAAAAAGAAAATGTGGATTTGAAATGAGATTCTCAAACAAACGATTTTTGACAAAAATAAATGACAACTCACATGATATATATAGATTAATACTCAAAAATTAAAATTAGAATTATTATTATTGTTAGCATTTTTTTATATATTTAATTAACGTGGATTTACTAAACATGTATACCTACCATCTATATTTGTCATTCTGAAGAGGCAATTTGTGGCCCATTTCTCCCTCCATGAAATTTAGAATTAGAGTTTATTTTCACAATGACATTAATGGTTAGAATAATTTGAACTTTATATCTTGTAGTAAAATTATGTGTAAAATTATAGTTAAATTATGCCCGTAACAAAAATAAAAAGTTCACATTAGCTGAATACATACATATGTAGCTATGAAATTAATAATTGGAAATGACATTTTTCTCCCTCAGAGATGGCCCCGAAGGTACCCTCCCTAATTTGATGGGGATGAGGGATTGTTAATGTAGTTTGGAGACAAGTATTTGTCCTCGAATTGAAGTAAAGCGTGGTGACGGGAAACACTCCCCACCCCATATTCACTCCAATGTACACATATTATTTATTTTTAACATTTATTTAAGTATTATTTATAATTCCTAATATTGTTCTGTCTACGTTTTTTTTTGTTTGAATTTGGTTTCTTTTATGTGATCATTGAGCTTAAGTTAAATTTATGATGAATTAATTCAAGTTTTTTACTTCAAAATTATTAAAAATTTTATCGAGAATGTTACGATTAGAACCGAGACAAGTAGTAGCTAGAAAGAAACTTTTAATGTAGATTCTCCGATCTCGTACCCTCCTCTCTTTAAATGATGATAAAAGTAGATTATTTTTAAGGGATAAAAATGAAAATAACATCTATTCTTATTAATATTCTAAAGAGGACGAAAACACGAACATTAATTGAGGACTTCATTTCTTAAATAAAAAAAAAATTAAAAAAACAAAAATTGAGGACTTCCCTCTCTTGTTTGAGATACGAGATATTGACCACCACAACTTAGAAAATCATAGGGGGTCTTTGGCAAACACACTCAATCAACTCAACTCAAACTTTTTTTTGTCTTTTTCCCAAAAAGTTTTTGTCTTTTTCCCAAAAAGTTTTTTGTCTTTTCTGAAAATTCAAAAAAATTTACTATTCCAACTTAAAAATCTCAACTCAAACTACTTCACCAAACTCCCCTATAATAAAGTTTGTGGTTTAGTATTGACGAATATTATGAACCTATAGCCGCCGGTATCCGTTTGGAAAATCTCTCGGTAATTATCTCTTTGTAACATCCACTTGTTTCTTTTAAACGAAAAATTCCACTTGGTCTAAATTAAACGCTACACTTCCTTGTAATTTTATTTTTTAATAAGTGTATACACTTCCTTGTATATCACTTTAAATTGAACTTCTTTTTTTCCACACGATTAAAGATTGTCATAAAAATGATAGAAAGACAGAGAAGTTCATGCAACACTGCATAAGATGACAATTTTAGACGTCACTTATAAATAAAAATAAATTACGTCTCGATCCAATCGTATCGAGCTTGGTGCCCAGGGTGCCGGCCTGATAATAGAAGTAGGTTAATTTAATTCCTTCATTAAAAATGGTTTTTTTTTTTTTCATGTTATGTTAAAAACAAAAATATTTAATAGTTATTGAGTTAAAAAAATTTATGTAATGTAAATTACAATTAGTAACATATGTATATAACTTTTGCTTTTTTATTTTTTAAATTTAATTTGTTTTTTTGCTTCTCATCAATAGAAAGGAAAAAAAAAAGTAAAAAAAGTAAAAAATTACTTTTTACTATTGTTTGAAATCACTTCTTTTTTTTTTTTTTTTAAGTTGTTTAAAACTCAAAAATGAAATTTATCGTAAAATTCGAGATACGTGTGTAGAAAATGTACACACGCGTGCATGCTTTATAAAAAATCTCCCCTTGGTCCGTAATTAAAGTAACCGTCATGGTGCTATCGATAAAGTTGACGATAGATATACATGAAAACGATATATGATTACCAACGTTTTTAATTCTAAAATAAAAATCTTTGTGGGGCCCAGAAAGCCGATGCATGATAAATTTGTCGATCCGGAGACACTGACAGCCAACTTGGTGCCGGTGGAGCCCACACAAAGCAGAGAGTTTCTAGAAACTAGACAGCCCAAATTTTTGTCTTGCTACAGGACACGCTACTGGGCGCTGAGCCCGAACATTTCGCCAGAGATCTACGTATTAAACATATATATTAAACATATATTTCGCCCAGAGATTTAAATGAATCAAAAAAGACAAAAACTTTTTAAGACAAAAATTTTTTATATATAAACTACCCATAATTTAAACTTTAAAATTATAAATTAATTATTATTTTCTCCTTACATTTTACTTTTCATATAATTTTATAACTTAAATTTTAAAAATTTATAATTTTACGTAAACAAATACAAATAAAATAATTTTTTTAAAATTATATAGAATTCTGATATTAATAAAATGATTTTTTTTAATTTTATAGAATTTTGATATAAACAAAACAAATTTTACATTGATATTTTTTTTAAATATATTTTAAGTTTTTATATTTTTTAACTCTAATAATTCAAATACCTTGATAAACACATAATTAATCTTAATTTAAATTCTAGAATCTAAACCTTAACATCAAATTCATATTAAGTCAATGTCTTTTAGGTGAGTTGATAGGATATCCATTCTTCTCATTTAATATTTAGATTCAAGTTATCACTATCATATTAACTCGGGTACGTGGATAATCTACTTTCATATATCACACAAAGAAATATCCATCTCTCTAAAATTATCTACCTAACTTCTTTTTTTAACCAAAAAAAAAAAATCCCAAAAAAGTCATTCCCATCTTACGTCAGCGCACACGTTTCATGCTGGTATCAAACTGGGCTACTCTCTACCTCCTCTACCTCGCATTCCCAGTACGTGGCCCGATAAACGACAACAAATATATGTGCGAACAGAGGGGCCGAACCAATATCAACTATGGCCCTATTAGGCGGTGGCTAGGCTACTGAGCTATCATCGCCCTTACCGCATGCAAAACGACACGTTTATTTTTCTTCAAATAACGACTACACTTAATATATTATTTTCTATATTCATATATTTTAATATCCCCACCAGTCCCCTTTCCAACTTCCCAAGCTTATCTCCGTATCCGCGTCCGTACCGCGTTTGGTCTTCGTTTTTATGGTAGGATAAGAAACATGCGTAACATGTTTGGTAACCTGATCATACAATTTATACAAGATACAAGTGATCTACACTTTTTTTAGGTTAAAATACAATACATTTTTAAGAGAGAGACAAAAATCAAACTTGATAATTAAAACCAACCAACAAAGTAGGTTCTTCAGTTTTAAAAAAAAAAAAAAAAGTTTTAAGTAGCAACAAAATATATGTTGAAGTAAGAAAAAAATTAGGCTGTTGAAAGATGAATCCAAACACTTTCTTTATTAATCAGATAGGCATTCTACTGTGCAAGAGCGCAAATAAATTAGGCATGTAATCTAACCAACTATAAACAATAAAGTAAAGATAAAGTAATATTAACTAAATATTGAGTTATAATTTTTTCTAACAGGAAACATAGTAAATATTGTCACTGAATAATAATTAACCACTTGTTTGGTGTATAGATTCAATTCAATTCAATTTGATTCAAAATTCTTTTGTCTTTTTTTCTAAAAGATCAACCTCAGTTTAACTATTCACAATTATTATAATAACTTTGCAACTCAAACTTTACAACTCCATAATTTTGCATATACAAATCTAAATAGAATTTTTTTTAAATAAAATAAAATAAAATTTCGAGACGAGTGAAATAAGTTTCATATTTGTATTTTTTTCTGAACATATTTTAAGTTTTTACACTTTTTAATGTCAATAATTTAAATGCCTCATTAAATACACAACTCAAATCAACTCAAAACCAATCTAAAAAATTTAATTTCAATTTATGCACCAAACGCATGCTAAGATATAAAATCTCTAATATCTTGCGCAACTGAAGATTCTAAAGATCTCGGATGTGGAGTAAAAAAAACATATTAAAGTACAAAATATATATAGGCAATACAGATTATAGATATACTTTGTGTTGTTGGTAAAAATTCGCTAACTCAAAATTATTCTCACCACATTACACTCACGATAAACAGTAAAAATAAATTTGTGGAAAAGTAGAGAACACAATAAATTTTATAGAGGTTCGCTGGAATTTCTTTGACTATGTCCTCTTTTAGTGTTAGGGATTCACTATTTTTCAAAGAGATTATAATGGTGAGCTCTTGGCTATGGTATGCGAAAATAGCATTGTCTGTTACCAAAGGGGGAGAATGACCTTTAAATAGGCTCCCTTTGAATAATTACAAGAAATTCAAATAAAATAAATAAAATCTAGTGAATATCTCTAGCCTATAATTTGAATTGCCTCCGAGATCTCTGTGGAGAGTAATTCGTAATTTGTTGAGTATGAATTTTGAATATTGAAAATTCTTATAACTGAATCCATGATTCTTAGGAGTGTGCTAAGCTATCACTTTACCTCGTCCATGATGTCCTTGGCATAGAGCATTGAAAAGATTGTATTTTGGGTGGAAACTCAGGAAGAGTTATCAAAATTATCTCTCCTGCGAAATCTAATCCACTTCTCTCCCACTTGGCTAAACTCAACCTCTTCCTTTTGGGAATAACCTTTCTTGCTAGGTACTAGATCAAGGCCTACTTCATTATTCATCCCTTTCCTTGGAGTAATCAAGAATAGGATCTTGTTGAACTTCATTGCTTATCCCTCTTATACGAATGATAAGGAATGGGGTCTTCTTCTAAATAAGGTATGTACGAGTCTTGAATTACAGTGTAACACTTTATATAAGTGCATATGTGTTTGTATTAATATTGACAAAGGGCTATACAACATGATCCTTGTGATCCTATTAAGTGAAAGAGATATAATTTATGTTTAATTTGTCGGTTGGAGATGAAATTTTTAATTAGAGTTTGTTGATTTTTAAAAAAATAATTATAAATTTTATTAATTTTTTAGAAAAAAAAAATTTAATAAAAAATATAATTTAATTGGAGTTAATTGAAGCTTTAAAAGAAACCGTAGTTCTACAAACGATGCATAAGTAGGTAATGCTTCTTTTTTTTTTTTAAAGAAATTTTTTAATAAATGATCAAAATTTTGAAAAATTATTAAAATGATCTTTTTTTTTTTAATAATTAATCAATCAATCATTCATAGGTCATGATACTTAGTTATTGATCAATTATTAATTAATTATCATTTTTTCCAAATAAAAAAATTTTGATCATTTATTTAAATAAGTATCTAAAAGCTACTTATGTTCCTGAATTTTTTTTAAAGTTACATATTATTGCCTGAAAATTTTAATAGGTACAGTATATGTCAGATTCTCAATCGTTACGATTGCAAACCTCACCACTAAATTACAATATATATATATATATATATATATTTTTTTTTTTGTTTTTTGTTTTTTTGATTGAACGTTTCTATGTCATGGTTTACTCTCTCTATAATGCTGCTATAACTTTGTTTTTTTCTTTTTGATAAGAATATGAAACAACAATGTTAGGGAAGGTAAAACTTGGAGGAAGAGAGTGATTTCCATTAAGGCATACAGGTGAGTTAGACGTACAATGTAATCTTACTAATAATGTTGACATACAACCAAAAGGTTTTTTTTTTTAAGGACAAAATAACAAAAATTAAAATTATTAACAATTTTTATAACATGAAAAGTGAAAATCACTGTAATAAATACCATGTAATTTTTCTTTTTTTAAACTGGAGGGTGAGAGATTTAAACTCTACATCTTATAATGAAATCAAGTGCTAAATTATCGTTGAGTTATGTCTTCCATTATAAGATTTTTCTAATCACAAAATATTTAAAAATAATTGCTGCATTTTGAATTCTAGATCTATTAAGAAAATGAGAAAATGAGAAAATTGTGACAATAACCAATCAAATAAACATGTTTATATTATTTTGTCATCTCTTAATGTTTGTTTAGATTTTTAATTCTCTATATTTATTTAATTAGAGGTTTAAAAAATTGAAACTATTATAATTAAGGATCTATTTGGTTGGTTAGTTTGAGTTGAAATATTTTAGTTGTAATAGTAAATTTTTTTAAATTTTCAAAAAGACAAAAATTTTTTTGAAAAAAAGATAAAAGAAAGTACAGTTTGAGTTGAAATGAGATGATGAGACAAACAAAAGCCCAAGACAATAATTAAGGATTTAAGTTTTGAGTAACGATCGTACAAATCCCCCTTGGATCCCCAAACTTCTCCTCTTTTTCTGAGAAAGAAATGGAGGGCCGAGCCCACTTCATATTTGGGCCCACAAAACTCATCACGGGCTTGCGTTGTGGCCGTCACTAAAAGAGGTCCATGTCGTATTGTAACCCAGAAACCTGAAACCCGACCGAGACCGACAAAGTCAAGAACCGAGCTCAGAGGAACCGGCGTAGAGCCGACATAGGTTGCAGTTTTCCAAGGTTTACTCAGCTTCCCCGAGCTTCCCAAAATCTCAGGTTTAGGGCTTCCATTTTCAGCTAAAATGTCGGATTACGATGGCAGTGGAGACGATTACGCCTCTCTTCGGAGCAAAGTAGGCTAAACTATCACATAATTTGATTGATCATTTGACCTAATTTATATATGTTTGTGTATATGTATAACTCAATTTTGCTTCCCTTTTGTTTTGCACGATTCGATTTTTCATTTGTTGATCAGCAAAAAAGTTCGTTTCTTTCTTTGGAAAATCATTCAATTTTGAGCACAATTTGGGTTATCTAGATGCTGTTTGGCGAGATGAAAAAAAAAAAAAAAAAAGGAAGGAAAGTAAAGATGCATAGGTGAGGAAATTAGAAAGGAAAGAGTTAAACCTTGAAAGCTTTGAAATTCTTCGCCCAATCTATTTCCTTGCCTTTTTCTCTCCTACCCCCAAAATCCTTCTACTAATCCCTTCACTCCCCTCTCTCTCCTTGAAATTTTCCCTCATACCAAACGAGCTCTTCTTAGCGTTTGGACATGTACGTGGGACAAGACTGACTAATTCTTCTTAGCTGTAATTAACTAATTTTCTCAGCGGAATTCTCATGGATCAAGTCACGAGAGGTCAACGACGAGGGACTATAAGGATAGAAGTTCAAGAGTTGAGAGAGGAAGAGGCAATAGAAATAATGGCTATGGCTATGATCGTCGTGAAAGACGAGATTTTGACAGGTTTTTTCATGCACATGATCCTTTTTCATATACATATGTATATAATTATAAAGCTGTAAGGATTGAATGTGAAGGACATGAATATTGATTTGGTTAAATTATGGATTTGCTTTATAGGCACCGTGATTATGATGATGATAGGGAAAGAAGGCATGCGCATAGAATGCGTTCCCGCTCGAGGGAAAGATCTGAGAACCGATCACGATCACCGTCTTCTTCCCGATCTCGTTCTAAAAGGTGATGTTGCAGTTTCCACTATTACTTGATTGTTCACTTTTTTTTATTTCATGCTGCTAGTTATTTGTGTTTTGCGTTATGTATTTTTTGTTGTTCCTCATTTTTACCATGTCCCAATCGAGCATAAATATGTCGAAAAACCAACCTTAATACCAAAAAGACACATTCTTATTTTCGTTCTAGGCTCCCTATTTTTTTCTCTCTTTTTGTGCCCCCTCTTTTGAATAACTATTTTTTTCATGTTAAGAAAGAAAAAAGAAACAAAAATCAAGTGGGATAAGGGGAGTGCTAGTTCCTGATTCAGCACATGTACCGTTCGAAAGTACCGTTCATATGTAAAACTCATGTCTCAAATTTTACCATTTTTCAGCAGGCGGACAAGTGGGTTTGACATGGCACCACCTGCTGCCACAGTGATCCCTGGGGCGCCAATTCCAGGTATGGATCTAGCTTGTTAAATTGTTTTACCGTCAACCCTTTAATTACTCCAGGTTTCGCTCATCAAGTAATTGGTAGTATATTTTGTTGCCATAATGTGCAGTCTCCTGTTACTTCTAGTGTTTCTGCTTGAAACATATTTTTCTAATGGTTAACGATGGAAACTGAGAGCCCTTGTTGTGTTGTTTGGTTGTTGTGTGTGGTTGTTTGTTTGTGTTTATGTTGATGGTTTGGGTAAGAAGGCAATGTTGGGTTGGCGTGACCAAGTAGCCTTTATGTTCATCGGAGAATGGATCAATTAGCTGGATCTTGTTCGCCCTCAACCGACCACAGTTGCTATTTGGTAGACTTACTAATATTTCTCTAGCATCTGCATTTCTGCAGTGATGGAACTCATTTGTTACTTTATTATTTGATGGTATTTATAGGTATGAAATAGGATCTCCTTCTTCATTTTTTTAATAAAAAATTTAAAAGGAGATAGAAAAGCCTAGACTACACGATGCATTTCTTCTTAAAGTGATTGTGCCATCTTTTAGTTTGTAAGTGATCGTTCTGACTTTTTTGTATTCCTTTCTGTTAATAATGCAGGGCAGCTGCTGGGTGTTCCTCAAACAACACCCGGAGTAGTGCAAAACATATTGCCTTTCGGAACTGCACAAGTCTGTATCTTCCATTGGAATTATGATTATTATGCTTCTGTTTTTTTTTTTTTTTTTTTTTTTTGTTTTTTTGTTTGTTTGTATTCTTTTCTGGTGATGTTATAGGCCTTTTACATGTTACAGTTTTCACTTCCCCTGATGCCAGCCCAAGCCATGACTCAGCAGGTAGATGTATGAATAGCACATAAACTATAAAATGACAGATGGAAGGGTTTACATTTTTCATCTATATTAGTTTATATTAGACTTTATGTATCCGTCTCCTGCTCATGTAGGCTACAAGGCATGCACGACGAGTATATGTTGGTGGGCTCCCTCCTACAGCTAATGAGCAGGTTTTTGTTTGAGTTATTCTTTCCTCTTATATTTCCCTAAAGCAAAAGAATGAGTTTTTATTCTTTTTTAGAATTTGAACTGCAAAACTGTTTTTTTTTTTTTTTTTTTTCTTTATTATCTAAGTGTTCTTCCAGCTGTGTAAAGGTCAGTTTCTTATGCCACTTGTCTAGGGTTTATGGTTTAGGGCTTCATGATGTATGGCGTTATTGATCAGTAAAAATGGCTTTTTATAAGCTGCTGTTTTACAGACTGAGCGCAAATTGTTTAAAATTACAAAATTTGGTTTGGTTAGGATATGCTTCCTTAAAATTTTAGAAGAATAACGTCTTGCTTTCTATGGAACACTTTGAAGAATTGTCCTATTTCTGATGCAGACAATTGCTACATTCTTTAGTGGTGTCATGACTGCAATCGGAGGAAATTCTTCTGGTTCAGGTAAAAATAATCCCACTTCCAGATATCAACGGGCATTCTTTACCAGTCCATGATTTTGTGCCTAAAGCTGTAGCTCTTCTTCTTCTTCTTCTTTTTTGGTGGTGCTTTTCTGAGAATATTTTGTATTCTGGAATTTGAAATTTGCAGGCGATGCTGTTGTTAACGTCTATATCAATCATGAGAAGAAGTTTGCATTTGTCGAGATGAGAACTGTTGAAGAAGCAAGTAATGCAATGGCATTAGATGGGATCATATTTGAGGCATGCAATTTGATTTTTTATGTACTTGATTTCTTATGTTTCCAGCAAACTTGCATTTTTTTTCCCTTTTCTTGAAAAAAAAAAAATTATTAGGGATTTTTGTGCTATATTTGGAGTTACATTTATATATACTATTGAAATTATCATATATTAAGCACGATGGTTTTAATATTGACAGGGGGTTGCTGTAAGGGTACGAAGGCCAACAGACTACAATCCTGCTTTAGCTGCGACACTTGGTCCTAGCCAACCAAGTCCTCACCTTAACTTATCTGCTGTTGGGCTCACACCAGGGTTTGTTGATATTTTGTTTTGTAACGAGATTGATGTGTACACATACTTAAGTTGAAGAAGTCCTCTTGTATGCTAATTCCTGATATTTCCATTGCCAGTGCAATCACTGGAGCAGAGGGACCTGAACGTATCTTTGTTGGTGGACTCCCATATTACTTCACTGAGGCACAGATAAGAGAATTGCTCGAGTCTTTTGGGTAACGGTTTCTGTTGCACTTACCAGCCTTCTTTCTGACTTTGTCCATACTCTTGTTTTCCTGTAATTTTTTTTTTTAATAAAAGTAAAAGAAACGGAACTGATAGATTTAATGCTTGCATGTATTCAACAATAAGAACCTCTTCTAACTGTAGACTTGACCCATGCAGAGCTCTTCGTGGCTTCGATCTTGTTAAGGATAAGGACACTGGAAACTCGAAAGGATATGGTTTCTGTGTCTATCAGGTGAATAATCAAAACTTTGAATCTCTAGCTCTTGTCTCAGACTGCTCTCACCTTACAGCTAATGTTTAGTTACTGTGACCGAATGATTATATTTTTTATTAGAACGCCATTTCCTTCTCTTCAATGCAATATACTGCTTTGTAATTCTAGAGGGTGCACTTCTGAATTCTGGTCATTTAATGTGTCAGGATCCAGCAGTGACAGACATTGCATGCGGTGCTCTAAATGGATTGAAAATGGGGGATAAAACCCTCACAGTTCGGCGTGCTACTTTGAGGTTTGTGTCCTTGGTCAAATAATCTCGTGACAGAAGGGCAGAACAACAATTTTTTTGAAATTAGAAATTGTAGTTCATATCTTTTTCTGTGACTTTTAGCAGCTTTCAATTTGCATTTGTTTTTCGCTTTTTGGATATCTTGAGCCCATCTGCATTGCTTGAAATTTTTTCTGTTTGTGCTTTAGCAACACCGGACAGTCCAAATCAGAACAGGAAAATATATTGGTACAGGCACAACAGCATATAGCCATTCAGGTTATACCTATCTTGACCTCCTTTTTCTTATAAATTTTTTTTTGTCATCTCCATTGTTTTCTTACTGAGTTTCACTGTGTTACAGAAGATGGCCCTGCAAGCTGGTGGCATAAAACTTCCTGAAATCGGGATGACAGTTGTCGAAAATGCAGGAATTCCAACTAAAATTTTATGTTTGAGTGAGGTACTTTTGGATTTTTATGTAGTGTTCCGTGCAAGTAAAACACAGTTCTATGACTACGTATATGTGTTTTGCTTGTACAACTCTGATGTTCTAGTTAATACTACTGGTTTTACAGTTTTACAATTACATATATGCATTTTGCTTGTACAGCTTTGATATTGTATTTGTACTGCTGGTTTTAACTACTGATTTTTGGTACTTAATGTTCTGTGAAGGCAATTAGTGCTGATCAACTGAAGGACGATGAAGAATACCAAGAAATAGTAGAAGATATGAGGGAGGAATGCGGAAAATTTGGTATATATGTCATGTTTTTGGCTTAACCCCGCTACCATCCCACCCTAATCACCCACACACCCCCCCTCAAGAGGAACTGTTGTCTAAACGTGTTTTTCTTGTTAATAAAGTGTGTCGAATTAGTTTCTTTAACAGAACCTTGTTAATAGCAGCTTAAGCTGTTTGGTGGCTTAAGCTGTAGGACACCTTAACCGTCACAAATTTGAGGAAAACAAAAGTATGCTGTTATATGCTTAGCATAGTAATATTCAATTGCTTAATAATGACTGTAAAAGTACTAGTTCTCGAGTTTCAACGGGCATTTCATTAAAAACCACAGAGCTCTTATATTCAATGACCCGCGTGTATCAATCTTTTCTTGCTATGATGTTAAAACTCCCCAGCAAAACATGTGGGCTTAACAAAACTTCCTGCCAAATAAATTTTCGTGTTTCACAATGTCTGTTTTTTTTCTTACTCTATTGAATTGGTTAGGAATTGTGGTAAATGTCATTATTCCTCGTCCAGATCAGAATGGAGAGCCGACATCTGGTGTTGGAAAGGTATTTCACTAAACTGTACACTAATTTTTGGGTCTTCATCCTCTTTGTATGTCAAAACATTTTTGTATTGTTCTTTCTCAAAACATGTAGATGTTTCTTAAAACAAATACTCTCACAGAATTATCTTTCTGACAATAATATTCCTTTTCTTTACCTGGTTGTTTTTCTCTGTTGAGCTTCTCCAAAACCGGAATTTGGCCCAGCACTAGTTTAATGGAAATTCAAGTGTGGCTTTTTTCGGCATTTCAGTGCCATCTCATGGTTTCACTTGCAGGTGTTCTTGGAATACTCTGATGCTGTAGGTTGTGCCAATGCAAGGAATGTGCTGAATGGGAGAAAATTTGGGGGTAATATTGTGAATGCTGTTTTTTATCCAGAAGACAGATTTTACAGCAGGGACTATAGTGCATAAGAATATTAGATATGCTTTTCTGTTTTTGTGTTCTTATTGCGGTCCCCACCGCCGCGCAATGAAAATAGTCTTGTGCCAACAAGGAAGATAGAACTTTTAGATGGTGTAATTCTTGTTTTCAGGAAAATAGACGGTTTGTTTTGTCAAAATGAAGTGCCATATTCTCCATGCGTTCCTTATCTGTTGTCTTGAGCAAATTGGTCACTTTTTTAAGAGCAGCTTTCAGTTTCAAAATGAATGGGAAACGATTGGCATCATCAAGTGCAAGACATTTGATCATGTTTTATGATAATTGTTTTTATTTTTCATGTGTTCAATTTAAACTAACGCTTTCCCTAATTACAGGCGCCTAATGATCATAATAATGCAGCACATGTTAGCAACATCTTCATTGAAAAATAAGATTTGGGTTTATTGTAAAAATTAAAAATTTCACCTCGGGCTAAAAAAAAGAGAGAGAGAGAGAGAGAAAACAGAAAAAAATAGTTTCTATGAATTTAAGCATTTTTTTCACAGAAAAAAAAAAAAAAAAAAGGTGTATCATTGTTAGTGTCCGAGCGTCTCATGAAGATGTGAGTGGAGGAAAGGTGGAGTAAAGGGAAATAAGAGTACACCATTAATCCTCTTCTTTAGCCAAAAAAATATACTACTTCTTTAGCCAAAAAAAATATACTAAAAAATATTAACTGAAATGATATTAAAAGATTATTATACAAATTGAGCCGTTTAGCATTATTTATTTATTTATTTTTTTTTAATCTCAGTGATTATCAATTCGTACTTCAATAGAAGTATAGAACACCTCACTCACCGTTGTGGATGAGTCTGCATGATTTTTAATTTTTATCCCTGGTTCTTATATTTCTCCGCGTATGATTTTTTTTTTTTTTGGGTTAATACTTCTCCACGTATAATTGCGTGATTACATTTCCTTCCTTTTTTTTTTTTTTTTTTTTTTTTCGTGGGTTGTTATATGTGATTATCTACATTATCCACATCACAGCCCAAGTCTGATCATACACATTATCCACTTCACAGCCCAAGTCAAAAACCGTAATGTAACGAGCAATACCAGAGACTTTAATTTGAACTTCAATTAAATTAAACTTATTTATTTATGTTAATCTTCTTCTTAAAAACTAATAAAATTTTTAATTAATTATTAAAAAATCAATTAATTTTAACTTTAAAATTTCATCTTCATTTAACATTTTACGAACCAAAGCAAGTTGAATCCTAAAAAAAAAAAAAAAAAAAAAAAAAAAAAAGAAGGTGAAAAGTCAAGAAAAGGAGAGGTGTGGGTCCAAAAATGAATAGGCTGACTAGGATCACAGTCATTCCCACACCCTCCTCCAATCTCTACTATTTTTTATTCTCTTTCCTCTTCCCAAGAAGATAATCATAAATGTTTCCCCACTAACCCCCAAGGCCAAACCGTCAACCGACAAATGTCTACCAACCATACTACCACGTCATTTAAAAAGTGGGGGTCTTAAAACATGTGTAACTTGGTGATTGGTGTGTCCGTAGAATTCCAAAGGTCAGTTTGTACAGGAACAATTCGTGTGGGGTCCATCGGATAAGAATGATTTTAATAATCCTAACTTAGGTGAAGGATCTGCGTCATACACTCATATGGCAACTTCCAAAATATAGACTAAAGCGTTAAACCACCTTAAAATTAGATTCCGCGTTTTCTATGCCTAATCATCTGATATGGATAATGTTACCACGTTATCACTCTCTCTCTCTCTCTCTCTCTCTCTCTAGAAATATACATGTATATATATCCCCCAAGGATTGGCCATTCTTCAACACACATACCAGTACTATTTCCTTCTTCTTTCATCTGTGTTTAAAGGGTTGACAAAGTCTCTGTTTTTTCATTTCATTTTATCTCATTTTGGTTTTTGGAAAGGAAAAAAAAAAAAAAGAAAAAGAAAAAATGTTGGCAATATTCAACAAGGATTTGGTTCAGCCACCAAAGGAGCTGAACAGCCCTGCCATGAGCAATTCAGCAAAGAAGCCCAAACTCCCTCATGAAATCCTCAACGACTTCTTGTCGTCTCATTCCAACAATGCCTTCTCGATCGGCTTTGGAAACTCAGCTTCTCTCTCTTACGTTCCACCAGAAAAGCCCTACTCTGTTCATCAAAGGTAAGTTTCTACAAATCTATATGATATGTGTGTGTATTTATATATATGTATATGCATATATGAAGAAAACCCATCAAGCATTTTGTCCGGTTTTCACAAAAATTTTGTACTTTTGGCAGGATGTTCTGTGGTGTGGATGAGATATACTGCATTTTTCTGGGAAGCCTGAACAACTTATGCAGTCTGATAAGGCAATATGGGATGTCAAAGGCCACAAACGAGGCAATGTTGGTGATTGAGGCCTATAGGACCCTCCGTGACAGGTGTCCCTACCCAGCCCACCAGGTCCTTAAGGAACTTGAAGGAAGCTTTGCATTTGTTGTCTATGATTGCAAGGCTCGATCCGTGTTTTCCGCACTGGTGCAGTTCTGAACCGTCGTATCTTTTATCAAGATCTGTTAAATTATTGTACTTTTGTTGATTTGACATGATGTTGTGTTTGAGCAGAGTGGTGATGAAGGAGTGAGCCTTTATTGGGGGATAGCGGCAGATGGGTCAGTGGTGATTTCTCAAGACTTGGGGATCATAAAAGCAAGCTGTGCCAAGTCATTTGCTCCATTTCCTAATGGTATGTAGATAAAGAATTTTTTTTAATTTGAATTTTTTTTTTAATACATTTTTACCCGTTTTGGGTGACTTGATTTAAAAAAGTGATTTGGAATTAATTAGTGGTAATTGGTGGTGTGGTTGCAGGGTGTATGTTTCATAGTGCGCATGGGTTGATGAGCTTTGAGCATCCAACAAAGAAGATGAAGGCAATGCCTAGAATTGATAGCGAGGGCATGATGTGTGGGGCCAACTTCAAGGTTGATGCTCAGTCAAGGATCCAGAGCATGCCACGTGTCGGGAGTGAAGCCAATTGGGCAGCGTGGGGTTCACAAGCCTAATTAGCTGCTTGGATTTTAAAAAGGAAGAAAAAGGAGCATTAAAAATAACATGACTATGCTTTGTTTTCCTGGTTTTATTTATTTATTTTCACTTCTTTTTTGGCCTTAGGGTTCCAGCTAAAATAGATATGAAAGCTTGGACCCAATTTGTATGGTTTTAATATTAGGGTTTTAACCTTTTGTGTATACATTTCATTTCGTTATCAAATAAACAGAAGCACGTATTTGTAAAAAGCAAACTTGTGTCGTGTTCCCAAAAACAAATAAACAAACAAAAGGCCAAAACAAACAGAACATTGACGTCTCTCTTAAGTCCATAAACAGCTAAATTGTCATTATTTAGTACAAAGGGGGAAAAAAAAGGAACAAGTTGATCAATCACGTTTACTTGAGAAACAACCTCTTTTCTTTCCATCCTTATAAAAAAAAAAAGACAAAAAACTTTTTGGGAAAAAGACAAAAAAAAAAAATACAGTTTGAGTTGAAATGAAATGATGAGACAAACAAAACCCAAGTGAACTTGAGACATGCATGCTCTTTCATGAAAGAAGAAACGATAGAAATGGAGTGTCATATTACAAACACACACAGTAAATGTGGGTGCAATTTGTCGTTGGATAATAATAGTGGTACGGTTTGGAAAACAAGTCTCTAAACAAGTAGCAACAACCAAACCTCTGTAGAACCTTGTGCAAAACTACAGAAGTTGAACACCCTTTCGTCAATCTCAAAAAGAGAGCTTTCACCCTCCATAAAGTCATATTTCTCGGAATTTTGGAATATATGATTATAGACATAATATAAGGATAATTTCATACCTAATTTCACCACAAGGTACAAATTTTGCATCCCGCACCCCAAATTCAAAAATGAAAGAGAAAAAGCTTGGAATTCAAGTAAACAATAAATCGGGAACCTTGACAATGCGGAAAGCAATTTACGAATAAATGTGAACGGCATTTGGGAAGAGAGAACAGGATTGATTCTAGGTGATCTGGTCCTCAATGATTTGAGATAAAATAAATAAATAAATAAATTTTAATTTAAATAAATATATATATATATATATATATATGTTGCCGAGACTATTTGGAAGAAGCATCAAATGTTACAATATTTTACAAGTAGTTAGATCGGAAAAGCCATGAACTATAATCATTCAATATCAACTAGAAAAATGTGACGCGAGTACGACTTTCTATTTGCTTCCCAGAATACTGAACCAAATCGTTGACTTGGAATCACAAAAAACCGATGGGAGCTTTGCTTTTTAGGAAAATAGATGCGAAAATGCATAGAAGGAGGCCATCCCAATTCCATGAATGATAGGCATCAAGAGTCACGGTGATTAGCTGTCTTTGAATCTGCTAGGCCTTGATTAAAGGCCATTTGAAGAGATTAATTAGTACTCGGGAACTGGAAGTATTCTGCTTCCATAGATGACCTTGTCCCCACAAATGAAGGAAGAGCGACCGCAGGCTAAGCTAGTGAAAGCTGTCCAATAATTAGTCCAAATCCACGAAAATCTGCAACAAGTCAAGAAATCTAGTCAGTATTTTTTTAACAATACATATACGACAAATATGAAACCAGCAATCAATCTGAAGAATCAAGGGAGCTTAGCTGACAAGTTAAATTTGAAAAATCTATATCTATCTTGAAATGTAATCTACGGGACGGATTTGGCAAATAGTTGCTGAGATGATCCGATATTCTAAGTCGCCACTATTTGACTAATCAGTTTTAAGTTAATTAATTGAAAGGATCAAAATATACATGCTCAAGCAATTGAACAAGCACATCTTTGCATCATGGAGCTTCCAATTTATCAGGGAAATGATAAAATAAAATAGCAGTAGTAATAGATATTAAAACTCCGTATAAAAAAGCAGAGAGAATGACCTCCAAGTCTTGCAAAGGCCCATAAGATTTCTTTTCTCTTGTATCAAACAACGTAACGCCTGTGATTTTCTGAACTCCAAGCTTGGTAGCAATGAGGTTCTGCATATGCAACGGCAGTGTTCCAAGAAAGAACTCAACATAGGTATTGGAGAGGGGAAAAAAAAAAAAGATTACTCACATAATAATGTTAGCAACAAAGTGGACAGCTGAAATTTTATGTGATGAAACGTATAGTTAAGACACATATAAGCTAACAATGTTGTGTCCTAAAATTACCTAAATATATACTGAAAAACTACATTATACGAAATTTATAAGCGCATAATACATTATTTAAGAATACAGAAATTTGTAATGAATCCTCTCCATACCAGAGTGAATGTTGTGGAGCCAAATGCTTCAAGCCCAGGTAAAACCTGAGTACAGATTTCAGATTGCTAAATCAGAAACCAAAAAATATACATTTAAACTCGAAATAAGGATAAATGAATTAAATTTTTTGTGATTCACTCTCCAGCCACATTCCATTGGGTCAAGGTTATTGAAATTGTTGAGAGATATTTCCAAAGATAAAACAGATTACACGATTTACTAAAAGACAAGCACATAAAGATTTATCTGGTCAACCAACCAAAATACAACAAAGATTCATGCAGCAGATCCCAAAAAGGTGGCAAGATTTGAACAATGACATCTTTACTGACTAGTAACGTATCTAAAATGTCAACAAATGGCAAAAACAAACCAAGGGCTAACAAAAGAAAGTCATTTTTTGTTGATTCTAGATTATGAAAGAATCAGCCATGGGAAAACAAAAACAAAAACAAAAAGGTGTCTACAAGCCATTACTATTATATTACCAGTTTCTGTGGACCATTAACCATGACAACCTTATCCTCAAGCGAACCATCTTGCGATAACCAAACTTCAAAGGGGCCCAATTCCCTTTCAGTTTGGTTTGTCAGGTTCAAGGGTAGCTGCAGGAAACATTTTCCTGCATCAGTTCAAACTGCTGTACAAAGTACTAAAATAAGGATTGGCAATTGAAAATAATGACATGAAGAGGAGAAAAAAATGGATGGAAAATGAATTCTCAGAGCTGCTACAATATATGCATTTCCGATGAATACTATAAATTTTATCCTAGAAAATCAGAGCTATAAATTAAAGAGACACAAGTGAAATTTCTTTTTACCAAAAATGGTCTTGCCAAGTTGACCATAGAAGGAATCTCAGTAACATGCAACTCAATCTCTTTTTGGGATATGGGCTGCAGAAGAATATATCATGTAGATAAGTCAAACATCCAATTTTGAGCATGTAGGCATATGTTACATGATACCTCGTGATATCTAGTACATTCATGCAAGTGTTGATTCGTGCATGATATCTCATGATGTCTCAGAATCTCACATCGAGAAGATTTTAGGTAAGAACATAGAGAAGACTAACAGACCCAGAAGAAACTTGCAACATTCTTTTCAAGCATTCTCCATTGAAGGTAAGCACTTACATTGCCCAGGATTTGCTGGGTCTGAAGACGACCGGGTTCACCCAGATTGGCTCGCCATGTTATCTGAAGTTTACCAAGAACATTACTTCCCTCAACTTTCATTTGTGCAGAACCTTGTGATGATAATTTTAACCGATAAAGATAGTTGTATATTCCTCCACCAGATTTGATGAGAACTGATGGCTTAAATGTCTCTCTGAAACAATTTAAAAAAAAAAAAAAAAAAGAAAAAAACAGACACACACACACACACACACACTCAATTGAAGACACAAAATAAAATCCAAAGATTAATCATATGAAAAATAGAGGTGACCAGAAAAAAGAAAACAAATTATGTGTAGAGTAGTAAACGCTTCATGTCAAAAGATAAAGATGCCACTCACCTTGTCTGAGAATTACTTTCAGTGTGATGTTCATCTGCTTTCAACATTGTTGCGCTCCAACGTGGAGCTGGTTCAAACTCAACTTGATCCATAAAAAGGTTTGATTTCGTATGATTTTCAATACAAGCTTCTAAAAATGTAGTTTCCTGCGGAAGAAATTAGATTATCGATGGAAACAAAAAGAACTGATGCATTCAAGGATTTTGTATTAAACAATCTGTGACTTATGATTAGGCATTCAAAAAATTGTCGACAAGACTGAAGCTCGTTCCTTGACTATAAGGAAACCATACAACCCACATTAACAAAAACAGCCCAAAGTGAGAAAAAAAATGTCAGCTTGACCCTTACAAGGCATATATCACCAGCCATTTGGGTACCATTCAGGATAAAAAGGCACCGACGGAGCAAATAGACAATACGAAAATATGAAAACATTATAAATTATTTACTGAAACCACAAAACAACACAGAGCTCTACTCGGTCTTCAGTCTCATTATTCAAGCGTATATATCAAAGATATCGAAGACAAAGTTGTAAACTTGCATTAAGAAAGTAGTTCAACATCCAGATACCTTAACAACGCGAACCTGCAAAACGAAAACGAAAACAAAAATCAACTCTACATTACTAAAAAAACACAAGTGAAAAATCAAAAAGACCCTGAATTCATTGCAAAAGCATTTTTCAGGTAGGTACCTTCGTCCTGACGGAAAGCGGATTGGCGACGATAAACTTGAAGAACTGTGGAAGATATTTGCGCTCGCCATCGCCGTCATTGTACAATGCAGTGCAAACCAGCCTAAATTGGACAATGAGGAAACAGCAGTGACGAGCAAAGTAAAATAACAGGACAAAAATACTAGCAAAAGAAGCTGAAAAAGATGGGAAATTTAGTTCAAACGTGTGAGCGCCAAGCTCCTTGACGTCGTGTTCGACAATGAAGTCGTAGCGGCCAGCAGCGCGTATGGATTCGACGGGGGACTTGGAGGTGTCGAGGAGCAGAATCCGCTGGCGCTCGGTCTGAATCTCGGCCTTGATCACGACGTCCCTGACCTCGAAATTGGAGCTGTTGTTGATGCTAATGTAGCTGCAGAACGTCTCGCCCAAGTAAATCGCCCTAGAAGAAGAAACCAAAATTCCTCAAATCAGCGATGGATTTGAATTCTGAACAAAGGAAAATTCTAGAGAGAGAGAGACAGAGAGAGAGAGACCCGAAGGCTTGGGGGAGGACGAGGAGGCCGGAGAGGCCGAGGGAGTCGGAGGAGTCATGGAGGAGGAAGCGGGAACGGTAGCTGAGATCGGCGGAGTCGGGAGAGGAGTGGAGGAGGCGGGGGAGGTTGGAGGCGGCGAGTGGGTCGTCGAAGATGTCCTCGCCGACGAGGAGATCGGCGGGGTCCACACGCAGAGGGACGGGGTCGACGTGGAAAGAGGGCCGGCATAGCCTCATCACCCTGAACGCCAGCGAATGCGATCCCGATCCCCCTCCTCCACCACCGCCATGGCCACTGCTCATCTTTCTTTTTTTCTCAATTCTCTCTCTACTCGAAAATGTTTTTGTCAGTGTTTTCCTTTTTTTTTTTTTTTTTTTTTTTTGTTTTTTGTTTTTTGACAAGGTTAATTTTCCTTCGAATAGTAAAATCGTCTCACTAGTCCCTTCGAATTAGCAGTTTAGAACCTTCGTAATCCCCTAAAAAGGCACAGCAATGTCTCTGATAAAAAAAAAAAAAAAAAAACACAACAAAAATGAAAAACAAGTTTTTTTTCCCCCTTTTTAGTCAGTGAAAAACAAGTTCTTTTCTACTCGAAGTTGCTGAAAAATATACGTGTACGGGGTGTTTTAGTGAATGAGTTTAGTTTAAGATTTTTACGTTTTAATAGTAATTTTTTTAAAAAGATAAAAAAAAATTTTCAAAAAAAACAAAAAATTTAAAAAAAAAAATCATAATGAAAAAAAATACAATTTAATTTAAAATAAGATTGAAATCAAACATGTCCGTATTTTTAGCCTAAAAAGCGTGGGGTTAAATTTCTTTCAAAATGGTAAAGTTCATTATTCTTTTATGTGAGAAGCCATGGGTTGAACCTTAATCATATTCACCATCCCTTGTATGTCATCCTTTATTCATATAACTATATTCTTTTAGCAGATATATAAATAAATAATTAGGTCGGCTCTTTTATCAGGATGAGTTTTTTTCTCCCCTTATATGTACACAATAAAATCAACGGAGGGCAACCGCTCTTGCTTTCATTCCAAATCTAGAATTCAATTTATTTTTATTTTTTTCTAAAAAATTAATTTCAATTTTATCATTTAACAGTTTTTGTTTCTCAATCTTCAAAAGTTTATAACATTTTTCATATTTATTACAAACGGTATCTGGCTCCCTCTAAAAGCATATATCAGCCTCAATCAGTCTCTCTTGTCCATGTTAGACCCATACAATGAGGTGATTAAATAGAGTGAGTACCTTCACTGAACTACATGCACCTGTCTATTCTCTAAGGGAAATCTTTGGGAGCCTCAATAACAAAAAGAAAAGTCTACTCTCCCGGCCCTAAAAATTCATGTACATAAGAAAAATGAACAAAAAATAAAGAAAGAGAGAAAAATTTGTTGGCTACGAAAGAGCAATCGGCAGTTCCTCGCAACTTTGGACTCGCCCAAGAGCTCGTTCCCTGTTGACTGATGCTTTATCTTTTCAACCAATTGTTGCAGCTTGCAGAGCTCAGTTTAGTACTATGGGAATGAAACCCGACAAATCTGATGACGTTTAGGCAGACTTGAACTCATCCAATCCACGGAGGGATGAGACAGAACCCCATTTGTGAAACAGTTTGTTTGGCATGGTAAACTATACAACTCGAACCCACGTTCCACCGCACATGGGACAGCCGTAAGCCCAACGGTTGATCCACCAAACCTCGCGTTCGTTTTGGTTAGGTGGATTGCTGGCACCTGGTGAAGCAAAAGCTGAAGTCTGCCTCAAACATCTAATGCACTGCAAATGGATCAAGATTACAAACTCAGCCAAGCAACAAATAGACACGTCAGATTTTGACTTTCATAGAAGTATGATGAAAAAGGAAAATAAAAATAAAAATTCAAGACTAAGATCTGAAAATGATTAGGAGGCTTTCATATCAGACCTTGTACCAAACCCCTTCAAGACCAGTCTTCCATACGGCAGTAACAACATCTCTCCGTGATCCCATTATACCCAGATACGCACCAAGGCCCACAGATGTATTAAGGCCAAAAGCGGCATCTCTTTCAGACATCCTGCGCTTCCGCGGCCACAAGCCTCGAGTGCCATAATAAACATCACAAGACTCTAACGAACTTAAGTCAAGTAGGTCAGCTGAGTTACTTAGCTTGGAAGACTCATCTATAGAGCACATATCATCTGGATCAGACCAAGGCCCACCAAACATGTTCCGCCTGTGCCACTCTTCTGCCGGGGGATGCAGTTCTAACTCTCGAAGTAACAGACCAGCAGCATCAGCACCTCTTGGCCGTGGCATATTCTGCATAGCAATTAGAGAATAGAAACATTTTGAACTTAAACCACTGACCCTTACTCCCTTAGATAGGGGAGAAAGAGAGGGGGAAACGGCTATACCTGCATATGAGGGCCCAAGGCTGCTTCAACAACTTCCGGAAGAACGGTATAATTACCATCAATGTAGTGCAGCCGCACCTGGATGTTGCTGCTCCCAACCTGAGATACCGGCAATGGGTGTACTAGGCCTGCTGTCCGCCGACAAAGATCCGTAAGAATAAGGAAGAGGACTTTCACCTACATGACAAAAACACGCAGAGTTCTTTTTGTTATTCTCTACGTTCAGTTGAGAAGTTCTCTTGACCAAACACTTAAACGTCTAATCTCAACAAAAGACACCAAGAAGATCAGACAACACATTCTTGATTTATGGATCTGAAGATGTGAATCAACAAAGTAAAAGCATTCAGTTTTTACCTCCTCAAAAGTGTACCCTTGACCAGCGTTACCAGTACCCAGTCTCGACCTTCCACCAGTTCCTTCCTCAACTCCTTTCGCTCCAGGAATGATCTGACCAGCTCGGGATGCCTGATTTTCTTCTGGTCTGGCTAGAGATGATGGTTTTGTAGGAGCAGAACCAACTTCTTCTACCTTCCCTGGAGGACCATTTTGAGGCTTTTGCACATTAGCATCAGCATGTCTATGTGCACCTCCAACAAAGCGAGGCAGCTGTGTTCTCCGAAAGAAAAAACAGAAAAGTAGAAGTTGGCACAGTCTATGAAGGAAATGGCAGTCCCCAATAAGCCTAACAGCTGGAGTTCCAGGAAAAGTTCCGGTATTAATGCTTATAGGCATGAAAGTTGATGGACCACTTATTGGGTTAGGAGCTGAACTGGATACTCCGTCAGTGGAGCTGCTAATCTTTGCAATAGCACCTTGTACCCAAGCTTGCATCTGGGTGCTTCCGGTAGAATTTGTCGTGCCACTTTGCCCACCTGAGAAACATGGCATCAAACTCTTTAGAGAATTGCTGCAGTGAAGCAGTGGCAAGACACACATAAGGAGAAAATAATGATTAGAACATGATGGTCTTTTGTGAATAATCTCTTAATGGGAGAAGCTTTCACATTTCTGTTGAATCAGAATAGTATTGCCACCAACCCTGATTTGTGACAGGAGCTGCAGAGCTTTGAGTAGGACTAGTCACCATATTGCGATTACTTCCAGTGCCTGCAGTAACAGCATGACTTGCCAATGTGCGACAGAAACTTGCATAGCGCCTCAAGCGTGTAATGAAATGTGAAGCTAGATCAAGAACTGCATCAACATAAGCCTGCATCACATGGAAATAATATGATGACAAAATGGAAATATCAGCATGACAAACAAAATGAAATGGCAAAGCCCAATCAACAACATACGAACGTCGTCCATGATCAACAACCAATCTCCAAAAGAAATGTATATATTCAAATAAGCAATTTACCTGAATACTTGAAACAAGTGCCGGTTCAACAGCCATTGCTTCAGGATCAATGCCAGACAAGGTTTCACCAGATGCTTGCCATGGCTCTGGTACCAGAGCAGAAGGATTAATCAAAGCCGATTCAATTCCTTTCCCCAGCATATCTAGTAATAACCTTGCTTGCATATCTAGAACCATAGCCCGGACTTCTTGAGCATTCGTACCTTCCAATAGCCTGCATTTTATCCTATCAAGACTCTGCATCAACGGCATCATATTTAGAAGAACTATACCAAGTCAGACTCAGAAAAATACAGAATTACACAGATACAATAGAATCAAAACTTACAGGACCGTACTGTTGCCTATGCTGAGTTGAAGGAAGGGAATGGAAATCCGCATCCAAGACTGCTATAACACTGTTTAATGAAACTGTAACAAACAAGAATGGAGGTCAAACTCCAGCAAAAAATAAAATCAAACAAAATAGAACAAAAACTCGCTACTGCAGATTACTTGTTGTAAACAGAAAGAAACATGTCACTTATTTAATATTTTTAATTCAAAATTTATTTTGATTCCTTCTTAATTAATCATGAATTAGCAATCAATCAAACTTCTTACCAATGTTATCCTCAGCAGCACTTTGTGTACAACCGACAGCATCCCACCAATCAACTCCAACCATAAGACTCCACCAAAATCTGCTCCAACAAAACAACAGGATATCATTTCATCCCAGAAAATCAAAATAGCTGTAGTCAAATTGTCCACAAATATCTCAATTGAAGGTCTTTAAATTGTTTTAAGAAGAATAACCACTATTATAAAGTACCTCTCAGCAATTGCACGTTCCCAGGTTGAAGAGTTGGCCTTCTCCTGGCTACTTGGAACAGCAGGAGGAAGCACACGGATAATCCTCAAAATGGTACGATCCTTGCTGATGTCATGCCAAACAGAAGCAGAGCAGCAACTTGTTGATGAGAATGCCGGAGCAGCAATTGCAGATCCAACATTTATCTGGTAGTTATCAACAGCTGCAAAGTTTGGGCCAGAAAAAATATGGATCCCACCTCGGAGAAAAGCGACAGCAATCTCACCACCATGAGCAGAATAGACGATTCTAGCAAGTGTTCTAACATCACTTGGCAGATCGAACGGATCAAAAGTAACTCGTTTCGCCTTCTCAACACTAGAATCAGAAGTCGGTCCTGTTGCTGTTGTTTGAGAAAACTTAAAATCATGAGTTGGTGGAATACTTGTATCAACTTTGGACACCCATACTGTTTGCATAGGTCCCTGCCCACCAAAACTGGAAGTTGGATTTCCAAATATTGGATGGAGAACAACAGCTTGAACTGAGGATTCCCAGCGTTGCACTCTCCAACCCGTAATTGAAGGACCCTCATCAGGATCGTAAGGGGACATGTACTGTCCTGCACAGTGAAATCAGTAACGGCACGTCAAACAACTCACAAATTCAAGCTTCTTGACAGGCAAAAGACCAACCCCTAGAAAATCATAGACGAGGGAATAAAGGGCTAGAAACACAGTTTATCATATACCCAGCAGTATTTTTAGCAACAATTTCCCCTTTCATAGCATTATAAGAAAACCAGAACATGGCAATGACATTCGTCAAAAGGTCTTGAAAAAGGGGGGAAAAATATAAGGATAAGTTTAAGATTGTAACAAGTACACTAATCAATGGTGAGAATCCCTTGTCGAAGGGGAATATAAGCGGAAGAACAAAGTCCATTTTCAATAACTGAATTCAAAAGATCCTTTAAACAAAGCAAACTAGTTAGTACCCTCAACTATGACAACAGCTATCACAGAACCACCACGTGTCGGATCAAAGGCAACAGCAGTAACTCCAGAGCCCCACGTAGTAGTTGTCGCAGATTGAGCTGCAACTTCAGGGCTCACATATGCAGAAAAGTTTGAAACTGGAGAGCAATGAAGTTGTACAATATCATTGAAATCTGGATCTGTCTGCTTTTTTCCATTCTTCACTTCAGCTAGTAGATACTCTTGCCAGCTAAACAAATATGCAGCCAAAGGAGAAAACCCAGCCCAAGCAGGTGGATTAATTGACGGTGGGACTCCATTGCTTGTGCTTGTTTTTGGAGTTGTCTGAAATCCATTTCCAGGGCCAGGAGTCACCTCCCAAACAACAACTGTAGATGGGTTTACTATTGGAACACCAGCTACATGCATAGCTCCACTATCCGTTACAATAGCATCAGCAGCCATGATTCCACTAGGTCCCGCACCCAAGAGTCCTTTACTTGTAAAAAACCACTTTGCTGGAGAACTACTTTGACTAGGGGGCCACTGAGACCAATGAAGTTGCACAGAACCCGAAGAGAAAACAGAACAAACGCAGAGGAAGTTAGGCCACCTAGCTGAAGTGAACAAAATTTTGAATTAGATAGGAATTACAACCATAATTGGGTCAAAAAAGGAGAGAATAAAATAGTTAGATAGGACTGAGGTTCTGACGAAAAATATCATTGTTAGTGCTGTGCATAAAACATCAAGCACAGTTCAAGCATAATTTCAGTTCCTTTTACCGGCAAATAAATAAACAAAAAGATCTCAGTTAAACGTAATTATGTTCCAAGATAAGCAACAAACCTGAATTTTGAGACTGCTGCGAAAGAAATTTTTCCTCAAAAGTTGACTTTGCATTTGAGGTGGTACTGGATTTTGAGGACAGCCACCTATACTGGTACATCAGAGTATTTAATAAAATAAGAAGCCTAACATTTACCAGAAGAGGAAATTGAATCTTCCCACAAGAAAGACAGAATATGGAGGATGCAGAAACAAAAAGACAACTATTAAGTGAAATCAACTTTGCGTGCGGTTTATCTAAGAAAATACTTTGTAAATTTTTTGCTGCACACAAAAACAAATGTTCATAAGAGTAGTAAATGTTAGTTTAAAGTATGAACAACATTAGCCAGAGAGGATCTCTAAAACCAAGGATAATACTCAGGATTTTGAGCTACCATAGAACATGGTTCAGTTAGTTAATTAATTAATTAAAATATAGTCTTCAAAACAGCGTTGGGTCCTCTACAATTTTTCCTTATACAAGTGGAAGTTAATGTAAGTGATGAAAACAGCAAAACGTAAATACAGGGAAAAATTTGCATTCGTATGCATATAATAATCAAAGTAATGATTCTTTTAGTGCAAGATTAGTAGAAGACAAGGAATGTCCACTACCAGAGACTAGTACATATGATAATCAAAGTAGAAGACAAGGAATAATCAAAGTAGAAGATTAGTAGAAGACAAGGAATGTCCACAAGATTAGTGCATATAATAATCAAAGCAATGCTTACCGGAGACACCCCAGATAACCACTTTGTAACAACTGCAATGTCTTGTCGCCATTCATGTTCACGTTGCCAGCAGGTAGCATCACGTACTAGATTCGCTGAACCCTGAAAGCAGGAATAAAAGGTTAACCAGTTAGGAAACAGGAACAAGCAAGCAGTTTCTTATAATATTTATACGAAGTAAATAAAACAAATATCAAGCAGCAACAACAAGACAAAATGGATCCAAAGACTACAGCAGAAGGATGTTACAGGTGGAAGCAAATTCTAAACCTAACAGTTTGGTGAAGAGTGAAAAATCCTTTGTAAGAACTTTTTGGAGGCAAGTCATGCGTGTAAGTCTTTCATGCAACATGAACCACATCTTAGCTTACTTGAGAAGGCTGAGTCCATATCGTCACCCTCCCATGGAAATTAGCAATTAGTAAGGCACGGGGACAAGATGTAGGGGACCATTCAATGAACTGAACAGAATCACGTGGAGAGTCTGCAAGATATATTACATAAAACACATAAATCACAAAGTCACGACCAACTTATATAAATAAGAGTAATTTTAAGTACCATAATAGGAAATTGAAAGAGCCTAACACGGTACAAGCCTACAAGGATGCAACTACTCACACCCCAACGCATCTAAGAACAAAATCATGCGTTAACATATCAAGTTCACAGAGATTCCATGTTTTGACATGCATCCAGCCCAGTTGTCATCTAATTTCATTCACAAGTTGAACCGTTCAAGCACGAACGCATAAGCTGGAAAAGCACTGAAAAAATCAAATATTCTAAAAGTAGAACGGTGCTTCCAAATACCTGCTACAACATTAAACACTGCACATTCAGTCGGGCGCTCTGGGATGACAATATGAATGGGGATCCAAAATGGTGTATTTGCATTGGAACTACCAAAACGAGAGTAAAAAAAAAGAGGGCATTAAAGAAAATGACAACAGCCCAAAAAAAAAGAAAAAGAAAAGAAAAAACAACAAAGACAACAACAAAAAATTAGTTCAGTTAAAGTACAATGTGATGAAGAAACAGTCGTTTTCCTGCAAGAGAGAAATCAATGAGGTTTTTCAAAGGAAAATTTACAGGTTTATGTGCCTACATATATGCATGCCATATACATGGGAAGACACGCATTTTTCAGATTACCCGTTTTTAAGGGATAAAATATGAGGCAGATAACATCAATGGCCTGAGAAATGAGAGTAAATGAACCAAACTATGCCAACCTTGGAATTCTTGCACACGTTCTGATGCACAAGCAATAGCATTCAGCTTCCCACACCAAGCAACAGCACTGAAACAAGCAATTGTGCTATTGATAAACATGGAAATCTTTCATCACATAAACAATATTAATTAAATGCATGACAGGTTGTTTCATAAACTATATAACGAAAATATTAAGAGGCAGATACTCTATGAAGATTTGCTTGAAATCGAAAAATCTTAAATAGAAACAAGTTCAAGATTTCCATATTTCAAAATTTCAAGAAAAGATAATCCCATCTTGTCAAGAAATGCTAACTACATTAACACACAACTTCTTATCTATCCCAGTAAATGAAGAAAACCCAGGTACTCTTCGATCACAAAACTTTCCCATTTCGTTTCACACAAACGCTTGAAGCCCAGAAGTAGCATTTGTGGCCAACAACATATCAACATCGGTCCATATAGAAAATATATATACCAAACAAAAATAAAATTGTACTTTTTGGACCAAGTTTAAACATTTTCCCATTGCTGTATCTTCACTCGTCGCAATCAGCAACCCAAATTTATAATTCAGAAAACAATTTAACAAAAGCTTCAAAATTTCATCCTCAAACCCAAAAATCACGGCCTCCCCGCTCATAAGCAAGCAAAATCATGGTTTTTTCTTCCCCTTTTTTCATCTGATTTCTACTTCTTACTCAAGAATCCACTTCAAAACAACTCTCGACAGGAACAAAATTGAAGACCCAACAAAGAAAACCACCGCGAATTCCAAACGCACTCGTGCTCGAATTCCAATCAATCTCACCTAAATTTGCGACAGAGCTCGGGGACGCTCATCTTGTGAAGCAAATTGGACCGGGGCTGCTTGAGCCGGATGCAGAAGACGGTGGCGGGGCTGACGGAGTCCTCGTCCATGGGATCGCCGGCGGGATTCTCAACGGCGTCTTCGTCGGCGGCGGCGGCGGCGGCGGCGGTGTCGGCGTTGTCGGAACCCTCAGTAGACTCAGCCGCGGGCTCGTCCTCGGCGTCGTTAGTTCCCGGTACTTGGTTCTGATTCATAGCCGAAAAACCTAGAATTTCTATATATATATATATATATGCAAGCGAGGAGAGAGAGAGGAGAGAGAAAGTGGTGGAAAGTCGCAATTGAGGGCGACAGATATCCTGTTAGAGAGAGTGGGGTACAGGGAAGAGAGAGAGAGTGAGTGGGTGACGATTTGGGTTTTTGGCTTTTGTCTGAGCTCATACACACACACACACACACACACATATATATTAGCTTTTGTTTTGTGTTTTGTGTTCTGTGATTTTTTTTTTTTTTTTTTTTTTTTTTTTTTTTTTAGGGTTCGCGATTGCGTTTGAGCTCTCGTGTAGACTTCACACTTATATATCCACACGCAGAGACCAGAGAGGTGTGCTTCCTTCCCCCATTCGGAGCGAGAGGGTTCAGCTCTTGTGTGTGTGTGTGTGTTTTTTTTTTTTTGTCAACTTTTGTTTCAATTTCTTTCTTTTTTTTTTAATTATTTTTTGAATCAATTTCAGCTATGACCCAAAATTTTAGCATCTCTTTCATTTTATTTTCTAAACTTTAAAAATTCTTACTTTGTCTTTACTTTACCTCTTTTATTAGTATTTCAATTAAAAACAAATGGAAAAACAGGGAATCGGTCTTACTAAGTTCATTGTATTAGGGTTTTCACGAAAAACAAATGAAAAATAATTAAATGACTGCACTTCGTTTACTTTTCCATTGTTTTTAATTAAAATTCTAAGAGGGGGTAAAGTAAGATTAAATTCAAAATCTATAAGACAAAGTAAAAGTAATTCTAAAGTTTAAGGGACATAAATGAGAAAAAAAAAAAAAACAGATATTCAAATCACAGGACGGTTCAGAATTATAGATGCCCCTTTTCCACTTTCCCGACCAAATTAGAGCCATCCCAAATAGTGGTGTTTGTTGATAGGTTCGATGACACATCAACACTATTGATTTTCTAAATATGAAAGATTGTCACTGGTCAATCTGAGCAGTTTCACCAGCCAAAGACCAATTGAAAAGGGTTGGCTTTCATGGAGATGTCCTTTGGTTTTGTGGCAAGGAGAAGGACGACGGTAGTAGGAGGCTCCAAAATTGAGATGGCGCCTAGAAAGAAGAACACAAGGGGAGGAGGATATGGTTTTAGGGGTTTTTATATATATATATATATATATATATATATTAAAGCAAGGTTTGCCCTTTGTTTGGTTCACCAACTCCAACATAAAAATTTTAACTCAATTTTTTTTTCTGAAAAATTAACTAATTTCTTAATTAATTTTTAATTAATTTTAAAAAATCAACCAACTCCAATATAAAAATTCTAATTCAAAACTGGAGTGTAAGTTTATTTGAGTCATATTCTCACGTATCCTTCTTCCCTTATGGCTCGGGTTCTTAAAGCTAAGTATTTTCCCAAATCAAACTTTCTTGAAGCTAATATTGGACATAATGCTTCTTATGTGTGGCGGAGTATTGTCTGGGGTCGGGAGCTCTTAAAGGAAGGATTGAGATGGCGGATTGGAGATGGTGAAAGTGTTCAGGTGTTCAAGGATCCGTGGATTCCTCGTCCAACTCTCTTTCGTCCTATTTCAAGATCCTCGCCTAATACGGAGAACCTAAAAGTGTCTGATTTAATGTCACCCTTTGGTTGGGATAAGGACAAGCTGGATTCTATCCTTTTACCAATAGATCGAGAAATGGTGTGGAGTATTCCATTGAGTTCGAGGAGAAGACCTGATAGGTGGGTGTGGCACTATGATGGCAAATGAGGTTTTTCGGTGAGATCTGCTTACAGAGTTGAAATGGATAGGAGGTGCTCGGAATCTACATCAGGGGGAGGATTGGATTCAAGTTGGTGGGGGAAACTATGGAAGTCACAAGCCCCGAACAAAGTTAAGATTCATGTATGGCGAGCTTTTCATGATACTTTTCCGACAAAGGTTTCCTTATCTAAGCGTGGAATTGAGGCGGATAAGCTTTGCCCGCTATGTCGTGATGGGTTGGAGGACACTAGCCACGTGTTTTGGTATTGTCTTGAGGCTCAGGAAGTTTGGAGGAGGAGTGTGCTATGGCATGTTCTGAATAAGTTTCCGGGATAACCATTGTATGCCCTTCGCCTCTTTGTGTCCGCTCATTGGAGTAGTGGTGAATTGGGAGTATTTCTGACAATTATTTGGGGCCTATGGCAGAGACATAATAAGTGGATTTTTGAGAGTAAAAGGTTGAAGGCTAAGGATGTTGTGGCTTGGGTGGGCAGATTTATAGGTGATTTCTTAGTTTGTAATGGGTTGGACAATCCAATTGAGAAGAAGACATTGGCTCCGAAGGCTTTATGGCGTGCCCCTAGCGATGATCAGATCAAAATCAATGTAGATGCAGCTGTGGATAGCTCCTTGGAGTATATTGATATTGGAGTGGTTGCTAGAGATAAGGATGGGGCGGTCTTGAGTTTTCTAGCTAGACGTATTTTTGGCAAGTTTTCTCCCCATTGCCTAGTGGTGAGAAAGGGTGTGTGTTTAGCTAATTTTCTGAGATTGGATAAATGGATGGTGGAATCAGATGCGTTAAGCACTGTGAATGCTATTCAGAATCTAGTGGCGGAGGCACCAGAAACAAACATTGTAGAAGATATTAGAGATTCTCTGTTGGTGGTCAGAAGTGGGATGGTATGTTAAATTCCCAGGGATGGGAACAGAGTAGCTCACTGTTTGGCGAAATATGCTATTACTAAGTCTGTTTATTGTTTTGGAGTTGATTATGTTCCAAAATGGCTTGGTCCGTTTGTTAAAGCCGATCTTGTTACTTGATTTTATTAATGAATTTCTTTCAAAAAAAATGTGGGGCCATGGGGTAGAACCTGGGGTTGGGAGAAGACAATATAAACATTAATATCCCACTTTCTTGTTGAAAGTCTTTTATAATAGGAATTATATTTTTTTCACGATCATAAAAACAACAGTTTTAACTTTTGAATTGACTTTCAGAATATCCAATCCATGACTTCCGTGTTAAAAATTTACAATATATAGAAAGCTGCTCCTGTTTGTAGATCACATCCTCCATTCAATTGCATAAATCTCCTTGTTTTAATTATTTGAAACTAATGTTGTTTTCCATTACTAAAATGACATACGGCATCTTTGAATCATCAATCATGACAACATGACATTTGTACAAAAGCAAAACGATGTGCCGCATTTTTCATACAAACCGCTGTACTTTTAAGTACAGGTACACGTCGTTTATATTCAGGAGACGAATGACATCATTTGTTTGGTATTTGGTCTAACAAACACACAGATGCGTCTTATTTCGTGAATACCAACAATATTAAGGGGGAGTTTGGTGGAGTAGTTTGAGTTGAGATTTTTAAGTTGGAATAGTAAATTTTTTTGAATTTTCAGAAAAGACAAAAAACTTTTTGAGAAAAAGACAAAAAAAAGTTTGAGTTGAGTTGAGATGAGATGGTTTATCAAAGATGCCATAAGTGTCGTCTGGCACATCACTAGAACAAAAGGATCCTTTTGCGAAGACGAAAACTCGTCGCAAAAACTCAAAAGTCATCGTAAATAGTATATTTTACGACGACAGTCATCATAATTAGTTTGTAGAATCATTTCGTTGATGATGATACTACTTTTTTGAATTTTATCATCACAAATATGTGGTTAATTGATGGCATTAATGACATTTTTTGCAACGACATGTCTTATGTTGTCGTTGCAAATGATTATACCATTCAAAATATTTCCGGCAACTATCGTTGCAAATAATTTTTTTTAAATTAAATATAACATTATTATTTAATAGAAATAAAATTTGTTGAAGAAATTAATAATCAAATTTTTCGGATTAAATATAATATTATTATTTACTAGAAACATAAAACATAGTACTAAAGTTCTGGATAAATAAATATGAAAAATAGGATAAAATGAAATGACTATAAAACAAATCAACAGCATGTTCATTCTCATCATCGTCTTCATTTTCATCTTCATCATTTATTAGCGGGGGGCCGAGGGACAAGTGGTTCAGGACTTTTTTCTAATTGGACGTCAAGGTACTGCATCTGGAGCTGCAAACAATTATGAACACTAAGTGTGTGTTTTGTTGGTTAGTTTGAATTGAAATATTTTAGTTGTAATAGTAAATTTTTTTGAATTTTCAGAAAAGACAAAAAACTTTTGGAGAAAAAGACAAAAAACAGTACAGTTAGAGTTGAAATGAACTAATGAAAGCAAACAAACCCTAAAGATTGAAAAATTGATTACGAACTTTAATTGAATAAAATTCAAAAAAACAATAATTAGTTTCTTTGTTATAGCATATGTGCCCAACTAACAATGTGATGCGAGTCTCGTCGGATCAGGTAGAGGCTGCAATCCTCTCGCAGAGCCAACACAAGTAGTTATTGAGACCAACCATCAATGCCTGCTGAGAAAAGAACATTTGCACTTTGTTTATGAACACTTATGGATGTATTATTAATTTTTATATTCTATTATTTGATGGTTAAATTATTTTTTCAAATTTTAATTATATAAATTATTTTAAATATTTTTAAAAGTTTTTAATTGTTAATTAAATCATTTTTTCAAATTTTTAATTACAAAAATTATTTTTATTATTTTTGAAAATTTTTTAATTATTAGTTAAATTATTTTTTCCAAATCTTAGGTATACAAATTAATTTTTCATATTTTTTAAAATTTTTAATTGTTAGTTAAATTAATTTTCCAAATCTTAGTTATACAAAAAAATTTTAATTTTTTAAAAATTTTACTTATTAATCGTACAAATTAAATTAAAATTTTTTTAAAAAAATTTACTTATTAATTTATTTCATTTTTTTTTTTCAACAATTTACACATTATTATAATTTTTATTTCAATTTTAAAATTTCAAAAATAATCGAATTTATCAAAAAAATAAAAAAATAAAGATTAAAAAAACATTATCATCATCAAACAATCTTCCAACATATTTCATACAGACTAAATTCATCAAAAATATTCAAAAAATTATCATTTATCATCAAAACGCCAAAACCTATCATCATCTTCATAATCAAACACAAATCACACACAAATCATCATTATCATCCTATCATTACAACTATTTTATTATTTTATTTTTTTAAAGACTCATCACACCCAAAACCCACTATAAACAGGGGTTGGAGTGTTAAGTTTTGGCGGCAGCAATTTTGACGGTGTACCGAAGGGAGAAACGGTGGCCGTGGCGGTGGCAGAAGGTCAATGAGGCGACGGCGGTGGCAGTTCTAGTGGCTTTTTTGTGGGTTTTGAAGAGAGTTCAACCTAGATTTCAACTAATCTTGAAGAAATTTGGGAGAGGACGGTTTTGTGATTTTTGGTTGAAATCAGGCGAAGAGAGGGAGTTAGGCCGAGAGGAGAGAAAGGAAAACTTGGAGAAAATAGGGAAAATTGATCTGCATTTGGCTATATAAGTAGGACTATTCGCGATGACTTTTTGGATAGGTAGCCGTTGCAAATAAATGAAATGTCGTCGTAAATAATCACCCAAACAATGTTGCCATGAAAAGTTCATTAAAGAGCATTCTGGAATCATTATTTGTCGTCGCAAAAAGTGTCACCAAAACAACATTGTTTTAAACGATCAGAAGAAGCAACTTCTAAAACTATTATTTGCGACGACATGTACAAAGTGTCGTTGCAAATAGTCTTTTGAGAACCATCAATTTGACCGCCTTTTTTTTTTTTTCGAAAAATTTGAATTGAATGAGTATTTGCGATTACATTTTGTACATGTCGTCGCAAATAATATTTGGGAACTGCGTCAATTTACCCACCCTTTTTTTTGCGAAAATTGAATGAAAAGAATATTTGCGATGACTTTTTTCACATGTTATTGCAAAAAGTCATCAGAAATCGCTAAATTTGATTGTCTTTTTTTCAAGAAAATTAAATAAAAAAAAAAAACTATTTGTGATGACCTTTTTTAACATGTCATCGCAAATAAACCTCCTCTATAAATATCTAGTTAATGGATGCTAGCTATTGTCCACTTAGATATTTTTTGGCGTCAAAAACTTGCTGCGACTCTTTTTGCACCAAAACAGTTATTGCAATGTAAATAACTAAATCGTTAATTCTAACTATTTGCAACAACTTGTCATCACAAAAATTAATTTTTATACGACGACATGTCGTCATAAATAGTAACAGCGACGACTTGTCATCACAAATAGTGAATCTTTTAGACGACAAAAATGTCGCCGCAAATAAGGCTGATTGTGGTGATGTATGGTTCAAAACCATGTACTCTAATTCGATTTGAGAATATAATACATTTTTCTTTGAGTTTGAATTTAAAAATATTCGATATTTTGGATGAAAAACAAATTATGATTCATTTGATCACGTCTTCATTTGATATTGTATTTCAATATAAAAAAAATGTATTCAATATGCCTGTGAATGTTTCATTTAATCATTGTATTTAGTGGAATATGTACTTGGATTGTTTTTATTTTTATAGTCATTCTATTGTATATTGATGAGAAAGAGTAAGTGATGTGATTGATAAAAATATATAGAAAAAAAGAAATAGATAAACAATGTTTTGAATCGATTTACTGTTTAAATAACATTATAACCAGAATATGAAGTACCTAAATACATTGTATTAGTTTACAATATATAACCATTAATGTGATTCTAATTTGGTAAAAAGTTAACCAATAAAGGAACTGTTTAATTTTAAAAAAAAATCAATTTTAAAGATCATCTCGTCGTACATATAGATGCGTCGTTTATTATTTTTGCCTACAAACACAAGACGTGACGCTCTATCCTATTAACAAAAAAGTTTGACTTATGTCGTTTTCACACTTTCGAGTCCAATGTAGATTTCAAACAACTAACGACAGTCATTTCATATGAAAGCATTACCAAAATAAGGGGAGGAAAAAAAAACGACATGGATGTATTGTGCATATCTACATTTAGGCATTAAATGCAAACGACAACTGATTAGTACACAAAAGTGCACTTTCTTTTGTGTTTATTATTGTGTAGTGCTAAATTATTTAAGTTCTAATTATACATTATCATAATTTTTATTCACAATTATTTAATTGGAAAATGTATAGCTGTAACTTAGGGTCCGTTTAGTTGGTTAGTTTGAGTTGGAATATTTTAGTTGTAATAGTAAATTTTTTTAAATTTTCAAAAAAGACAAAAAAATTTTTAAAAAAAAGACAAAAAAATGTACAGTTTGAATTGAATTAAGATGATGAGGCAAATGGACCCTTAGTTACTAGCAGATTTTAAAAAAGTGCAAAAAAATAATATACAAAGAGCCCTATAATTGAGCCATGGAAGCCACCCGACACACGTGCACAGCATCCAATCTCAGTCGTCCGATCGAGCACGTCCCCAGCTTCTCCCACGCACGTTGAAACTTCCTCAGCTCCCAGTGGGCCCTGTCTGCATCAGCAACTCAGCCCAGGTGTCAGCCACTCTCTCCATGCACCCAATCTCTGTGCACCACATGGCCTTGTCAGCATCTTCTTCGAATCCAAGATCACCAGGTGCAAATCCGTTTGATTCCGTAGTTCTTCATTAGCAGACCCCTTTTTGTGCTCCAATCGGGCTAATTGGATATCAATGCAATCCAAATTTCTACCTCAATTAGTCAATTTAGTTTCTTTTCTCTTAGGATCTATTTTATTTTATTTTATTTTATTTGTCATATTTAGTTTCTCATTTTACTTTTATTTTCTTGTTTGACAGAGCCTCTAAAATTCTATAAATAGAAGGCTATACCGCTTGTATTACCTATTCAAGAATTGTGAGGTTTTAATATTTAATATATTTCAGTTTATTTTTAATTTTTGTTTTTTTAGTTTTTTTATTGGTGTGAGATAAGTGACACACTTTTTTGTAAGTGAGACACAGTTAATAGAAGACTAAATCTTGAGTGATTTAATTTGTTTGCGTCCTTCCTTTTATTCTAATTCAATGTATTATTCAACCGTATATAAATTTGATTCATTTTATTCTCTTCTACTTAGTGTTTATAATAATTATTTATATAATAACAGCAGTTTTAGTTATTAAATTTGGTGCATTAAATCGCTAGTAATATATGGTTTTCTTTCAATTATTTTTATATAAACATCTCTTATTGTATTCTACTGTGGGGTTGTGCTTGCTTTAACGAGAAAGGATGAATTTGGTCAAATATTCTTTCTATTGTTTGTCCTTTCAAATCAAATCTTCTGACTGCATGTCTAGGATGTGAAATGTGTAGTTGAGTTATAGAATTGAAATATTGAGTTTGAACAAAAGCATTCAAGATTTCTCACGTATCTTTTCTTTATTTTATTTTTATTTATTTCATTTTATTATCAAAAATCCCAAAAACATTAATCTTTTATTTTCTTTATTAGCTTATCTTTCCAATGTTTTTTTTAATATTTCTTATTTGTTATTTTTATTGTCTTCTCATGGGATTGACCGTCCTCATTGTGCTACAATTGACTGCTTTATCGATATACAATTTGGGCATAATCAAATTTTGGCACCGTTGTTCGGGAGATGCTACCATGGTAAAGCCCATTTTATATATCCTATCGATAAAACTCATTTTAAACCGTTAAGATATAATCAAACAGTTAAGATGTTACTTATGTATAATAATTATCATATACCTTATCTCATATTAGTATAGATTAACAAATAAATAAAAATTTTAAAAAAAGACCAACCCCTTCCTTCCCCTGACGTCGACAACAAACTGTCGATCCCTCTTGACCAGATCTACCCCCCGATGCCAACGAGCCCAATCTCGTTCCCCTGGCACTTGAGCCCAGGCCCCTCCCCCCCGACGCCGACGAGCCCAGTCCCTCCCTCCTTTCTGACCCCGTTGACCGAAACCTCCCCAACCTTCCACCGGTGAAGGTGGATTTTTTAAATTTTCTTTTTTTTTTTTAATTTCTTAGTTAAATACCACTATAAAGTAAAGTATATGATAATTACCGTACACAAGTAATATCTCAACCGTTTGATTATATCTAAACAGTTTAAAATGAACTCTATCAATATAGTATATAAAAAGAGTTTTACTGTAACCTTACCAAAAAATATATATGTGAATTCATAATTATATAGATGTATATGTATAATTTTTTTTCTTATATAGCTGTAGTCATTATTTTTTTTTTTTCTTTCTTTATACTAAGTGTGTGTATTTATAGGTATTCAACATTTTTTATAATTTCCTTTTTTTTTCCTTTCCTAATTTTGTATAAATCTTCCCTTTTAATTTTTTGTTTAGAGTATAATTATTAGGATTTTTGTCGATTTAGCTAATCTTCTTACTTTCTTTTTTAGTTTTTAAATCAATTTGATTTTACTTTTGCTAATTTTATTATTTATCTTTTTTAAAGATTAGGATTTTATTTTGTTTCCTTTAGTTTTATAAAATTATTTTTCTTCAATTGTTGACTTTCTTGGTTTTGTCTTATTTAATTTTTTTTCCACTTCTATAACACTTTAGGAATTTTAGTTATTAATTTAGATTTGCTAATTTAGGTTAGTTATTAGACTTCTTCCCGTAGGCGTTGACTATTAGGCCACTAACTTGAAATTCAATAAAATTATTATAAAACTTCTGTAAATTAGTTTTGGAAATATTGCATGATTTTGTGGAGACGTAAAATCTAAGAAAATTCTGTCTAGGAAGTTAATCAGTCTTTCTTGGGAACGCTCCTCCATCGAGGAGGATGGTTTTTAACGAGGCCTTGTCCCCACCAATCTTTCCTAAGAACATTCTTAGAGGATACTATTTGCAACAATTACATGTTTTCCAAGCTAATTTTGTGAAGTAAAAAAATAAAATTAAAATAAATGAAGAAAGTGTGGGAGACAAACTAAGGAGATTTGTAAAAGACCAGATTTAGAAACCCCCAAGTAAAATCTTTCATATTCGTCTCAGAAGAGGTTCAATTGTGAAGCAATTCTAATAATCTTAAAAGCCTACATTTCTACATCATCAAAAGACTCATAAGACAGAGGAACAAAGTTTTGACAACTACATCTTAAAGAGCTTCAATAGAAAAAGAATGTCAAAATTAATCACTGAGGTTACCCCAAAAGATAGCTAATTGTGCTACTGAAGGTATGAAATTCATGCTACTAAAGACACAAACAAAGCTAATTGTGTTACTGAAGGCATGAAACACAAAATTTTGGGCCCCAGTGATGCATCTTCGTCTTGACAAGTTGAGGTCGAGACAGACTAGCCATATGTGTTAAAGAGAGTCTTTCCCAATGATGCTGTCAAGTTCAAGAACTATGTGGAGCATCTATACCAACTCGAGTAGACGTCCTTGATGCTCCTATCTATCAGCTTTGAGTAGTCAACTCAACCACCCTTATGTATATATTTTTATTTTCTTTTAGTGTGTTTTATTTTGCTTTGCTTTGTTTTTCTTTTGGCATGTTTTGTTTTGTTTTTGTTTTGTTTGTTTTTCTTTTTGACAGTTCATATGGCTATTTTTATCTGTGACATGCTCATCATTTGGGTGTTCTCTTTCCCTGCACTCTTCACAGTTCCTTATTTTTAGACATTGAGGACACTGTTGAATTTCGGTTAGGGTTTAAACATATTCGTGCTCGAAAATTTTATTTATGTTGTGGGTGAATCATTTTGAATCAAAATTTTTTGAAATTGTCAAGGCGTGGATGAATAATGGTTAGATCAAGTCAGTTTTTGCTATCTTGATTATCTAAGAAATAACTTCCAGAATTCGTCTTACGCACATTTTGAGCCTTGTGGTAAGATGGATGGTGATGCGTTTTTACTAAGAAAATTCTCATGTTTTAAGCATTTTATTTTTGGTGAGTTAAGAGAGTTAAGAGAAATAGCTTCTGTACATTCATTGATCATGAGAATTGGCTAAGTCACTTCTTAGAATATTATTACATAGTTTGTGGTATGTTGGTTGCATGTGCTTGAGGGCAGATTGGTAGAGCCTTTTTAGTATTTTTGTCAGAAAATTAAAAAAAAAAAAAAAAAGCATAAGCAACATTTCATCAAAATATGTGTGGATTAGGTGCAGTCATATCTGGAGTTGCATAGCAACCACTAAAAAGAGTACCATTCTCCATTTATATCATTTATTACATGTTGTCTTTTGCTAAAAAACAAGAGCAAAAAGAAAAAACGAAAAAGAAAGTGTTAGTTTTATGGCTCTTTGTGTTCATCATTGTAATATCTTTCCTGATCTTTTGAAACCCGAAAGTTGGTATGTGGTAAGATGGTGGAGTTCTAAGTTGTCAATTTTCTTGTCTCTTGATCAATGTTTGTCTGATTGCTTGTCCTAAAATTTTCTTCTCACTTGAGCGATTAACGACTTATCATTCAAACAAATGTGACATGTCATATTCTTCTAGTATGGTTTCCTTTACGCAACATGTGGCAATAATTAACTAATTTTCAAGAAATATGGAATATAATGAAATGTTCCCTCTTTCAAAGAAATGAATGCTACGATCTCTTAATTTATAATTAATCCCTTTACTTATCATCAAGGACGGAGCCAGAAATCTATTTTAGTATAGGTATATACCAAAATTTTTTTTTTTCAAGACAAAATAAAATTTAAAGGGGCTATATAAGAATTTTAATTTCAGTGCGTTTATGTGAGAATTTTTAATAAGACAAAATAGTAAAAATATAAACTTTTTTTTTTAATAAAATGAATTTTAGTGGGAATTATATCAGAATTTTTTATTTTTAACAAGAACAAAGTAATGATTATATGAGAATTTTTTATTTTTAACGGGGGTAAATTGTAAAAACTATAAAACTTTTGGGGTAAAAATGCTCCGCCCCTGCTTATCAAATCTTATCCTCTTTTTACAGTTGAGCTATCTTATACTGTAAATAAAAATAACAAATTCATTCATAGACATTTTTCTCATGAAAGGGAAAACATTCATAGACATACATACATATATATATATATATATATACATATATGTAAATCGAACTTGAGGGCAGGAGATTTGAGTAACTGAGTTCTACACATTTTAGTATAGTGTAAGATGACCACTGAGTTATAAAAAAAGAAACAAAGAAAAAGAAATCTGCTTTATGGTTTTAATGAGCATTTAAGAAGAGGATTCAAAAATTCCATGAATATCCAAATAAAATAATGTATAATTGGAATAGTAATGCTCGTTTTGATATAGTCTACAATTACTGCCCCTGCCCTTCAATTTGACTAATCATCACATTCATGTCATGAAAGATACAGGCATGTGTTTGTCAAATGCACACCATTCTTTTCTCAGGGGTGTCCTGTTACTTTTTATCACTTTTTGTTCTTCCAAAAAGCTTTCACAAGTTTCTTACACACTAGTGGTATAATACAAACTTTACGTGTGCGGAATAGATTGAAAAAAAAAATCACGTAACATTAATTGAATCATCATGTGATAGACGATGGGATTGTTCAATAGGGACTAAAAGACTATTGTAGGGCTTGGATTCTCGCTCTTTTACATTTAGTATAGCGTAAAGACATAATACACATAAATGTAAATAAACATCAAATTTATGTAAGTTTTGTTAAGTTGTACAATCGTATTGATTCTTTGCTTTTGAGATAATATTCATATCGATCTTTCTGGTTAGTTACCATAAGAGAGGGCGAGAAGCGCCTCTAGACCTAGAAAATTAGGGGATTTTGCTTTTATATTTTTAATTGTTCTAATTTTTCTTTATATATAAGTAGGGGACGTCGTCATTAGGGTTTGTTATAAGAGAGATTAGAAAAAAAAAAAACATAGCTAGAGAGTCTAATAATGTGTAATTTTCTCTTATAAACTTATTGATCATTACATTGAATTATAACAGGAGATCAAAAAAGAGGTAGTAAGATGAACCTTTTAAATATTGTGTATTCGTATTTGTTTATTTTCTTGTGCGTACTAATATATAAAATTAAGTGTCTGACTTTTAATAAGTTTGCCACGGAAATGAAATTTGGAGTGGGTTGGTGTGGAGTAGATTAATTGTCAACAATTGTCAACTAAGTAAAAAAAAGAGTCGGCCGGCAAACAAAGAGAATGTCATGGTAATAAATGTAAACGATCAACGTTTCCATTCACCTACCAAGTTTTATTATTATTATTTACAAAAAAAAAAAAAAAAAAATCACCTGCCAAGTAATTGAGCATATACAAACCTACACGAGACCTGTATTAAGACTAACCAAATATTTAAGTCAGTGAGCGAGTAACATGATCAACTTCGATGAAAACGTAAGAAACAAAAAGATTAATAAATTATCATATATATTATTAGTATTATTATTTTTTTGCTGAGAACTAATTTTAAGATTAAGGTTGTTTAAAGCATTTGCTTTAATTAGAGTTTTAAAAAATAAAATAAAAAAATAAAAAAAAATTTTGTATTTTTCTGCAAAAGTAATATAATTTCACTATTCACATCTTTAAAATTTTCTTTTATTTTTTCATTTTGAAAAAGCTCAAATTTTAAAAGTTTATAATTTTCTTATTTCAAGTTGAAACAAGAAATTTTTTTTTTTTTATGAATTACATAAAATGACAAGCGAAATGAAATAAGATCTATATTTTTTTCCCCCACACATTTTAAGTTTATATATATTTTTTTATTATCATAATTTAGTTTCAACCAAACGAATAATTCCAAACATTCACTTATTTTCAATCAAAATATTTTAAAAACTTCAATTAAAGTATATGCTCCAAACGTCGTATAATATTTAAAGATCCATGAGTAAACGGGGCACCTCATTGTGATTTGTGCGGCCTTGGTATTCAACATGGAAAGAAATCAACCGGTGGTCTATATAAAAATTTTTGGAATTGAGAAAAGAAAGATAAAAGAGGACAAGAATTGAAAAGCACTAAAACTCGGAATTGACATTACCATGTACGAAGATAGACTTTGATATTAATTTAAACGGACGAGTTCTTTTCCCCAAGGCTGCTTTCCATAACGACTTTGATTTTTGGAGTTTTGATGACTTCTTACCCTGTTTTGTTTTTGGCTACAAAATTGGAGTATGACCAAATGTGTGCGCGCTTGCTTTTTCACACACACACACGCACATATATATATATTTAAGCAAACAATAATAATTTTTTTCACACTGAAATATTACTTATTAAGGTGTATTATTTTAAACGTTAATTATTTTTAATGTATTGAGTTATGAATCAAATCGTTAATAAATATTAATATTGACTCAAATAAATACCAATGAAAATTTAGCGTGGTAACACGTCCATTCGAGTTTATATTAGTAGTGAAATTAGGACTTTCCCGAATACATAGACAATTTATGTCGACTAATTTATGTAAAAGTACTCTTTGGAAAAGGAAAAAAAAATTTTTTTTTTTTGAAACTTTTTCTTTTGTTTTTTGTTTTTTGTTTTTGTTTATTTTCCGGATGCGGCCAAAGTATGGATATGACCAAACTGTAGATATAATGAGGTTGTAACAACTCCATTGGTGGGATTCATATTACACTTCTGCGCATGTACCGACGAATAGTTCACTTCGTAGGAATCCCTAATGATTTATCTGACAAAGTCAAACGCGGAAAAAAACATATTTTCCCCTTGACTACTAATAATATTATATTATTATTATAAAACCTAACTTTCCCCTTATTCAACAGATATTTTAAGATGAAGGTTCTTTTCATCAAGTATTGAGGTTAATCAATGTGATGCCGATTTGGCTAACTATTTATTTCCACCAGAATGTCAAAGCCTACACATTTCATACGCTGTGATAAGGATGAAACCAGGAATATATTTTAGGGGATATACAAATTTTTTTTTTAAGATAAAACAAATTTTAGTATGATTGTCTGAGAATTTTTAATTTTCGTGTGGATAAAACAGTAATATTATAAAATTTTTTTATAGGATCAATTTTAGTGAGGATTATATAAAAAAATTTTATTTTTAATAAGGATAAAATAGGAAATATGTGAGAATTTTTAATTTTTAATATAAAGTTATAAAAATTATAAAATTTTTTTATATATAAAACTATAGGAATAAAAAATTTGAGTGGGGACCCTGAAATCTGCACCTGGTTGTGATGGCAGGCCCAACATATAGTATATGTGTGTATATAATATATTACTACAAAAAAAATTTTGGTGACAAATTCAAAGCCATAAATTTGCATGGGGTTGACATAGTCTCGTGCGCCTATCTGACGTAGCCAGTGAATGCATATAGTAAATAGCACATCGATATATTTACATGACACATCTGTTTAATAAATAATTAGTATTTAAATGATTTGTCATGCTTAAGTCTATTTTAAACACCTAATAATAATTTTCTCTTCTAATAAATTTTACTTTATTTAGTTGATTAGGACAAAACTACTATTTACTAATCACGTAAATGTCAACTTCATAATAGACGAATGTGACATCAAATAACTGAAGTATAAAATTCGTTGTTATGTCTTTTTTTTTTTTTCCCCTCTCTTTCTACTGGATAACATGAAAGCGGTATAATTGTTGTTGTATTTTGTTATTGTGATGTCTCTTTCTCTCTCTCTCTCCTTTAAAATATAGAGGCCTATCTATGTTTGCCTCTCTCCCAATATTTAGATGACATAGAAAAGCTATAACAAGTTTAAAATAGCTAAATTTACTAATGTTATTTTTAAGACAAAAAACATTTTAAATAAATATTATTTTACACTTTTTACTTTACATGAAATCTATATGTATACAAATATACAGGTCTCGTTTGAAAAAATATCTCAAATTATATCTTTTTATCTTAGGGGTTGTTTGGTTAATGGGTCATTTTAAATTAAATTGTACTTTTTTCATCATTATTTTTGTCTTTTTCTGAAAAAATTTTTATCTTTTTTGAAAATTTTTTTTATATTTTCTAAAAAATTATTAGTGAAATTAAAAAATCTTAAACTAAACTCATTCATCAAATATTTTATTAATTTTTATTTTTTTTTGAATTTTTTTTTTGTTTGTCTGATGTACGTGTTTGTATTTGTATAATAATTTTGCGATGGCTCTTCTGCGACGGCAAATAGGCAGCAGCCAAAAGCCCCGAAAGTACTAGATAAGTCAGTCAGTTAAACAAGGAAAGCTGAATCTGCATTGTTCTGTCCTGCTAAAATAGTGAAGTTCTGGTGAGAAATTAAATGCTCTCTTTTAATTTTTTTTGCCAGGTACAAATGTCAGATAGATGGAGGAGAACTTTTCTTTTCGCCGAGATTATAGTAAAAGAACTTTCAACGCAAAAGAAATACCGTCACTTTCTGCCATTGCTGTTTTTTCAGTTCTTGGTGTGAACTCATGAAAAATATATGTATTTTTTCAAATATTAAAAAAAAAAACTCCAGCTATGACTAAGGGGGAAATGAACTCATTTTAAATTTTTTTTTGTCTTTTTCTTAAAAAGTTTTTATCTTTTTCTCAAAAAGTTTTTTGTCTTTTCTGAAAATTCAAAAAAATTTATTATTACAACTAAAATATTTCAACTCAAACTAACACACCAAACACGCCCTAAGGATCCATCTGATATAATATCTAAAAATGATGTTTTGAAAGATAAGAATCTTTTGATCAAAGTTACGTGATAAAGAAATAAGATAAAAATTTAAAATGTGTTCAAAAAAAAATAAAAAATTGATCTTATCTTATTTGTTTATTGTGATGAGTATTTTGATAAAAAAAAATATTTATTATGATTTAAAATGAGAAAATTATATATTTTTAGGATGCGTTTGGTTGGTCATCTCAATCTAACTTTAGTCGTATTTTTTTTATTTTTTTTCCAAAAAATTTTTTGTTTTTTTTTTTAAATTCAAAAAAATTTACTATTACAACTAAAATATTTCAACTCAAACTAACCAACCAAACAAACCCTTAAGATTTAAGTTTTTTAAAAGTAAAAGAAAAAAAATTTTGATATAAAATTGAAATTTTAAAATTGGGATGACAAAATATCATTTTTAGATAGTATCCCTTACAGCCCTTTAGCGCAGGTCTCTGCGTGACTGTTTCCATTACGGATAATTGTCATCACTTATCCAACCCACATATGAAAACATACTGCACAACCCAAATTAAAAAAAAAAAAAAATCAAACAAAATAATTACCCACCAACCAAGCAACTTTAAAATCCGTTTGGACAAAGAAAATGAGACAAATAATTGAGCAAATATTATATACATAACATATAAGATAGAATATAATATGTAAAAATAAAAAGGGACAATAGAAAATTTTTCTTCCGTGGAATAATATTTCTCTGTTTTTGTTTTTTTGGTTTCGGTTGAACTCTGTTTTTGTTTGTTTCAAAGTAGCAACTAGGAAAAAAGGGAAAGGAAAAAAAGAGATATTTCATGGTCTTGAAGTTCATGCCAGAAAATCTTGGACAGCTCCAAGTCGTGCTTCTATGCTTGATCATTAACATTAACAAGGTCTGTTTATCTTTTCTGGGTTCTTGGATTTCTGTGTAGTTCTCTCTCTCTCTCTCTCTCCCTCTTTTTCTGAAATTAATTTCGGGATTTTGGGAATTGGATCTTTGTTTATTTTCTGTTTAATATGACTTTGGATTTTGGGTTTGGTTAAGAAGCTGTGTCTGATTCAAATTTGCACAAGCAAACCATAATCAGATTTCTATCTGATAAAAGTAAAGCCTTTTCTTCTTTGTTGTTTGACTATTATCAATTTTTTAATTGGGTTGAGAAATGGGATTTTCTGAAATGAGAAGATTCTGAATTATGAATGTGTTATTGAATTCAAGCTTTAAAAGGTAAAGGAAGATGCTTAGGGGGTGTACATAATGGTCAAAATGAAACTTTGAATTTCATTTCTTGATGAGAACAATCCAATTATGGACCTCAAAATCCTTTCTTTCGTCACAAAGTATGTAAGAGAAATATGGGTATCGTTGATTATTCGATTCCTTTCGGTGTTCTTTGATCTGAGATAATTATAAGTGTCTGAACTTATGGAATTTGACCTTTTCTTTTTTTTTTTTTTCGAAAGGAGTTAAAGAGAATTATGAGTTGCAGCTGCTTTCGGTCGTCAGCTGCAGCGAAGAAAAGGGGTTCTAGTCCAGCTCACCATGGCATAGATGGTATGGATTTTCGGGTCCCTGTTTTTTCATTTATTTGTTTTAATTTCCTTTTTTTGGGGGGGGGGGGGTGATAAAAAGGACTTAGTTATTGTGTAATTGATGAAATGGATATTAGAATTCAGTCCCATTTGTTTTTCTTGGCTTCATTATTTTCATCAATTTAATGGGGCATTTGGTTCTTCATGCCTCATTGGCTCTAATAAGTTACCGTATTCTTCGCAATAATTTCTACTGCCTGCCACTTTTATTGCTGCCTGTAGTTTCTATAAACATTTATGCCTATTTGTAACAAGTTTTCCAACTTGGTGACTTAACTTTGATTCCGACCTTTGAAATGAAGGACATAGCTTAATTCATGGTTTATCTTCTTAGAAAGTGTTTGCGAATGTCAAAAGACATTCAGTTAAATTTGGGGGTCAAGTTACAAAGACAACCACTCTGTAACAAGTTGCAACTGGCTAGCACTTGAAACCTTGGCTTTGAAGTTACTGATAATTAACTTATTGTGTGAATTTTATGCTTTTGTGTTTGCATATCTTTTTTCTCTTTTCTGCTGTAGTGATGTTTTTCAATTGCCCCAGAAAATTTGCTGGAAACTGTAAGACATTTCTCCTACAATGAACTAAGATCCGCAACAGATAATTTCCATGCAAGCAATAAACTAGGGCGCGGTGGCTTTGGAACCGTTTACAAGGTATGTCATTTTGACAAGTTTTTGTATCTGTATTTAGTGTAAGATCATTTAGTAATCTGCAGTGATGTCTTTGAATGAGAAAATGGTCTTTGTCTAAACCATTCCGCAACGTGTTTACTCAGTAAGTGCACAAAATTTTGCTAGGGAACCCTAAAAAGGGGAATGCAAGTTGCAGTGAAGACACTTGCTGCTCAGTCCAAGCAGGGCGTTCGTGAATTCTTGACTGAGATTAGGATCATATCGAATGTCAAGCATCCCAATCTTGTCGAGTTGATCGGTTGCTGTGTTGAGGGAGCTAACCGGATTTTGGTTTACGAATATTTAGAAAACAACAGCCTTGATCATGCATTGTTAAGTAAGTCCGGCAATCATCAATAATGGAACTGAATTTGAGGTCTTTAAACTCGATAGAGAAGCAAACTAAACTTCTTGTTCTTGTGTATGCAGGTTCGAGGAGTACAAATGTCATACTAGACTGGGGTAAAAGATCTGCTATTTGCTTGGGAATCGCTAGGGGTCTTCAATATCTTCATGAAGAACTTGAGCCACATATTGTGCATAGAGACATCAAAGCTAGTAATGTACTCCTCGACAAAGACTTCAATCCAAAGATCGGAGACTTTGGGTTGGCTAAACTTTTCCCTGATAACATTACTCACATTAGCACCAAAATTGCCGGTACAACGTATGTTATTCTCTCCTATTGACTTTTTTGAAAAAATTTTTTTTGCTTTCTTCTCTGATTAACTCTCCTGTTGATGTTATTGCCATTGGACAATTGCAACTACGTTGATTTCGTTTAGCCAAAAGAACATTTTTATTATATCATATCATGCTTCGGTATTGGTCGTTGCAGCGGTTATTTGGCACCAGAGTATGCGCTGGGTGGCCAGTTAACATTGAAGGCGGACGTGTACAGTTTTGGTGTTCTCATACTCGAGATCATTAGTGGCAGAAGCAGTTCGAAGGAGAACTGGGGAGGGACACAGCAGCTTCTTGTGGAATATGTATGTAGCTTGTCAATTTCCAATACAAACAGATTCTTCATTCATACCATTGAGTTGCTACTATCTCTGCATTCGTTTTCTTCTTCTAATAATGATGTCCTTTTTCCCGCCAAACTAAATTAAATTTGGAAGTGTAAGAAATAGATAGCGAATTATAACAGTCTCGTTTCTCATCTGTGTCCTCTTATAGGCATGGCATCTCCATGAAGAAGGTCGACTCTTGGAGCTAGTAGATAATGAGATGGGCGAGTTTCCGAAGGAAGAAGTGCTTAGATTTATGAAGGTAGCATTCTTCTGCACCCAGGCGACCTCCAACCGGAGGCCGCTGATGAGCCAAGTTGTCAACATGCTCTCGAGAAACATCCGGCTCAATGAGAAAGAACTTACATCCCCTGGTTTCTTTCAAGATTCAAGGCACAGCGGATCTTCCTCAAAGAAAACTGGCTTGACTAGCAACGAGATGAGCTCCGTCCCCGTAACCATAACTCAGGTGACCCCTCGATAATTTAGGACAAGGGTTGTTAATTCTTTTCGGGAACCAGGAGTATGCGGTGAGTTTGAGTTCTGATCATCTCCAGGTACCGGAGTGAAATATTCCGATAGCTGGCTTTTAGTTTGCTTATACGTAGCTCGTTTAGAGAGGAGGGTAGTTTGTGCAGAAGCAAATTATATGTTTTCAAACAGCACAAAATTTGTATTGTTCTTTTTTATGTTGGATAAATTATTTTTGTCATAGTATTTGTGTAGTGCAAATTATTCAATTAGTGTGATGATGCAACTAAATGCATCTCTCTCGCTTGGATGATTTTCCATAACAGAATACACACCAATGCATACTTATTTTCTCGTTTTTGGTCACACGCACATAATCACTTTGCTATCCCTAAACTTTTAAATTTGTGTAATTTTTTTTTTCCACTAATTCCAGTGACCATAAACCATTAATAATATTATTAAAATAGTCATTTCCATTAATTTTTTGACATAATTTGTAAATTTTTTTGACAAAATTGGTTGGTGAGCATATTTTTTATAGTAAAAATTAACAAAAATGATTATTGTAACACAATTTATAGGGAGTTTGGCAACCGATCCAACTCAAACTCATTTTAAACTTTTTTTTGTCTTTTTCCTAAAAAGTTTGTCTTTTTCTCAAAATTTTTTTTGTCTTTTCTAAAAATTTAAAAAAATTTACTATTATAACTAAAATATTTCAACTCAAACTAACATACCAAACACCCCTTAAGAGTTTCTGGTTCTTCAAGCTACGGACAAAAAAAAAAAACCAAGAATTTACGTTGTATAAAACTTAAAAATTTAGAACCAATCGAGCAATTTATCCAAAAATTAAAAAAATTAAATGAAAAATTAAAAAATTAAAATTAAAAATTAAAAAAATAAAAATAAAAATTGAAAGCCTGGCGTAATAAGACAAAAGATTCGAAATACACAAAAGATGATCCAAAACTTGACTCCGTAAAATGTGTGCTTTCAAATGACAACTCCACACCCCAAACCCAAAAAATAAAAAATTAAAATCCCAAACCAATGTGTACAAAAAGACTTCCAAACTAAAGCCTGATAGCGAATGGAAGCCAAAGATTACAGGATAGTAATTGTCAATAACAAATGACGTGATGAGACAGTGATTAACAAGAAATTAGCCCGAGAATGAGGGACTGATAAGAACATAGAACAATTTGTATGAATGCCTGCATTTTACGCAGTGGGCTGACCATTGGCTGAAGCAGGAGCTTCTTGTTTAGAGGCGACATCCTTGGCCAGTGCGGCGCCTGCAGCAGACCCGGTTTTATCAGTTGCTGCATCCTTTCCATCTTTGGCATCTTTCGTGCCCTTACCGTCTTTGGCATCCTTAGCAGGAGGAGGCGGGGGTGGAATCATGTGAGGTGGAGGCGTGTGCTTCAGCTTCACAAGTATTTGCCTCATTCGTGAAAGGTCAGTGGGTTTCCCGGGCTTCGGGCCCTGGATGACTGTGATCGAGGGCTTCTTCTCCGGATCTTTCTTGCCCCTCCTCTTCTCAATATTAGGAACCTCGTGAGGAATAAGCTCCGCTATAGCTTTCCAATATTGCTTGTCCGCCTCTTTATGGAACTTCTCTTGAGTTGCCAAGTACAACTGCCCCATATACAAAGGATTCTGATAGTAAATAAACCAGAGACAGAAGTAAGAGACGGAACGGCTGAAGAAAGAGTTCAACATTTACCTTCTCTTTTTCTCTGTTGTTAGTCTTGTCAGTCTCAACGTTGAGCTTTCTTTTCTCGTAGAAAGCTTGTATGTACTCCTCAGCTTCCTCAATAATCTTGTTTCTCAACTCTTTTTCTCGCTTCTCCTTCTCCTCAAGCTGAATGGCATTTTGACTGTACCAGCAAAAGAAAGCGAGCCGCTAATTAGGATCATATAAATCAGAACTATTTATATCTATCCTCAGAAACAATCACAAAGTCTACATATATGGTTTTATGCCAGTTAGGTAGTTCCCCCCGGGATCTTGGATCCCATATCCATCAATCTTAGTGAAAACATTAGCAAATGTATCAGAGCTACACAAGTTGACATCTCATTCTCATTAGATTCAAGATATTCATTTTTTTCCATTCTTGGTGTGGGAGAATCAGCTAAAGCTGTTTTTAGATATTACCACGCCCATAATTGATATTAACTATCATGCAACATTTGCAAAACATATACATTTGTGCGCTGAGTGCACACACATCAGTGACACGAATAGAATAACCAGTGATGTTCTCACCTTGAAGCACCAAACTCATAAAAGACCTGACTGATATGAACGTTGAAAGTGGCTATTGCTATACTTCCATGGTTCCACCCGAGACCCACTAGTGTTCGCTAATTTTGTATACCCTTCTACTCAAAGATTTTAATCGCTAGACTAGATCAATGGAATTTCTAAGAGCATTACCAATCTACAACATAGTCTCTTATTGCAAAAAGTCCAGAACAAATCCCTTCACCGTCATGCTCTGAAGGAAAACCACCAGTTCACTCCTTAATTCCCGTTCTAAACGGATAACAAAAGGGCATTTGACAATGCAGAGGAGCTCTAGTTGCATGCAATAGAACAATAATTAAGATTCTCACTAACTATCCAAACAAAGAATCTACACCAAATGAAACGCCATTCTGATCCGATCTCCATTACGTCATTTCTCACACAGCTCTCACCCTCATCATGATGTTAAAAGTCCATGGATCTAATAGTTTTTAGAGGAGCTACTCTTGAATTCAATTAAAGGTAAAGATCTTCTAGTAAATTAAAAACGAATGGAATTGAAACTTGTTGGATGAACAGAAGTTATCTTCATTCTAAATTCAGAAACGATCAACATTAATTCTCAATCTAAGAGCTTGAGAGAAAATCAAACAAAACGCGAAAAGGAAACATACATGTATAAATATCACAGATCTAAGCTAATTCCAAAATTCAGTAAGCGAATATATGCAGATCTAAGCTGTTATAGAAAGAGAGGAACAGAGATCAGTAAGACCGGGAACCTCACCGCCTCCATTCGCGAAGAGCGAAGCCTTCCTCGGGAGCCATCTCGGTCGGCGGCGGGAGCACGGGACCGTCGGAGGCGAAGACTCCATCGTCGCTCTCACCAACGCCGTAGCCATACACGTTCCCGTTCCCGTTCCCATTGCTATTCTCGACGTGAATCGAGCCGAAGGGAGAGGACTCGGAGTAGTTAGGGCTCGGATCTTCGAAGCCGAAGACTCCCGGAGACGGCGCGGCGGAGTGGGGATCGACGGCGACGTACTCGTCGGAGTGGTGGGCGGGCTGGTCGGCGGGGAAGCTGGAGAAGGAATCGTAGCCGGAGAAGCTCTCGACGACGACGACGTCGTCGTTGTCGGCGTCGTCGAAATGGCGGTTGGAGGCGTTGAGGCCGTCGCCGTCGAGGCCATAGGCGTCGAAGGAAGCCATCTTTTTGCAGGTGTTTAGCAGAAAACGACGACGTTTCTCTCTCTCTCTCTCTCAATCTCTCTTTGTGAGAAGAAGAGGAAAGGTTTTTTAGCTGTTGTTATAGTGGGGGAGCGCTTTTTATATACTTAACGGTGAAGCAACGGAAAGGAAATGGAAACGGAAGCGAATTCTTCTTGACTTCTTAGCAGCCCAAAAAATATAAAAATACAGAAAAAATAAAAAGGCTGCGGCTAATTTTTATGGCTTGTTTTGCATACACACCCAGAATTTAGGGTACAATTGTAATTTACATTCAAAGTTTTTTAATTTTTAAAATTTGCATCTTAGGTTTAAAAATTTGTTAGTAATTTATCTATATTATTATGACTCTTTTGACACTAGTCATTAGTGCGTCCTAAACTTATTGCCGTTACTATTTACACCTTAAACTTTTAATTTTAATAATTTATACCTTAAATTTGCAAATTGTAGTAATCTACTCCCATTCAAGAACAATAAATACTAAAAAAGATAAGCAAAGCTGCGAGCTCTATTTTATACTGTTAGTTTCTGTCATATGATTTTGATTAAGTTTAACATTAGAAACATGCGTTATTAATAGAGAATCTATGCTGTATTTATTAAATGAGTGATCTTTTTTAATCATCTTTTAAATAAATGATCAAATTGTTTTATTTTAAGTTTAATTTTACTATGATCAATCAATAATATACCCATTGTCTAATTAATTAATCAATGAGCTATCACTAAATTATTAATTCATATCTATTATTGACAACCAAAGTTTGAGGTATGTACTGTATATATTTTTAAGACTTCTTCTCCTCTCTCTCTCTTTCTCTCTCTCTCTCTCTCATTTATTTATTTATATATTTATTTTGAGAGGATTTTAGAGATTTCCAAGTAACTGCCCATGCCATCTGATTTGAGTATTTACCTTTCTTTCTTTTCTTTTTGTTTCTTTTCCAACTATTTTTCTGAGGCAATTATTGGCAACCATTAGGTTCCTTCCATAGATTAACAGAAAAATTGAGGATGAAAATATTTTTATCATTATTTCTAAATATTTCTTGGGACAACTTAAGGTAACAATTTGGATCCTTCCAAAGAATATGAATGCGAAAGTTCTTTCATTAGACTGAACAAAAGAAAAGCACACAAAACCATCCTTTGTGGTCGTTAAATGACATTTGGTGACAAACTTTGATTCATCAACCTGCAAAGTATAAAATTGAAAAATAATACTAATAATAATAGTTCCAATATCGGATGGTAACTCAAATATAAAACGTTTTACAACAGCTCAGCTTACATGATTTCGCAAACCTGCCAATCCGGGGACTCCGATATCAACACAATTGGAAAACTTTAGTATCATCAGGGGTGAGTGAGGACCAAAGGAAGAAGGGTCAGTTGGGTTTACAATCAACATGTCAATGGCCTTTGTTTAAGTTTTGTTAGTACTACGAATCCCCGAGCATTGCCAGAGGCTGCCCTTAATTCCACGTTCCCTTTCACTCCAAGATGATAAAGATCAACACAGGGAAAACAAATCTGACCCGAAAAAGCACGTTCGAAGACCTCTGGCACCAGTGACAGCAATCAGAGAAGAAAAAATGTAGCTCAAGCAAACCGCCTACCATAATCTCATGACAAGGCTTCTACAACAGCAAATGGAAACCGGAGACATGAACATCTTCGGACTGGGGTCACTTGTGAAGCATCTCACCCTTGCTTTTGGAAAAATTCCAAATTAAGGCCTGAAAGCAATCCGGTCCGCCGACTACAGAATATGTGTTGCAAGAAGACTACATGGATTACGGTTTTCGCGGTTCAGTATCTCCATAGCTATTGCCCATTTCTATAAATATGTACTTCACCAATTTCCAGACAATAGCCATGACAAAAATCTGGGATGGGAAACGTGCTAATGGCCTTTCAAGGAACGGGAGGAGCATTTTTAGGGTATCTAATGGACGACGGGACCCGCTGTAGAACTCGAGGAAACTCCTGCTGCTTCAGACGCTTATTTGAGAATCCTTGCAATGACCTTGTATGAGAAAAAACCAAGATTGTCAAAGGAGAAATTAATATGAGAATCTAATAAGTACATAGAGAGCATAGATACCAGCCAGCAAAATCTAGTGGCATATATTGTCTGGAAGTATTTTTCCATCTGTTTTCAGTTTTCTTATTATTAGCTGTGTCTTAATTTGTTGGCTGAGCCATATTAGCAAAATAATCCAAGCCACAAATACTATCTCATGCACACGGGAGAAAAGAAGAGGTAGTTTGTTCGCGTCACTTTGTGACTGCAAACGAGAAGTGTAAACCCACCAGATAGAGAACCCAGTAGAAGAACAGCCAGAATCATACTTTAAACGCCAAAAGGATTTTACATACAAGTTCCAACCTCTCTACTGCTCTTAAGTCTAAACGCCACAAACAGCGAATTAAATCAATATCGAATTTGGACCATTGCGACCAACCCAGAAACATTAGAACTCCGAAAGTATTGTGGCCCTGGCTGTTCGGGCCGGTTTTTATTTTAATTTTTATTTTTTGGACATGTCAGATTTCACTTTGACTAAGTTAATGCAAAAGAATACAGTAGCAACAGCTGATAAATTACTTACCTTGGAGAACCCTGACGTCTCTGACCATACATTGATCTTAAACTTCCGAGAGCCTTTTCAGCAGCCTAAGAAAGACATAAATCTCAGAAGCCATATTTAAACCGAAAAAAGGGAGACGAACACAAGATTTTAAAAAAAAAAAAATCGTATAAGCCATGAAGAGAACATAAAAATCACTGACAAGATACCTGCAACTTAGCCTCATCCCACGTCATCCCAATCCCCTTTCCTACGACCTGGCCATCTATTTCTACCTAGAACAAAAATACCAAAAACAGAGGGAAACTGTTAGAAGGGAGAAGATTATCGTAGGAGGCGCCTCATTAGAATCAAGTTCTAATTAACTAACAAATATCAAAATCTATCATCTTCGAATTGTCCAAGGAAGAGACAAACTATTCTTGGAACTCAAGGGACTTAATGACGTGCAAATATAAGCAATCGTCAGGCTCAAAAAAGTTTGCTTTGGTTCATAAAACAGACACCAGTCCCTGAATGCTAGTTCATTTCTTGCATTGAAACTCAACTACATGAGAGGCATGAGTTTCAAAAGCATTGGTCCAAAAGTTGGCTAACCACTTCTCCGCAATGTAACACGGCAAACGTACTCATTACAACAGATTTCAGGACACTTGCGCACTCTGTGAGCAAGTACAAAAAAAGACGGGAAAAGTATGTCTATATGTCATGCTCACTCACACATGCATTGCAAGTAATGAGAATATTGCCAAGCCTACAGACTTGGTTTTCCCTTTGAAATAAAATACTACACACACACAATTCTTTCCTTGCATCATTTAACTGATTTTCAAAGGGCGTATGAAATGGGTTGCCAAAATACTCAGCTAAATTAATGAAGCAAATCTTGCTAGTTCATACCTGTGCATGGACTTCATCTTTTTGGATCGAACCAGCAGGAGGTGCAGGTTGAGGATGAAACGCTAATTCAAGACCCTCCGTCATACACTGAAGAAGTTGAATGCACAATGGCACAAATCAAAATTAAACACAAAATATATAGTGACTGGGGAAGTAACAAAAAAAGAATAAAGGAAGAGGAAAAATAAATAAATCATTTAGATCTTACGTATTCTCTTAGTGCAAAAACTGAACTCATTGATCTCTTAGAGCCTTCCAATCTAGCGCCTAAAAGCCTCGATGACTCCGGTGAAAACGACAGAGACTCCTCTTTGGGAAATGAATAGCTCCCAAATGAATTCACATTACCAACAAAACCATTGTCATTTGCATCAGGAAACTTTGTCATGTCAGCAAGCAAAGACCCGGAATCTGGCTTAAGCCGTGATATATACATATCTGCAAAACATTGTCCAAAATTGTCAGCAGTTGCTTTATTGTTTTGAAAACCATAAGAACGCTCATCTTTTTTAACCCCCCTTTTCTACTTTATTTTATCAACAGTGTTAGTTTACCAATTCTCCCAAAAGCTTAAGCTATTAGGAGGTGGGCCAACAATAGTTTTATATTCAACACTCCCCCTCACGTGCAGGCCAGACAATAGGCAAACGTGCGGACAAATATTAATTTGAAAGTCCAACACAAATTATAAGAAGCCCGAAACATATTACAGGCCCAACACGCAATGATAATAAATGGGGTTAAATAGTGCAATTGCAGGGATTCAAACTCAGGACCTCCTGCTCTGATACCATGTTAGTTTACCAATTCTCCCAAAAGCTTAAGCTATTAGGAGGTGGGCCAACAATAGTTTTATATTCAACAAACAGTTTCATAAAATATAATTAAAAGGTAACCGATTTATAAATTCAATTTATTTAAAGGTAACTTATTTATAAAGTTCTCGAGTAAATGGCAACAAATAAAGCAAGTAATATTACCAGCCAAATTTTTAAGAGAGTGTTCAGCAGCCTGAAGTTGAGCTTCCCTTCTTGTTCTACCAGTTCCTTCACCAATTTTTTCTCCAGCAAACCAAGCCTACAAGGGCAAGAAAGAATGATCATGCAGATGCCAATTATTATTTGGTCAATGGAAAACCTCAGCTTATCCAACAAAAAGGCATGTTATTTCTATTTATGGCATTTATGTCTTTCTTTCAAGACTCTTCACTCTTTCCACTTCAAATAATAGAAGATAATATAAAGGACCAATTACCGAAAGGTTTTGTCCAAACACATAATTGATTTATTCAACAGCTCAACCATGCACTTAGCCATAACATTTTTGATGAATTTTCGCCCATTATGTTAATTATAATAGAATAAGAACAAAGCAAAAAAAAGTTAATATCGCTGAAAATGATGCATAAAATTTTTTGAAAGTACCTCAACAGAAAACTGCAGTTCAGTGCACGCAACCAAAGCTGACCTGAACTCCACCTATAACGGTTTGTTAAGACAAGTTAAGAGAGAGTGAAAGAGAGATAAAAATTAAAAAGCGCAAGTGTGTATAGCATTCATAAGCAATGTACCAGATTTTCACATTACAGACTCCTAATATTTACCTTGGTTCCACACTTCATTCCAATTTCCTGTAGAACTCCAGCTGAAGTTTCTGAATTTGATACTGCTGGGCCAGAATCAAAGTCAGCTTCCCTGTTGCTTGAAGATGATCGACTTAAGGATATCTCCTCACCTACAAAAGGCATATCAGCATGAGAAAGTGCTAAGATCAACAATTACACAACCAAGAATCACTCGAAGAAAAATGCATCAACCCTCCATGTCCATTTCATAATTTGTAAAACTCACTAATCAACCAAGATAATCTGATCTCGCTAGAAACAGTGATCACTACGATGTCCATGCACCAATTTAACTATTAAACAATAGAAGGTGGTGATAATCAACAAGGCCTTCAACAGCTCAACCAGACAGCAATAATTTTTGTCCTCAGCAATATCGTATAATTACCAATGCCAAAAGTAAAAAATGAAGGCATAAAAATATATGGGCCCACAGATAAGAGCAGACCAGCAAACAACTCAAATTAATAATTCCTCACAGCTCACCTGACAAGGAATTATAACCAGGCAAGGAATGGTTTAATCTCCGATCATCTCTAGGTAAGGCCTGTGAATGTATGAATGATAAGCTTCCTCAGTCAGAAGTAAAATCAAGCAATCAGCAACACCGAGATTACAGCACAAAAGAAAAAAGAGGGAAACCAAATGCCACTTACCTCTTTTGGTAATCTTTGATTTTCTTGAATCATTCTATCAGATGGAATTGAGCTCTCAATCTTTGCGAAAAAAGGTGGATGAGGAGGTCGCTGTTTTTCTATATGCATCGGTTCGGAATCTAAACGAAATTCTTTGGCTACTACCCGGCTTGGTTGTCGTGGGGGGCTCATTTCTTCCTCTGTTGGAAACCAAGCTCCACGGGCTTGAACATGGGGAACAGATACTTGCATTGGTGGTCTTACGGGAAATGGAGGTTCAGTTGGTGTGTGCTCTCTATTATCTTGCCCATGTTGCAAAATTAGAAGCCTCCGCCTTGTATCAGGATCTAATTCTGATTCGGGAACCTCGCCTTCTTCTCTAGCAGGAGAACTTTGCAAGCTTGATTCCACGGAGCCAACATATGGCTTAACTACAGAAGCTACCTGAGGGAACTGCATATTTGGGAAAGGCGTCATTGATACTTGAGTAGTTGGTGGTGGAACACTGCCAGAAGAAGATGGTACAGGATACTGAAGAGGAGGAGCAAGTCTAGGATCAGGGATAATGGCTGAAGAAGCAGCTGATATTGCTTCCTATGAACAAGAAAGAGCAACAAGTAGATTAGATAGTTGAAGCGAGTCTGACTAAAATAACACAGCAACAGTTTAGAACTTGATAACTGCCTTCAGTCTCCTTTCAACCTCAGCATCTGCCATGCCATCAAAAGCAGGTAGATCTCTGTTTCCATTGGTAGCACCGCCATCATCCTAAATGATGCAAAATAATAATGTCACACGTATTCAAGACCGCCCTAGAGTAGAGGGATATCTTATAAAAATCAAACACATCCTCCACTCAATACTGTCCGAGAAAATGAAAAGATTATGTACTGACTAACCTCGGAGGCCAGATAATTGCTCACATCAGGAGGGCAGGGAATATCTTTAATATCATCTTCATAAGAAATTTCAGGAATACTTTGTAGAAGACCGTCATCAAAATCTCTGTTGCCAAATCCCAGAGATTGTTACACAGAGACAACAACATTATGTGTAAACATGCCAAACCAGTATTGATTCTTCAAACTTGATATTCCAAGGTAAAACGTGAAGGTTATGTGATTAAGTGTGTCTCTGTCTAAAATTGAAAACTATATAGTATAACTTACCTGAAAAAACCACCTCTGACATTGCAAGCGACATTTCTCGCAACACATAAGACAGGAACGGCATTGTTTGCCTACAGCATTAGGAGTCACAATATAAGCTCGTGTGCATGTATACCAGGAAAACATATGCATTTCATCATAAAAAAGTTGAGAGTTGTTGGGGGGCAGAGTCATACTTCAGCTTGAGGAGCATAGTATGGGGCAAAAGCAGGAACGACATGCACCCTGGGTTGGTCCTTCTCATCCCACACTTTCAAGCGATCATCAATCACCAATGCCATCTTTGGGTGGCACAAACCATCTTGAAACACGTTGAATAATGACTTCCTTAAACCTTTAAGAACACAGTAAATATGGTAAATACCATATCAGGGAACAACAAGTATCCCGTGCAATTTGAGAACTACCACACAAAATTCCAATCAGAAAGTGAAAAAAGTTGTTCCAAAACGAATAATGCCGCTCACCAGATTTAACACACACTATGCGTTCCAGTAATTCTTTTGAGGTTATCAAATTTGAATCTGGGTCAAGAAGCCTCCACATTTCTAAAGCATAATCCCTTTCAGCCATCGTGCAAACATAGACCTCAAAGCGCTTACGCCCTCTTGCAATCAAATAGCCCCTAAGATCGTCCCATGCAGGTCTTAGCCTCACGAGAACACTTGTATCCCGAATCTACGATAACAAGGAAGTACATTAGCTTACAATTATTTGGTAAAAACACAGAAATAAAACTGCAATAATGTAAAGGCTCCAGCAGCATCCACTACAAACCTGCGGGTTAATGCGAGTCAGAATTATGTTTTTCTCATGTAACCTTATAAGCGGACGAACTATAGGCTGATGGTTATCAGACAAAGCGGGAACAACCTCAGACTGAATTTTGATAACCCTCCCATTATCAACAACCTGATCATTTTCAACGTATTGCTTTAATATAGCCTTGTCATCCTGATACCGCTTGACTTCTGCCAGCATACCAGAAATTCTTTGGGGGTCCAACTCACTGCTTATTTTCCGCTGCAGAGCTTCTATTCTGTCCTCAAACGAGCGCATTGTGTTAGCAACTATAAGTGTTTCATCAAGATCAAATACAATAGCAAGACACCTAAGGTTCAGCATGCCAAGACATGAATTGTAAAGCCCCGATGCAACATTAAATCCCCAGAAACACAGATGCTGTTTGTCACTGTTCCTAGAATACATGGCAACCAAATGGAGTTCCTCCCCAGCTCCAAGTGGCATTACTGCAGTCTGTAGACATCAGAATGAGAAACACCGTCATAAAACTGACAATAAAAGAAGTTACTAAATCTACGACACACACAAGTACTTACTCCCATATAAGAATATCGACCATATTTCTTAGAAACAACTAGGAATATCATAATTTTATACATGTACATATACCCAGAACAATCAGATAATGCAGAAGTCGTCCCAAGCTATTCAGATTGTCACAATAGGAACACGCATTCTCAGCGAGCTAACGAGATTAGCCAAGGAAAAAGTAAAGAGAGCTAGTTAAACAACGTTCTAGTTCTCACAGAAATTTATACACAACTTCAGAACACATAGCCAAGTGGCATATTCCAGAAATATTCTACCATTATCCCAACAGCTATTTCAGCAAAATAAGGTTCATTCAAGGTAATAACAAAGTTCAGCTTTAATTTCATACCAGAAGTTTCATATATTTTCGCCCAAAGTCCAAAAAATTCGTACATTTTGCATTATTTATTTCCATAAATATAAAAATAACAACTAATTAATTCTAAATTTGGGCTTAACTTCGTTAACTGAAATTTTCAGAAATTTTCCTGAAAATTTCATAATGGGTCCCCTGCAAATACAGTCCAGAGTCCTCTGATTAACAAGCTCAAGCTCATCTTAGCTTTAGATTTCTGTTTTCTCTAGAAATTCAGATTAATTATTATTTTCCTGAATTAAATGTTTAGAATTTAATTTTTTGATCTTTAGATGGTTTTTTTTTTTTTTTTTTTTTGGGGTTCTGATGAGTTGTGCTGCGATACCTTGTTCTCCGTGACACAAGAGGAGTGCAAAAGAAAGAGCGGCGAGTCCTGAGACTGCAAGCACTTTGACTCCATTTTGAAGCAAACACCACAAGAAGACGAAGAAGAAGAAGAAGTCATCGTATGAAGCACTGCCAATGGCGGACATCTCTCACTCGGTGGCGAAAAATGGCTTATTCTGATTTCCTTCAAGTCATCGATAATCCTCTGGTCGTTGTTGTTCTCTCCCGGATATATCTCTACCTCCCCAAGTACCTCCTTTCCTTTATACACCACCGATTTATACATTCTTTTCTTTCTTTCTCCTTTTCCTTTTTCTTTTCTCACCAGCCAAACATCAAATCCGAGTTCTCGTCAAGTTCCAGATGCTAAATAGGTTTCCAAAAAAAAAAAAAAAAATCGGAGAGTCGCTCGTGAAATTCAAAGGCGTTTCCTTACAGAATCATCACCATCATCATCATCAAGGATTGCTTTAAATTTGGTCCAATTTTCGGTATTAAATCACTGATCCGTGAAAGTGAAAAAGAAGATCAAACAAACAAAACAAAAATTAGGGTTTTTTCTTTCTTTCTTTCTTCTTCCTCTGGAAAATTTTAGATCCCTGGTTGATGATGATCAGAAAAATTTCTTGGAGTAGAAAATCCCTAAATCGAAATTGGGAATCTGGAAAATTTTTGATTTTGTCTGTCAGTGATTTTTTGTGTGGAGTTAGGGTTTGGTGACGGAGATGATGATGAAGAACAAACGAACCCAAGTCGTGAAGAGGAGAAACCCTAGATCCAGTTAGCGAAAGGTCAAAAATAGTACCCACCCGCTAAAAGTTAAAAAAAAATTATGATTATATTACTATTTTTGTCCCAAAAAATAAAAAGACTACTGAAAAATAAATAAAAACAAAACAAAACAAAATAAGAAGCAGTGTAATAACGAAATTATTCCGTTTCAAAAAAATAAAATTAACGAAATTATTCCTTAAAAAATAAAGAAATTATAATTTAATCAGATTTATAATTAAATAATTTTTTTAATTTAAATAAATAATCAAAATTTTTAAAAATTAGTTAAAATATTTTTAATAATTAATTAATTTTCTTAAATGGTCAATCTTTGATTAATCCCATAATAATTAATCATCGATTAAACGTAACATAAATCACTAAGGGGGTATTTAGTAAATGAGTTTAGTTTAAAATTTTTAAGAGGGTGTTTGGTTGATTAGTTTGAGTTGAAATATTTTAGTTGTAATAGTAAATTTTTTTAAATTTTCAGAAAAGACAAAAAACTTTTTGGGAAAAAGACAAAAACTTTTTAGGAAAAAGACAAAAAAAAGTTGGAAATGAGTTGGTTGCCAAACTCCCCCTAAGTTTCAATAGTAATTTTTCAGAAAAGAAAAAAAAACTTTTTCAGAAAAAATAAAAAAAAAATTCAGAAAAAAACAAAAACGATGATGAAAAAAGTATAATTTAATTTAAAATGAACTTAAAAACAAACATGCCCTAAATTTCATACTGAATCATTTTATTGATTATTAGTCAATCATCAATTTTCACAATCAATCATTAATTGACTATTAATCAATTATTGATTAATCAAATCTGAAAAATAACAGACAATTATTTTTTATAACCATTTATTTAATTAAGTGATTAAAAAGCCAACCAACCGGATTTTGTAAAAAAAAAAAAAAAAGAAGATGGTTTTGAAAAATAAAAAAGAAGAAGAAAATTACAAGAAAATTCAGAAATTTAAATTTTAATAGAAAATCCAATGCAAGAATGTTTCTCTTTACGGATAGATTTTTCTGGCTGACGTGTTTGGACTTGGATAAGTTGTTTAATTGTTTCTAAAAATATGTAATAGTATGTTCAAATCTCTAATTTAAATCCCAAGCCAAAAAAATCTCTAATTTATATTTTAATAGTATTCTTTCTTAACAAAATTTAAATTTATTGTTCAATTTTATTTTTTTATACTTATGATCCAAAGAGATGATAAATTAGGCTATATATAAATTTAAAATATTTTGCAATTATTTTTTATGTTTTAACGAATATCTCATTAAATAAAGTGACATAATATGGTTGGTTAAGTATTAGTTAAAATATTAAAATTAAATAGATAATTTTAATCCATTGTATTTAGAAGTAAATTATGCATATTTAGGACACTTTTATTTATCAAAAATTCTAAAAATAAGAAATTAATTCCATAAAAAAGGATTTAAATTACATGGAATTAAATTTTAGAATTAGATAAAAGTATTTACTAATCTATCAAGAAATCTATTTACTTGAGGAATTAAATTTCTAGTATGTTGTTTACTTTCTAAAAAGTAGAAGGATTGTAAATATATTTACTGTAGTTATGAAATTATCCTTAAATGAAAAAAATAATTAAATAAGAATAAGAGTATATTTGATATAAAATTAGTTACTTCCTTTTTTTAGGGAACGAATTTATTTCCGTAGTAGATGAGAGACAAGTTCTCCTTATTGAAGAAATTAATTATCTATTTCTAAGTAGGATTCACATCATTTAATTCTCAAATACAAAAATAAACACTAAAATTTAAAATCAAGAATTTAATTCCTTTTTCCCACATAGGATTACTAATTAAAGATAAATTTTTTATGTTTTTCTTAAGGCGAAAAAAGGAAACTTATTCATAAAAAAAAAAAAAAAAAGAAACTCGATTTCTACACACAAATAATTTGACTTAGTTAATGCGTTTAAGTACATGGATAAAGATAAAAATTTATGTTTTTCTCAAGAGAATAAGAAACTTAATTATAAAAAAAAAATCTCACCTTTAGATTTATTTATGAATTTTGAAACTTGATTTCTACACAAAAATAGACTTAATTAATGCCATGAGTATATGACTATAAAAAAAATAATTCATTATATGAATTTTTTTTATTAATAATCATGCCATATTTTTTCGCGGGGAAAAAAAAGTGATGAAAGTCAGGAGATAAATTTTGTGGGAGAAAAAAAAATAAATGAAAATAAAATAAAAGATTCGCGGGAGAAATTCTGTAAATGGGCACGTGGCGGATAGTCATTGGTGTACCTTAGCTGTGGTTGTTGTTGTTTTTTTTTTTTTTTTTTTTTTTTTGAGAATTACCGTGATTGTTGCTTCAGATTCCGCATGCTTTTTTTTTTTTTTTTGGCTAAACAGGTACCGCTTCTTTGACTCGGAGACCTTTTTTTTTTTTTCCTTTCCTTTTTTAGTTAATCGGCAGCAGTTGCCTTTTCCTTGAGGTATGAAGTCGTTTCGGCTTAAAAACGACATGTCGTTTACAAAAGAAGAATGCACCAAACGACATGCAATTTACAGGAGAGGAATCCACGACACTTGTAAAAGCGACATCTTCGGTATTTATGAAACGACAACTTTTTTTTTTTTTTTTTTTTTCCAAAGAAAGACACATATCTCCCAATACATAAAACGACAATCAACTTATAATTGAAACAAACGACATATAGTTTACTAAGAAAGGTTTTTTTTTTTTTAAAATAAACGAATCAGCATGTCGTATTTTTTTTTTTTTTTTTTAAAGAGCACGACAAATTGCTGGAACAGAATGACATGTTTCAGAGACAACATGTCGCTTCTTGAAGTACTGCACGTCACATAAAAACCAACCTGTAATGTTTTACTTATCCCAAAACGTAGGGGCATTTGTCTCCCATTTTCAAATCAATTTGAGTCAGCAAGATTCATTTGAACATTAATCCGTATACATATGTATACTTTTATCAATCCTAGGTGATGTGCACGTGTAAATGCACGTGCCGGTTTATTTAAGCTTATTAATTGATTGTAAAATTTTACATGTAAATATATGTTTAAGTATATATAGATATTAGTATATATGTTTATTTTTTTATTGTAAATTTATTAATTTAGATGTTTTTTAATTTATGGTAAATTTATTAAATTGATTGTAAAATTATTTATATGTAAATAAATGTTTAAGAATATTTTTTTATTAAAAATGAGTGAATATGAGTACATATACAACATATATTACTGTCAAAGGTAAATTTTTTAGATATTTCAGAAATTTTTTTTAAAAGTTGTGTAGTAAATGCAACAAAGTAAATTTATTTTTTTTAAAAAAAACTTTAAATTTGAAAACAATGATTAATAATTAAGGTTATTATAATATTAATTAAATAGTATAATAAAACATAATATTTATCAAATTTATCATTTACTAAATAATTTAATGAGTAGATATGAAGACGAATAATATTAAGAGTAAAAGAACAAAAAAAGAAAGAGAAGATAATATATATATATATACAGTAAGTTAGAATGGAATAAAATTTAAGATTGTTTTCTTTTTTCTACAACAGTTGTAGGTAGTGTTTCTTCTGGTACATCGAAAATATGATTAACAGTAAATACATTAGTGTGTACCGCCCAAATATTCTGCCTTTGACATCTCCAAATGCATTATTTATCAACAGTAAATACAAAAAGTTAATTTTTTTAATTAAATATCAAAATAATTATAGTTATTTAGAAATAAATTTTTTATGTTAAAAAATATATAACTACTAACCAATTTTGTAGCTCGACTGTTTCTGGTACATGTAAATTAATATATAAAGCGCTTGATTGTTTTGTTGCTAAAGATACACCTTTATAAAAAAATAATAATAATATGAATAATTGGAAGATAAATAAAGTACAAATTAAAAGAAATATGTTTTGAAATGTCATACCATTATATCGAGTAGCTTTAATTCTTGCACATACGTTTGGTTGAATGGTTCAAACCGTTTAACTCAAATCTTTTTTTGTCTTTTTTTTCAAAAATTTTTGTCTTTTTCCCAAAAAGTTTTTTATCTTTTCTGAAAATTCAAAATTGTTACTATTAAAACTTAAAAATCTCAACTCAAACTACTCTAACAAACGGGCTCATATTATAGGTCTTTTTTCAATTACATATGAATTAGTAGTTCATTCGTTTATGGCATGTTGATTTTCTTAAGTTAGTAATACATGTTTTCTCCTACAAAAATTCAAAGCAAAAATTGATATTATATAATTTAACATATTATGAATGAGTATAAGATGTAGAAATAAATAAATTGATAACTTACTCTTGATCGACTAAATATAGTTCTCGAATAGTTGCTTTGTCATACTGCGTATGAATTTCTTTGATAGGCTTTATTTGATAGCCTATTCTAATGATATCTGTAATTTAATAAGAATGTATTGTATTTCCAAAATATATAAAATAAATTAATAAAGTAATAATTAAATTTAAAAAATCATAATATTATGACTTACTGAAATAATTATTTACTGTGCCAATAAATCTTTCAATCTAAGGGCCTGTTTGGTTGGCAAGTTTAACTTAAGTTAAACTGTACTTTTTTTATCTTTTTCTGAAAAAGTTTTTCTCTTTAATGAAAAAGTTTTTTATCTTTTCTAAAAATTCAACAAAAATTACTATTAAAACTTAAAATTTTCAAACTCAATTCATTCACCAAACACCCCCTAAGAAATACGAACAAACATGAAAGCAAGTGAAGTTTCAATAACATCTTCATCTTCAGTTTCTTTCACAACAATGTTTGCATTAATAATCCATTCAAAATTATTGTCAACAATTTGATATTGTTGTTGAACTTGACGGACATACGCCTTAGAAACATAATAAAATTTTGATACTTTTAAAGTATCTTCAAACATGTCGATGTTGTCTCGTAAAATGCTTGCATTTATTCTTGTTCACTGTCATATGTTAAATGAAATTTTGTATTAAAAAGATTGTATATAATAACGCTTCTATAACATGTATTAACTAATTAAAATAAATATAGAGTACATACATACTTATGAATCAATAAAAATTAATTTCTGATACTTATTCTTGGTTGTTGTTTTTCCAATACCATTACTTTTACTGTCCCACTTCTAAAGTATGGAGTGATTTCTTTTATTGATTTTAACCTTCTAGCCATTTTTTTAAAAAATCAAGCAAAATAATTATTTAATATTAAAGTCAGATAAGTCTTTAAAAAAGAACAGTTTGAGTTGGAAATTTTAAGTTTCAACAGTAATTTTTGTTGATTTTTTATAAAAGACAAAAAACTTTTTCAAAAAAAAAGATAAAAACTGAAATAAAAATTTTATGTTCAAGTTGACGAACCAAACGAGCACGAAGACGAAGATAGAAATGGTTCAAATTATGTGTCTGGGGGTCCTTAAAAAAAAAGAGTATTAGTTCATAATAAAGAAAAGTTAGAGAAATGTACAAACCTGGTACGGGGAATATTGAATGAATGAAGCAAGATATAAGATCCGTTTGGTGAATGATTTTAAGTTGAAAAAATATAATTTGAGTTGAAATTTTTTATTAACTTTTCAGAAAAGACAAAAAATTAAAAAAAAAAAACAAAAATTTTTTAAAAAAAAGATAAAAACTTAAATAAAAAAGTATAATTTGAGTTAAAATCCCAGACGGGCCATAGATAGATAGAAATGTTAAAGAAAGTCTGTACTTTTTATTGGTTTATTTACATGTGCAACAGATTTGGTTTTTATAACTACAAGAAATGTTTTGTTATTATTTATCAAAAAAAAAAAAAAAACAATCGTTTTGTAACAAAAAGCTGAAAAAGTGATTCCGTAAATGGTTAAAAAAAAAAAAAAAGAAGTTGAATATGTGTCTTTCTTAATAGGTAACCTAATATACGTGTAAAAATACAAAGAGAGAGTTGGACACGTATATACGTAACTTAATATCTGTCTTTCTTTTTTGGCACATTTTTCGTTGTAGTTCAGAGAGTTACAGTTTTTAGTTACAATAAAAAGGGAAATAGTTCTTATAGAATTATGGAAACTAAACTAAACCAAACAAATCCTAAAACCACTAACCAGAAAAATTAAAAAGCATTATTTTTGTACACATGTCAATCGAAAATAGGAGAAGGAAGAAAAAAGCTTGCAAGCATACATGTGAGATTTTTACATCTATGCTTTTTATAGATGTTACAGAGATATCTAATATTTCCATTAAATAATGTCAATGATCTTAAAAAACAAACATAAATAAAAAATAATAATAATAACAAAGGGCACCAAAAGACTACATGATAACAGATCACGAGTATCTTATAAAAGAAATAAAATAAAATAATAATAAAAAAACAGATCATGAGTAATTCTAAAAGCCCATAAAAAATCATGCTTAATAGTAATAACCATACTAATAATAATAATTTGGTTTTTTAAACTTTCCACATATTTGACGTAGCCATTCAACTCAATTTGATTTTTTTTCCCTGAAAATTGAAAATTCAATATCAGTTTCAATATTCACAATTATTATTATAATTTTATAACTTAAATTTTAAAAATTCACAACTTTATATATAATAGTCTTAATGGGATATATTTTTTTTATTTCATAGAATTTCGAAATAAAAGAAACAGGTTTCATCTTGATATTTTTTCTAAACATATTTTAAGTTTTTACACTTTTTAACTCCTACAATTCAAACGTTTTATCAAACATATAAGCTTGATTCAATTCAGTGTCGAATCCAAAAAAACTCAATTCCAATCCATACACCATACACATGCTTAAAGAGTGGGAATTCAACCTCCATACTTTATATAACGAAGTCAGTGGAGTTACATGGTCATCTGCCTCCCAGATTTTATAAGGCAGTCCTTCATTTGTCCCTCTTTTTTTCTTTTTTATTTTTTTTGTAATATTTACATTATTTGATTTTAAGTTCTCGTATTGCAAAATTGAATTCATAAATAAATAGGAAATCTATTGTGCTACTAAATAAATTCCTAAATCTTTGGGCGCTTATAAACTTTAAAAAATCGAACTAAACTCTAATCTAAGTTTAGTTCATCTAGAGGGAAAAATCAAAGATTCATATACATGAATGAAGATAAATATTGTTAAATTACAATTATTAGTTTAACCAACGCCATCCAAAGTCGTTTGTAATTTTGTTATTAGACTGTACTTATAATCACAGGCATAATTACCTTTCTAAAGCGACAACAATGATAATACTGGTAAAAAGAAACCTTCATTCGACTGGTATATTTTTTAATTACTTGCAGTGTAGCTTATTTTAAGTTTTCAAGTATTTAGGCTTTATTTGGTAACAAAGTTTAACTCTAACTAAACTGTATTTTTTCATCTTAATTTTTATATTTTTCTAAAAAGTCAACAAAGTTTATAACTATATTTTATAAAGTCAACTCAACTCAAACTTAAAAATTTTATCTCAACTCAAACTCAATTCATTCACCAAACAGACCCTTAACCTTTGGATTTCTAACTTCCTTTTAAAAATAATAAATAAAAAAACAAAAAGAATAAAATAAAAGACCCAAATTTCAACTCCCTTTTCGCTTCTTGCTCTGCAGAGTCAGTGGTGTAGCCAAAGGCCAGTAGCAGTGTCATTTGAGGATACCTTGCCAAAAATGTAGTATTAAGCTTCCGTTCCATTCGCAATTAAAGATGAAATTTTTAAGTTAAAATTTATTGAGTGTTCAAAAATTAATTATAAATTTTATTAATTTAAAAAAATTAAAAAATAAAAACTAAGATGAAAATATACAGTTTAGTTGAAGTCAAACTATAAAGCCTTACTTTTTTAAAAAGTTTTTCACTTCAGTTTTCGTGTTTTTCTAAACAATGAAAAAAAATTATAACTAATTTTTAAAAAATCAACAAATTTTAATTTAAAAATTTCATTGCAAAATCTTCTATCAAAGGCAATCTTTATAATTATTCGTTTTAACTGCTTACTAGAATAATTAGACTTGATAAAATTTCAGGCTCTATACTGTTGTTTATGACTAACATTATGACATTAAAATCAAACAGAAAATGGTCACAACCTCACAAGTCATGCTTAGATCCGGCCACAATCTGCTTTAATGTTTTCACAATGAACTTTGGTTAATGTGATCAAAATATTTTCCCAATCACCTTTTGTAATACCTAAAGGAAACAAAAACATTATAACAGTGATAAATGTCTCTACATATATTAAGTATACCATAAATAGTCTTAAGAATTATAAACCCAAAAATTTTCTTATTTTGTATTATTTAATCATGAAGCATGATAGAAAATTTATTGACACAAAAATATTTACTTAAATGTATCCCATTTAATATTTCCAATTACAGCATTTTATATAAAACTGACTCATCTCTTTTCGAAAATTCATACATCTCTTATCTTATCTAAAAGCTATAGATTCATTGACATCTTCTGCCTCAAGTGCTGTTTCCCCTACTCGGTGGTGGTCAACCCCTGATTTTGTTTCTCCTTTTATTACAGATGATATTAGGAGTAAAATGCAATATAGATTCTGTTGATTTAGTTCTTTACCATTTAAAGAGTCGTTACATTACAGACATATACATTCTATTTCCTGTGTTAGGTTTTCACATTAGGTTTTTCTAGGAAATTTTTTAATGAGGTATTTCATATTTGATTTTTAAGTACGTAGTTTCAGCTATATCTTTTAACGTAAGAATAAGCTTTACTTAGTTTATCATGTGTGTTTTACTTTTTAGCTGTTTTGTCTATTGTGTGTGTGTTTTTTTTTTTTTTTTGGTGATTGGTTTATACTATGTTGGACCTAGGCTATTGTACTTTTTCTTATTTTTTTAATTAAATGTTAATGATGAGAAAATGACAAGGGTGTTAATCTAATTAGGATGTCTGTGTATGCACATCAATTTATGTCCTCAATAACTTTATATATATGAAAAGAGTAGTTTTAGGACACAAACCTCTAATCCTAACCTTAAAAAAAAATTTTCTTATCTTAACTTTTTGAGTACCAACTCACTTGTTAACTTTTCATTATTAGACGAAATTAATTGATGTAGTAATACTTTAAACACTTAGGTTTTGTTTGGTGTTTGCTTAACTCTAACTAAATTGTATTTTTTCTTATCAGTTTTTATCTTTTTCTGAATAGTCAACAAAATTTATATTTAGTTTTTAAAAAATCAACTAATTTTAACTTAAAAATTTCCTACGGAACTGACGAACCAAACACAAACTCATCAATAAAAATATAATCTCATATATCACATTGGTTGATATTCAAAAATTTGGGATTATAGTTGATGCTTTTAACATTCTTCTTAAAAATATGTCAACGTATGTCAACGTAGACATAATGTTAAGAAAATAAAATGCAATTTCCACTATAGTTTTAGTTTAATCTAAATCTCTTTATTTCATGTTAATTTTCTAAAAATATCAATGAGCTTTTTTTTTCCGTGAATAAAATGATTCAGGGCTGACCCCATCATTTGTAAGTTTTTAACTCTATATGTCAGAATTCCTATTTCTAGGTATGGTAGAGAGATAAATTTTTTACACTAGTTTCTCTCAATAAGCTATCCTGGACATATCCTGTCATTATGAAACCATATTTTAACAATTAAAACTGAAATAAGGTCTAAAAAAAGACAATAAAAATCAAATTCGTATGAACAAAGGGAAGAAGTTTAATAAAGACATCCACCCAGCATAACCCATCCACCCTTGCAAAATATCCACGAGCCTTTGCAACTACAAGGAAATCCGAAGTACAATCTAACGTCCTTTCCCTAAAAATAATAATAACAATAAAAAATAAATCTTAGCTCTCGAGATGGCAAAAAATGAATGCTTTTTTTTTTTTTTTTTTAACACACACAATCGCCCAACATATTTTCCTTTTTTAGATAACTCTTTTTTTTTTCTTTTCTTTTCTTTTTGTTTTTATTTTATTTTATTTTATTTTTCAGAGAGAGGCTGGAATAATTAACTACTTAAAAGAAATTTCCAGCAAAAAACTACTTCAAAGTAATGCGCCATAATGACATGCATGTCCGAGACTCGGATCTAATAAATTTCCCATTAACATGTATTAATGGTGAACTAAATTGATTTTGCCGAATATCAATAGTAAAATACCCACACAAAAAAGAGTGTTTTTAATTTTTTTTTGCACTGATGCCCCTGCACTGCATGGTTATATTTTATTCTCTAAACTTTTAATTTTATTAATTTATCCCCAATTGATAACTGTGTTTTTTTAAATAGGGAGATTGACTTGCAACTTACACATATGTCATTGATTAATGATAAGAATAATCCTTTTATCTATTTTAACTCAAATTTATTGGGTTTATGATCTTTAATTCCATTTATCAAAATTGAAAACTTTGAACTAATTTTTTTAAGCATAAATTGGGGTTAACATCAATTAAAAAAAATATACTTTTCATGTTTTTAATTAATTATCCATGTGTAATTCACGAATGCTTTATCATAAAGAAACACTAACAACATTATCAACTAGAGTATTTACCTAATTAATTTTTTTTTTTTTTGGAACTTGGGGATGATGGATTCAAACTTTACACCTGTAGTGAAGTCAAGTATGAAAATACTACTAGATTATGCATGTAACTATTATTTACCTATTCATTTTAAGTTCAAAAATAAAGTGTCGAAACTATAAATTGGGATGTAAATTACAAACATAAGAGAAGTTCATGGAAAGAGGGAAAAAAAAGGAAAGATAAAACTTCATTCGGGGTTGTTTGTTAGGGAGGAGAGAAAACGTAGAAAGTGAAAATAGGAGAGATTGTTTATCTTTTCAAATGTGACCGGATTATAGTAAGAAAAATGTACTATTTTAAGCTATTCCACCTCTACGCTTTTAGGTAAAATCTTGGGGTTTGTTTGCTTTATTAGTTCAATCCAACTCTAGCCGTATTGTTTTTTGTCTTTTTTCTAAAAAGTTTTTGTCTTTTTCCCAAAAAGTTTTTTGTATTTTCTGAAAATTCAAAAAAATTTACTATTACAACTAAAATATTTCAATTCAAACTAACCAACCAAACACATATCAGGTATAATATTACCGTCAGGCTATGCATGTAACCACCCTTTTTTTTTTTTTTTTTGCCCTTTTAAGTTTCAATAGAATAAAAATATTGTAAGAAATTACAAGACACAAAGCAAACTAAAAACCTTGTAGAACAAAATCAATGCAAGAAATAATATTGTTATCGTTAATAGATAGATTGCTATAATGTGTAACTTTATGGTGTAAATTATCAAAAGTTAAAGTTCAAGATATAAATTATAACCGTAGGATAAGTTAACGGGCACTAGTGTAAGAAAATGAAGAAATACTTTTTATTCTTATAAAAAAAGAAAAATAAGAACTTATTTAGATCCGTTTCCGACCTAATCTCAAAAATACTATAACACATTTCAAACTTTTTTCCAAACAATTTCAAATTTTTACATAATTTTTATATCACAGCATACAAATCCAACATAACCTTTAAAACTTTATCTCGGATCCAACCTTTAAAATTCCGTCTCCAACTCAAGGTAAAAAACTCAATTTTCAAATGTTGCCCAAAATCCCTCAGAAAATAAAGGAAGCATTTGCCCACATAGCTGAGCCTGAGCCGTGAAGCGCATGATCCTAACTGAAAGAGAAAATGACGAAACGACCCTAAATAAAAAATTAAGAAAAAATTGTGATTGGCCAAGCCATGCAGAAATTGCACGCAATTTCACGGAAGCAAACCGGATCGTATGTTTTCGAATTGAAGAAAAAGCCCCTCTTTTTTCTCTCCTCTCTCTCTTTCTCTCTCTTCTCCACCCTTCAAATCGATTTTCTTTTCCATTTTCGTCTCGAAACCTCCTCGTTCTCTTTCTCCTCCTCCAGAGCCGAAAAACGCAGATAGCCTAGAGAGAGAGAGAGAAAGAGTCTCCGTTACTTCTCATTTTCCAATTCTGCCCATCAATTTCAACCCCCTTTTCCGAAAACGCCCCTCCCCAATGCCCAGCCCACCCCCTCCGACGAGATAGCAAAGACAAGGGCAAAACCGGAAAACTCCCCGCTGCAGTCCCCACCATGAGCGTGAGGACATACGGCCGCCGCAACGCCAGCCGTGGCATTTCGTACTCCGACAGCCTTAACGACGCCGTTCACGACTCCCAAGACACTCTTTCCTCTCAAGAACACGACCACCACCATTTGTACGGCATCCCCTTCTCGTCCCAGGAATCCTCCGCCTCCGCCGCCTTCGACTTCGATCCGTACGGCTTCGATTCCTCCTCCCAGGTCTCCTTCGACGACGATTCGCTGACCTACGGCGGCGACTTGCGGAAGCCCAAAAAGACCAGGGTTGTGCCGGAGAAGAGGGACTTGCCGCCGCCGGCCCCGCCGCCTAGTAAGAGGAGGAATTCGTCTCGGCCGCCGTTGATTCCGGCGACGGCGACGCTGATGGAGGCGCAGGAGTTCGGGGAGATGATGGAGCACGTGGACGAGGTGAATTTCGCGCTCGATGGGCTGAGGAGGAACCAGCCGGTTCGGATCAGGAGGGCGAGCTTGTTGTCGTTGTTGTCCATTTGCGGTACGGCCCAGCAGAGACGGCTTTTGAGGACCCAAGGGTAAGTTGGTGAGGTTATTCAATCTTTTTGGGGAAAATTCTTTCATGGGCATGCGGTGTTTTCAAGAATTTTCTTGATTCGAGTGAGTTAATTTCACGTAGCTCTTGATGGTTTTGACATTTGAATTCGAATGTCAATAGAATATTGGGATTTAGTCAACTGTTGTTGGATTCAAACTTGTTTCGAAGACTTTTGTCAATTTCTGATTTGTTTCGAATATAAAGCGCGATTTTGGAGATTTGGGCATGTGAATTTCAATGATTTCTTTGTTGGGGTGTGATCTTTGAAGGTTTTAGCGAGTGAATTCAATGTAGTTCTTGACGGGTTTATTCATTTTGAGCTTGAAATGTAACTGCGAAATTGTTGCTTGATAAAGGATATTGTTCGTTAATGCGTTTCTTTGGAATACGATGAATTTATTGTCTAAGGAAGGGCCTTATTTAGAATTATAACTCTTAAGAAAGAGAATATAATTTTGAGAAAAACCGCATGAGATCAGCTGTGAAAGAATCTTGGTCATAACTGTCGTTGAGAGCAACAAAATCTGGGGCTTGTTTATGTCTCTTATTTCCTTTTCATTATCAATAATGTTCGCTTGAATATCTAAAGAATTTGAAGTTTAACTATTTCATTTCTTTCTCTCCTATTGTATCAAATATATGCATGTTATCGCTCTAACAATTTTGTTTCGTGAGCTTTGCTGGTGATTTTTCTATTGTTTCTGGAACTATTTCCAGGATGGCGAAAACAATTATTGATGCTGTCATGGGTCTCAGCTTTGATGACTCACCTTGCAATTTGGCTTCTGCTGCTCTTCTTTATGCCTTGACAAGTGATGTAAGTTGCAGTTTGCAAAGTGTAATTTTCGTTTCTGTCATTTTAAATAATGTTCAAATTGCTTGTTTATAACAAGGTGCAAACTTTTCGTCCTCTCAAGAGCATTTTTATAATGTGGTGGAAGTTTAGAAGTGCCTGGCTAATATATAGGATTCTTCGCATTTCATGGAAATTCGTTGATTATAATCATAGTGGTCTTAATGGCTGTGTTCTGTCAGGGTCAAGATGAGCATCTTTTGGAATCACCGAGCTGCATAAAATTCCTAATTAGGTTGTTGAAACCAGTGGTCTCTACTGCTACTGAAGAAAAAGTACCAAAAATTGGTTGTAAGCTTTTAGCGTTGAGTATGGGTTCTGGCATTTTGAAGACTTCCAAGGAGACGGTGGACCGTGGTGCTGCTGAAATTTTGTCCAAAGTGCATGAAATTCTTCTAAGTTGCAAGGAGTTAAAGTCAAGCTATGGGAACAGTGGAATGCGAAAGCAAGAGTTAAGCCCGAAATGGATAGTGCTGCTAACCATAGAGAAAGCATGCTTATCTACTATTTCTCTTGAAGGTGTGCCTTCTATACTGAAGCCCATGGCTTCCAAGCTCTGTTATATATCACTTGATTCTAATTCCTAAGAAATGAAAGCATTGGCCAGACTGTTCATAGAAATGAAGTAGTTCTAAACAACTTATCCATGGAGGAATGATCCTTAAGTAGGTGTAATAGTTCCGATCAATTAATAGGATGTTCAGATTCTTTCCACCAAGTTCAACCTATTAATTCTTGTATATCGATTTTAAGAGTGCTCTTTATGCTTGTATTGGCATAAGTGGGTACACAATTTTCATGATTGAACTTATTTGCTAATGTTTTGATAAATTTATTTTTTTGCCCTTTGACTACTTTCATGTGCTAATGATTGCCCTTTGATTTTCTGTCTTGTGTCCAATCCAATCAGAAACCTCTGGGACAGTGAGGAAATCTGGGGGAATCTTTAAGGAAAAATTGCAAGAGCTTGGTGGTCTTGATGCCGTCTTCGAGGTGGCCATGAACTGTCATTCTGATATGGAGGTGTGAGCCTGTATGTTTGTTTAATCTTATATAGTCTGTTTTATATTTGGAAAAGATAGATCAGTAAAAGACAATAAAGAGAAATAACCTAATTATAATCATATTCATTATTGATTAGAAGAAATTCTGAGCCAGTGCTCTGTCTAGACCATGTGGTATTTATTTTAATTCTCGGAAGCTAGTTCAAAATTTTGCTTGCAGTCCACTTTAGGAAGCATGCATGAGGAACATAAGTTCGGCTATCTTTGGTGTGGAACTAAAGAGCATCCTTCATTGTGCCTGACCTTCCTCTTTCATACATTTTGAAAAACTTGGGATCTGTGAAAGTTCATTTAATTTAAAGAAAATGCGTTTTGCAGAGTTGGATGGAAAATAATCTACCTCTTAGTCAGGATACAAAAATTGACATGGATATGCAGTGCCTATCTCTGCTTTTGAAATGCCTGAAGATTATGGAAAATGCTACGTTCCTAAGTAAAGAAAATCAGGTAAATTTAATGTTTTAATTCTATCGCTTTTTGATCTGTGTGTGCAAAATTACTGCTTTCTCGACTTGAAGTTTAAGACATCTTAAATTAAGCAAAAAAAATATGTTGATATTTCCTTTCTTGTGATAGAACCATTTGCTTGGGATGAAGCGGAAGATAACTTCAACAGGAAGCCCCATATCGTTCACACAACTTGTTATGTCCATCATTAAGATTCTTTCAGGTACCTAAGGATTCACAGAGCTAGTTTGTCTTTATCTTTTTGTGGTCTCAGTCTGAGAACTTATTGATATCTGTTTTGCAGTTGATTAACTTGTTGCATTGATTTTCAGATCTTTATTTACTCAAAACTTCTGCTGTGGCTTCTGTTAATGAAAAGTCCTCCCCTATCTTGGAGGGGACTTCTTATTCTTTTGAATTTGACTTCAAAGGTACCTAATTGCCAACCTCTCTTCCCCGACCCTCTTATATGTATCTTCAGATTCTTACATAGACATGCACGACTATATTTCTAGAAAGTTGAAAAAGTGATTTTTCTGGATTAAGAAAGAAGCAGCATTTACAGAATGCGCAATAGTACTTGCAAGTCTGTTACCGCTCAACAATTCCTTACCATGACTATGCCAGATTCATAAGCTGATTTCTTGTACTTAAATTTTCAGGAGATGACAATGAGAAATTTCTCAGTGATGCCTCTAAAAGAAATTCAGATAATATTTACTCTGAGAAGGGCTTTTATAAATTCCAGAACAGCAAATTTGTGTCCACCACGCAATTGGAGTGTTCTAGTTCTGAGACTACCAGCATTTCCATGAATGATAGCTATTTGTTAAAGACGAGACTAAAATCTTCTGCATCGAGCTCGTGCAGTGGAGCATCAAGGAGTTTATCTGGTAGTATGCATGCAGCGAAGAATAGTTTAAGGAAGAATCTTGATATCGCTCAGGGAGTCTATGATTTGGAGGGTGCAAAATTGGAGGTTTTAGATGATAGCCAAGATCCATTTGCATTTGATGAAGATGATTTTGAGCCTTCGAAGTGGGAAGTACTGTCTGGAAAGCAAAATATACCCAGGAGTAAAAGAATTGGACTGATAGACAGAGAACCTGAGTATGGGTTTCAGTCTCAAACGATAATGAGCCATGAAGAAACAAGTAATGGAGAAAATAATCACTTGCATGAAGCTTCCTGTTCAACCTCTGTCGATGAAGATGGCTCCAGCCTTTTAGCTGACTGCCTTCTCACTGCTGTCAAGGTAAGCCTCTAACCAAATACTCTGAACCCTTAGTCAGCTACCAAACTTTCGCACCTATCTCCATAACCTTCCTTGCAACGGAGAGAAAATAGTATACCATATAGGGATTTTTGGTACTTCAAATTAGGTGTTCAAATAACTAATTTTGGTCAAATGAAATAATTTGTTGTAAATAATGCTTATGCTGCTTCTTGGCCAGGCCCTAATGAACGTAACAAATGACAATCCTGTTGGCTGTCAGCAAATTGCTGCCTGTGGAGGACTGGAGACCATGTCTTCCTTGATTGCTTGCCACTTTCCTTCATTCAGCTCGTCTTCACCATCCTTTGTTGATCTTGATAGTCAAAATGACAGGCCTCTAACAGATCACGAGCTAGATTTTCTGGTTGCTATTTTGGGCCTTCTTGTGAACTTGGTGGAGAAGGACGGTCAAAACAGGTTAATTTTACTTCAGTTTCTTGTAGCTTTTTTTGTATATAATTCTTGAAGCTGTCATACATTTAACGATTTAAGTTATTTGCTGCTGTGTGGAAATTATCATGTTCCTGTTGACTGAAACTTAATAGTTCCATTTATCGCAGATCACGGCTTGCATCAGCCAGTGTACAATTGCATAACTCCGAATTGTTTGACGAGGGGAGTAGCAAGGATGTAATTCCACTACTCTGCTCTATCTTCTTGGCCAACCAAGGAGCAGGTGAGGCGGTCCATGAAGGAAAAGTTTTGCCTTGGGTGAGTAACATCTCTTGGTTGTCTTCGTGTTAGTTGTTACTACACTATTTATTGCAGTGATTCTGTGCAAAGAATAAAAGGAGAAGAAAAATCAGTTCATAGCCATGGTTTTTATTAATTTATCTTATCTTGCGAAAACTTAATGGAAAGGAAGCTTGTTTTGGGTTGTCTAACTCACGTGTTGCATTTTGCAGGATGATGAAGAAGCCGTGCTACAAGGGGAAAAAGAAGCCGAGAAAATGATACTGGAAGCTTACGCCGCGCTACTTCTTGCATTCCTTTCAACTGAAAGGTTTGTCTTCTCTTCATTTCTATCTATTTATATTATCTATGTGTCTCTCAAATTCCGTTATGAATATTCTGAAAAGTGAAATTTGTCTGGGATGTGCAGTAATCGCATACGTAACGCTATTGCCGACTGTCTGCCGGACCGCAGCTTGGCAATTCTAGTGCCTGTGTTGGACAGATTTGTGGTACATGCTTGTCTCAGACTTATTCAAGTTATTGAAGAAACTTGAGAAGTCATTCGTGAATTGTATATGGTACTGAGAATTGGTTCGTGTTATTTTCAGGCATTTCATTTGTCATTGAACATGATCACGCCGGAGACTCATAAAGCTGTGAGCGAAGTAATTGAATCATGTCGGGGAGGATGAGACTTCAACAAGTCACCGGAGATCCTGTACAGACTCGGCCTTTCTTTCATTCCAGATACAACCTTTTGTTGTAACATGACATAACTAGATATTTTATATTCGTGTCTGTCTGCTGTTTCAAACCGTGTCAGACTGCCCACAGCCTTGTGTCAAGTCTGGTTCACATTGGTCTCTCTTTTCTTTTTATTTTTGATTTTGAGTCTTCTTTTTGTTTCTTTGTTATGTCATTCTTTTGTAGGTTCTTTTTTTCACCGTTTTAGTGCGAAAAGATGATTGTATACGAAATGATAGCAAAAGGAAAATATTTTTCTTTCTTGGTCAATGCCAAATACTATCTGTGTCAGTAATTTCTCCCCCCCCTTTTTTTTTTGGGTGCTCTGAATATTTGTAATTTCTCCCGTTCCCTTTTCTTCTCTTTATTTCCTCCCAGAAAACAGAAATTATTCAATAAATTAGGTGTATCATATCTATAAACAATTGATATTTAGATGATTTCTGAAAGTTGGCTTCCCGTTAACTGACTACGGACGATGATTTAGCATTGCTTTTCCAAATTCGTTGAAGGGTCTTTCCCAAGACATAACTCCCTTCTCATTCGTTGAACAGTCTTCTTCAAATTCGAATTTCTAGAAACTATATGTATAAGCTGAACTAACTTTTGTTGAACATGCTACGTAACTTCATTCTGATCTAAAATCTACTCATTTTAAGGTTAAACTTGTTTGCAAATTTTAATTTTCCTTTTAATTTAAATTAAAAAAAAAAAGTGTTTTAGCTTATGAAATGTTAACACATCTCTTTCAAAAAAAAAAAAAACAAAAAAAAAAAATTGTTGACACATCAAATAGAGTATAGTACCCCTTGGTGGTGGAACAGTGCTCAAGTTTTGCACCTGAGAGCACAAACGCTTAAAAAGTAGCTAGTTAAAGTTTTAGCCATTGAATGAGGCTCAAAACTATCTCAACCGCTGATTAATTTTTAATATTTCTTGTTATGGTAATTCCTCCAAAAGCTTAACCAATGAATGAAAAGCAAAGCGAAGGCAAAAATGCATGTTGGGCATGAAGGAGAATTCCTTTGAATCCAATAAGTTTGGTCAGACATGTTTATTGAGGAAGGTGAGGATGAGCCGATTGATATGGTCTGGGAATTGCTCTTGCATGAAATGTGTTCCCTCAGCCACCAACTTCACCTCCAGATCAGGCACGTAGTCCCTCATCTTCTCCCTCCTTACGTACTCCTCAATCCCCGGAAATTTCAGGAAATAGTCCTTTCCTCCCATTATCAGCATCACCGGGACTTCAATTTTCGGGTCGGTTATTGTGTACTTTTCATGCTGTCCTCTTCAACAGAAAGCATGCTTTCAGAAATCGTTAAATTGCCATATTTTTTTCGTGATTATGGTGTGATTTGACAATTCATATCTTTATTAGTAGGGGATCATAAAATAAGCTTTTGAAGTGAAAAAATGACCTACTTGTAAGGAACTTGCATTGGAGAAGCAAATCCAGATTGTTCGTATAATGTTGCATAGACTGTAAGATCATCTTCCGTGATCCAAGGAGGTAAAGGCGTGCTAGATGAGTCCACCATATCCATAATCTCTTTATCCTTTTCTGCTATAGGAATTTCACTTCTAGAGAAGAGAATGTAGATGTTGCGCACAACTGTTTTCACATCAAACCGACCGAAATCGGCCTCGGCTCGTCCAGGTTCCTAAACCAAATTCGAAATAATGTCAAAACTCTAGAACCCCTTTTCTTGGTCGAAGAAAACTCTAGGAAAATTTAGCACTTCCATTCCAAAGAGCATTTTCGATTCAGTGCTAAATTAATATGCCGATGCTAAATTTTGACATTTGGCACTAAGCACAGACATTGACATTTGTAATTAGAGATCGTTTCAAATTTACCTTCCATCGGAAGATGTAGAAACCTTCAGGCAAGTCCTTGTACCGTTGAGGATCGGGAAGGAAGAATGGAACGCCTAATGATATGACTCCACAAACCCTTTTGGGATGAACAAGACAGAACAGATAAACGGGCCATGACCCAAAATCTTTTCCCACTAGAAATGCCTGTTTTATTCAAACCCCTCAATTAGTATCCGCAAATTATATATAAAAAAACGGTCGTAAGATGTTACATCGGTAGTGCATATTTTTTATCGTTAGATCTAATCAAAATCACATTAAAATAAAAAGTAAGCAGAAAAGACAGGTTCTAAAACAGTAAGACAGGCTTAAAAACAGTTTCCTTCTGGTAGTGTATTTTTTAAAATCCTACTGTAAAAATCTCCTAATTATGTGCACCTTTTCAATGTTGAAGAAGTCAAGGATGGCAAGGGTGTCCTCCACAAAGTCATGGAAGGAGGCTTTGTGAGGTTGTGGGTGAGGCTCAGACAGGCCATAACCCCTTAAATCAGGCGCAATTGCACGGTACCCAGCGTTGGCGGCTGCAACCATTTGGTGTCTCCAGGAGTACCAGATCTCCGGGAATCCGTGAAGAAATACCACCGCAGTTGAGCCTGCTGCACAGGAAGTGGAAAGAACAGTGACAATTAAGAACTTTTTTTTATTTATTTTTAAACTGAAAAATTCTCAGAGAAAAGATTGGTCAAACCATTTCCAATCTCAGCAACGTGAAGCTTCACTCCTCTTGCTTCAACGTACTCGTGTTGTATTTGATCCATTTGAGAGAGAGAGAGAGAGAGTTGACTGATAATCAATACTTAATCATGAAACTGTTTGTTACTTCAGATTTCTATAATATAAGAACGTTAACTAACATTTGTTTAATCCTGTGTTAGGTAACGCATTAATGAAGTTACAAAGTTATCCTCGAACTATTATCAAAGTATAAGGTTTCATCAAAAGTTGTACTATGGTGTTTGATCATAAGCTTACAACCAATTCTTTAACGATTCGTACTTTCCTGAATCAATCATAAAGGACCCGTTTGACAGAGTTTTTACTTCTATCTTTAAAAGAACAAAAGCAAAGGCTATAATTATTGAGTAAGGAGGTGTTTGTTTATAAGTTTATTTTAAACTAAATTGTACTTTTTTCATCATAATTTTTGTCTTTTTCTGAAAAAGTTTTTTATCTTTTCTTAAAAATTTTTTTGTCTTTTCCGAAAAATTACTATTGAAATTTAAAAATTTTAAACTTAACTCATTCACCAAACACTCCCTAAATGTCTGGAAATCACATTCTTTAAAAAGCTTTTGAAGTCAAAATGATTTAAAATTTTCTCATACACACTAAAAATGTTAAAATAGAGTATATAATATCGACCTAAACTCTTATCCAAGTTTTTAAGTCCATTTAGAAGAGCTTTTCTCTAGAAGTCATTTTGGATAATAGAAATTATTCTGACAAGTTATTTAAACAATTTCAAAAGCTACTTTTGGACTCAGAAAGCCAAAAACAACTTTTAAAAAGCTCTGCCCAATAGGCCCAGAATCATGGTTGTCAAAAAGTATGTGTACACACACACATATATATATATATTAACAAAATGAAGGATCAACTTATACTCCAATTTGCTTTTTTATTGTATTCTTTGGCTTAAGATTTCAAAGCATAAATTACATGCCACACAACACAAGCAGATAGTATTAGTCTTTGACCATCCCATTACACAAAATGTCACTCGTCCAAGCATTCACATATAATTTTGGCTATGCCAATACACACACAAATATGCATACATACATACATACATACATATATATATATATATATATATTGCAAGGACAACTAAGCAATCAAATGTGCTTAGTAAGGAAGTTGAGGATTAGCTGGTTGATCTCCTCAGGTGATTGCTCCTGCACAAAATGGCTTCCTTCAGGCAAAAACACAATATCCAGTTTTGGGACGAACTCTTTCACCTTTCCACTGTTTATGTAATCCTCCATCCCAGGAAACTTGTACACATAATCTTTGCTTCCCATTATGAGAAGTGCCGGGTGTTTAACTATAGGATCCGTTATCTTCAAGTCCTCTCCAAAAGTTCTGCCACACACATAATCGAGGAAACTGCTGTTAGTTACTGAGATACAAGTTTCCACGACTCCTCCTAAAAAGAGAAAGAAATTCACCTATATGGAACTTGTAACGCAGTTAGGAACCCGGATTTCTCATACAAAGCTCCGTACGTAGCGAGGTCTTCCTCGGTGAACCAATGTGGAAGCGGAGTAGAGGGGTCGACCAAGTCCATGATCTCTTGGTTCTCTGCTGCTATTGGTATTTCACTCTTCGAGAAGAGGATGTAGACGTTCCGCACCACTGTTTTGGCATCCAGGCGGCCAAAATCAGCTTCTGCCCGTCCAGGTTCCTAATTTTAAGACAATAAAAATCAATGTTGATCATGACCACCCACCATTGGAAACTAACACGGTATCAGAGCATATAGAACTGAGTCGATTAGTGCCTTACCCGCCATCTCGAGATGTAGAAACCTTCAGGCAGGTGGTTGTGATATGTGGAGGGACCGGGAGGAATGTAAGGCACTCCCATAGTGATAATTCCTAAAACTCTTTCTGGGTGTAGAATTCCCAATACGTAAGCTGGTCGAGCTCCGAAGTCTTTTCCGATGACAAAAACCTGTGTATGTGCATAGTATTGGTATGTGAAACAGAACAGATTGTCATGCCAATGCCATCATGGTAAATCAAGTAGAGGCAGATTATTTTCTTCTGCATGGCTTTTTGATTCCCAGCGATTAAAGATTTAAGACCTTTTTTATAAATGGTTTGTTTTGCACTTCTGTAACTCTACTCATTTGCTAAAAAAGCAGTTCATTTGGAAGGAAAATCTAGTTTTCAATCAGAAGAAATCAGAAGTGTAATTTTTAATGTGGAATGTCTATAAGGTGAATGCTAATGATGTATCAGGAAAAATATTAGTATTATTATTTTTTGGTAATTTATTGTTACGTTAAATAGATGTCATGTTATTTTCGGTATTTTTACACACAACACAGAGGGCACAACTTACAACTATGAGAGAACAAAATCCACGTACCCAAGCAAAGACATGGACCACCAAAATAACTCAAGGAAAACAAAGAAGAAATCAACAGAAATACAAAAAATAAAAGAACCCACCAATTACGAAAGAGAGAACCCACCAATTAAGAAAAAGAAAACCCATTTCAATCCCACCATTAATACCAAGCCAAAAAAATGGGAAAAAAAATGGCTTTCCTATTCATACACAAACCGACACAATTCATAAAAATAAAAGGATTTATCGCTAAATGACCTTTTTTTAGTAGTTTTTTAATCAATGATCAAAGTTTTTTTAATACCAAAGTCATTTTTTAATAAATGATCAAAGTTTTTAAAAATTAGTTAAAAAACCTTTTTTTTAATGATTAACTTGTGATTGATTACATAATAATTAATTAATGATTGAAATTATAAGGTAAATCATTAAATTTTATAATCAGTTGACCATCGATAAAATCTAAAAAATGATAAATAATTATTTTTCTAAAAAAAAGATTATGTCATTTATTAAAATAGGTGATTAAAAAAATCACCCAACCTAATTTGCCTAAAACCAAACAGCATGAAAAAAAGGAGAAAAAAAAAAAAAAAAACCTACAAAATTGGTTTTGAGAATTGAAGAGTAAGACCTTAGGAATAGCGAGAGCGTTGATGATGGCAAGAATGTCGTTCACAAAATCAGCCATGGAAGCCTTCTCGGGTTGTGGAGGCGGGTCGGACAATCCGTACCCTCTGTAATCGGGCGCTATTGCCCGGAACCCGGCCTTGGCCACGGAAATCATCTGGTGCCGCCAAGAGTACCATATCTCCGGGAACCCGTGCAGGAATACGACGACGTTTGGACCTGAAACATGCACTCATCGTTTGACCAAAGCGAAAATTGATGTGTGTGACTGACTGTGTCTGGTAAATTATTTTGAGCGGAGAAGAAGGTGTATGTATTTGTGGGGGAAGTGGAGAGGTGAGCAGGGGATTCTTACCCGTTCCGATCTCGGCGACGTGAAGCTTTAGCCCATCGACTTCCACGAACTTGTGCTGTATTTCATCCATTTTTGTGACTTTGGTTGTTTGGTTTAGTTGGTCTTTCTTTGAATATGGTTCTTACCACAATTTATTTTTTCTACTTTCCTTTTTTTTTTTGTTTAGTTAATAATTGAATTTTTTTTTTCTTTAAGATAAAAAAACAAATCAAAAAATTTGGATGATGTCATGTTGACAGTAAACACACTGTATTAGTAGATTATTTTATTTATTTTTAATTGCAAATGAGATATTTTTACTTCGCTATATATGTATATGAACGGCAAAAAGTATAAATTTTTGCATGATTCCTGACCTTAAAAAGACAAGAACACCAACGTAATTGGTTCAGTCGTAACGTATGTATTGAACTTGTATGTTATGGTTGTCATTAGTTTTGAATTTTAATTATATTGCTGTGTCAGTCTATTATTCTCGTGCAATGTTCATTTTATAAAAAGAGATCAGTAATGGAACCGTTTGAAAATGAGTGTGAAACATGATCGATTCAATCTCGGATCAAAAAGACCGTTTTTATTGACTTTTTTTTTTTTTTTGTAAAATAAATTTTTAAAGTTTGTGATTTACTTTTTAGTATGATTTACATGTTTGTTCTCATTCATTTTATTTTCATTTTAACTTATGATAATTAATTAAATAAGTAACAATGAAACAAAAGAAAATAATCAAAATAGGGTAATGCCATGAAATTATTTAAAAACTTTTTTAAATTAGAGAATTCACATAATAAAGTATGAAAACATATTTACTGACAAAATAATTGTTTTTAAGAAAAATAAATTTTTAATTGAGAGATGATAACAAAATATCAACAATTCATATGCCACTACATAATTCTCCTAAAAGAAAAATCAACCCTTGAGTTAAATTGATTTTTTCCTTTCTACCAAAAAACTTGATTTTTTTTTTTTTTCCCTTCTACTTAAATAAATATATATAAAAATAATAATAAATAAAACAAACAAGCTTTTGGATCAAAATTTAAATGGGCCATGGCCAAGCCCAAGCCCAAGCCCAAAATTTTTTGGGCTATCGACTTTCACGTGCGAAGTCTTCGTCACGTGACCTCGTCGGTGTTGCAAAGTTTCCCATTCTGAATCAAATCCGAACCTCCATTGTCTTTTACTCAAGTAGCCGATCAAATCAAACAATCTCCCACAGAGAGTTTCCTTTCCCACTTAATTTTATTTTATTTTAATTTTAATTTTAATTTTATTTTTCATCACAACCCAGTTTTCGAATTTTTCTACACTTTTTGCTTGAATCGCATTTGACTCGGAAAGAATCTTCCTCGCAAAGGTAATGCCTTTAAAACCCTAATTCACATCCCCAAATTCTCCTCCTTCTCCTCCTTCTTCTCCTTCTTCTTCAATTTCCTAGGGTTTCGAACCTCGAGCTGATTAAAATTGTTCTCTTTTTCCATTCATCGGATCTTCGGAGAGTTATTGTTGTTGTTAGGTTTTGCCGTGATCAGATTTAGTAAGTTTGTTCTTTTTCGGCGTTTTTTTTTTTTTTTTTTGTTTGTTTTTTGAATATGCGAATGTCGGATATTTAGTTTGGGCAATTGGATTAAGTGTTTATGTGAAAGTTTGATTTTTTTTTTTTCCTGTATTATTATTTTTCTCCGTTTTGTTTCGGGTTGTTTTTTGGCTGAGAAGTTGCAAATTTGGGTTGGTTCGAGTTTCTAGGCTTACGAGGATTGAAAAAATATTGGACGAAGCAGTGAATGTAAAATTGATTCAATGAAAAGTTATCAGTGAACTATGATATTGATTGGTGCCGTGTGGCAAATTGAAATCCTTAAGTGGGTTTGGAGAATTGTAGCTTGAATTCTATTCACGTGCTGAGTTTTATAATTATTCTGCTATTTTGTGTCGAATTTTGAGCTAGTTTGATTAACCAATTTGTGGGGTTTTGAGCAGAGATAGCTGAATTGTAGCAAGTAATGGCGGAATTAGAAAATTTGCTGCTGGAGGCAGCGGGAAGAACGAGTTCAGCAGGGAGGAACCGGCACTCAATCCCACCTAGAAGACGACGTGAGGGGTCATACTCTGATGGGGGAAGTGACTCTAGGGATGATGACTCGGACGATGATCGTGGTTATGCGAATAGGAAGCCATCTGGATCTCAAGTTCCTTTGAAGAAGAGGTTGGACCCTACTGAAATGGATGATGACCAGGGCAGTGAGGAGGAGGGTGATGATGTTCGGGGTTCTGATCGTGATGGTGACAGTGATGAATCTGATGTTGGTAGTGATCTTTACAAGGATGAAGATGATAGGAGAAAGCTTGCGGAGATGACTGAACTTCAAAGAGAGATGATTTTGTTAGATAGGGCATCTAAGAAAGAAGATAAGAATTTGAAGGAGAAGTTGAGACCAAAGTGGGACAACAAAGGAAAGGCTGCACAGTCGAGAAAGGAGACTCCTCCTCTTCCGTCATCTCGAGTACGCTCGTCTGCTAGATCTGCTGATAGGGCAGCTGCCAAGGATGATGCACTGAATGAATTACGAGCCAAGCGTCTGAAGCAGCAAGATCCAGAGGCTCACCGTAAATTAAGAGATGCATCCAGAGGAAGTGCTGGAGGTCGGAATTTATTGCAGAGCAAGAGGAAATCATTTACTGCCACAAGCCTGAGTAGTAGTTCTAGTCATAGTGACAGCGAGATTCAGTCTCAAAGTGAAGATGAAGGGTCCACTGGAGATGGTGGAATGATTGACAGCGATGATGAAGGGGGAGTGGGGTCAGAGGGGCTTACATTCGAGGATATAAAAGAAATTACCATCCGGAGATCAAAACTTGCAAAGTGGTTTATGGAGCCGTTCTTTGAAGAATTAATCGTGGGTTGCTTTGTGAGGGTTGGTATTGGGAGGTCGAAGACTGGTTCTATCTACAGGCTGTGCATGGTTCGGAATGTTGATGCATCAGAACCTGATAAACAGTACAAACTAGAGAATAAAATCACCTACAAATATCTGAATGTTTTTTGGGGCAATGAAAACTCTGCTGCCAGGTGGCAGATGGCAATGGTTTCCGACTCTGTCCCGAATGAGGAGGAGTTCAAACAGTGGGTTAGGGAGGTGGAGCGAAGCGGTGGTCGGATGCCAACCAAACATGATATTCTGGAAAAGAAGGAAGCCATTAAAAAAATCAACACTTTTGTGTACTCAGCTGCTACTGTGAGGCAAATGTTACAGGAGAAGAAATCTGCTTCAGCAAGGCCGTTGAACATTGCGCTCGAGAAGGACCGATTGAGGAGGGAGTTGGAAGTTGCACAAAGTAAGAATGACGAGGTGGAGGTCGAGAGGATCAAGACAAGACTGCAGGAATTAGAGGCATCCAGGAAAGCAAAGGAGACAGATGCCAAGGCCATTAGGCTGGCCGAGATGAATAGAAAGAACAGGGTTGAGAATTTCAAAAATGCATCTGAACTAAAACCCGTGAATACAGGTTTGAAAGCCGGGGAGGCTGGTTATGATCCATTTTCCAGAAGATGGACTAGGTCAAGAAACTATTATGTTTCAAAGCCGGGTGAGGCGAAAGGGGATGCGGGGGCAAATGCTGGAAACAATGGTGCATCAGTGAATGCTGAAAATAATGGGAGAGTTGGCATTGTAGCAGCAGAGGCTGGAATGGCATTTACTGCAGCGGCCTTGGAAGCTGCAGCAGATGCTGGGAAGTTGGTAGATACAAGTGCACCCGTGGATCAAGGGACAGTGTCGAACATGCTACACAATTTCGAGCTGCCAATCTCATTGACAGTGCTTCAGAAGTTCGGTGGACCACAGGGGGCTCAGGCAGGATTCATGGCGAGGAAACAACGGATAGAAGCTACGGTAGGATGCCAAGTTCCAGAGAATGATGGGAGGAGGCATGCGCTGACATTGACAGTTAGCGACTACAAAAGAAGAAGAGGGCTTCTTTGAAAGCGGGTTCTAATCAGAAGAATCACCGGTTGTTTCGGATGGAATTCCGACCTTTGGAGCTGGTTAAATGTTTGATCTTATGATCTGGGACTAAAGCTGTAGAATTATTGTGCCCTCGTACAAGTTGTCTCGCACTTTTACGGGGTAGTTGAACTAGACTAGCATCGTGTGGCGTTTCTTGAGTTTCAGCTCAGCGGATGTCGGTATTGAGACATGCTAGATTTGTATCTTAAAAAGCAGTTTGTTATTATTTAGTTAACAGAGAGCACAACAGATGCAGCTTTTCGGATTTGATGTGGAACAAACGCCAGATTTGGAGAGTTGATGTGCAGAAATGACGTGTAGACACCTAAAAATTGCAGTGCTCGTGTATTTTAGCCCGTTTCTATCCCATTTTTCATAACCGTGGGGAATTGTTGTTTTACCTCTGGATTAAATTTTTAATGGTTTGATTTATGAATATTCATGTTAAAAGTTTACAACGCCCAACACAAACTATTCGTAGTCTTGAAAAATTGACATTTCCACCGATATTTTCGTGGAAATTTTTGTATTTTGGAAATACTAATATGAAAATAAGGGTGTCGTATCTTTTCCGTAGAATATTCACGAAATTTTCATCGAAATTTTCATAAACGTTGATTTTTCATAGAAATATCAATTATTGCAAAAATTGTAGTGGTAAATGACACAATATTGTGGAAATTTCTACGGAAATACAGATAAAATATCCGTAAAATATCAATTGTAATCTTATTTTATTTTTTAATATAGTAAATTCATGATTTTTTTTAATTCACACATAAATTTCTTTTATATATATATATAAATAGATAGTGGAGATTGAGAGACATGACATGTTCAAATTGTATAAAATAAATATTCAAATGTCATATATTATATCGATGTTGTTCACTTTGATAAAATATGTCAAATACTTTCGAACATTATACAAGCTCTTTTAATATTAATGTTTTCTTACTATGTATGAAACAATAAACATAATGTACCTATATTATGTTGCATTTCAATGATTTTACTTAATTGGTACATGCCAACTTATCATTTACTGCATTATGCTTCATTCTTTACCATGCAAATTTGTCATATACTTGGTATTTAATTGAAAGTTTTATTTAATTTATGTATTATCAATTATTTTAGAGTTTCATAAAATTTTATTAAAAAATTTAGTATTTTAAAATAAATTTTCATATTTTACATCAATTTCCAACGATTATGATATTTTCGTCGAAATTTCTATAAAATCTGAATATCATTATTCCTGGAAATATTGATATTTTCATCCTCACTCTTAAATAATTTTAATAAAAATTAATCTAATGGCTATAATACTCGTTTTTACTGATAGTGAAAAATAAAAAGGAGGTACAGTAGATATTCTCATTTCGTTGTTAGTCTGTTCGTAACATTTATGGTTATCCTTTGAATAACTTATGTCCTTCAGGTCATCGACGTGCGGTGAGAATGCATAGTTGAACACATGTTCTCTCTTGACTCTCATAATGAGTTGGAAAAGAATGGTTTTGCTTTTTAACCATCAACAAAACCAAGTTTAGGATTTAGCAAAACTCGTACCAGATTCAACAATTGTTTTTTAACTTGTTGGAGTGGACATCTGGTTTTATCTGTGTTTTGCTAAAAGGGAATTGGGAGTTCAAAATTGGCTACGAAATAGAGCTTGCGTAGTAATCTTGCACCCCAATAAATGGCGTGAGTGACATTTGGGCTTTGTTTGATTGGTTGGTTTAATTCAACTCAACTCAAACTTTTTTTTGTCTTTTTTCCAAAACGTTTGTCTTTTTCTTAAAAAGTTTTATTTTTTCTGAAATTCAAAAAAAATTACTATTACAATTAAAATATTTCAACTCAAATTAACCAACCAAACATACACTTGGAGAAATTAAAAATGTACGCCTCTTGCAGGATTTATTTATCAGGATCGTCACATCACTCAATAGGGAACCATAAACAATTGTTGGGTTTTTCTTTTCTTTTTTTTTTTTTTTTAATAACTGCTGCGGCTCATGTTGGTGGTGTATGATGAGATGGTTAAATTTTATCAAAATTATATGAAAAGAATATTATATATACGAGAATAGATGATTTTTAATGCATATTTAACAGTTAAAAATAGAGCTATAACAATAGTGTATTTACTGTAGAAATCTCCATATTCCTTGTCCACATAATAGAGCCATGTTTCTTGAAACAGTCACTTATTCTGCCTCTTTAATTACATGATCCAAATGTTCTTTTTCAAAATAAATAAAACCATCGTGTGGTGGTGTTTCGTTTATGTCTATATCTCTAATCTATAATTTATAACATATTAAAAAGGAGAGTTTTCCTAAAACACTACTAAAAATTTTGGTTAAATTATTTTGTTTGTTTGTTTGTTTTTTTTTTTTTTTTTTGTGATGATGTCTTTTTTTTTTTGTCCTTCTATACTCACTATGTGGCAGGTCTTGAGCCGTCATGTAACAATTTTAATTAAAAAACTAATTTAAAAAAATTAAAAAATTTTAATTTTTGACTTGTTGTGTTTGTTTGTTCTGCACGCATAATACAACTAGTATATAATAAAAGGAGTATTATAGACAAAGAGGTTGGTATTTTTAGATAATCTCGGGAGGTGAATGTCTCTCATGTGATATATGAATATCTCATAAAATAGATTGTCAATATTCTCTGATGTGATAGGGACGTCTTGAATTCAAGTATTTATCGAGAAAAACGGATATCCTATCAACCAACTTATAAAACGTTCTTGAAGTACGTTGGTTGCTTCACGATCAAACATGACTCCTGAAGAGGCTCGATTCACCATGGCTTGACTTAGACATCATGGCTAGACTTGGATCTTTCCTAGTAGTTAGAGCCTAAAAAGCACATTTTCTAAAGTTTCCCAGCAGTAAGATACATGACTAAAGTTTCTTAGGTTTATTTGTTTGACATTCAAGTTTAATTCTAACTAAATTATACTTTTTTATCTTTTTTTTTATTTTTTTATTTTTCTAAAAAGTCAATAAAATTTATAACTAGTTTTTGAAAAATCAACCAATTTTAACTTAAAATTTTCATATCTAATCAGCAAACTAAACGTAAACTTTAGTTATTATATTTGTTTACAAATCACGAGCCACATGCCCATTTTATTTGTTGTTCAAAAGCATAATAGAAAGATTCTCATTTATATATTAGAAAAATTTATCATAAAAACCATACTCTCAGCTTTGTTAATCATCGTTTTAGTAATTGTTCATCTTCTCAGTGATCTGATATAAAAGAGGAAGCAATTCAGCATCTCACGTTATAAGTATGTAATATAAGTACTACTCACAGATCAATTTTTAAATATCATTTAAATGATTAAAACAACAGTATGTTATATTTTTACCATAAATTTTGCTTTATATTTGATGCGTTATTTAAAGCTGTTTATATATATATATATATATATATACACATACACACATATATGGTCCTTCTTGTCTCCATGACATGCTGACCAAAGTTCCTCTTTCATTGTTTTCGGGTTCGTTTGGCAATAAGTTTAGTTTAAGCTAAACTGTATTTTTTTTATCATGATTTTTGTCTTTTTCTGAAAAAGTTTTTTGTCTTTTCTGAAAAATTACTATTGAAACTTAAAAATCTTAAACTAAACTCATTCACCAAACACCCCAACTTTCTTCCCGTCTTTTTCCTTTGATTGCTGATACAGTGGATTTCCAACTTTTTGATGCATAAACTACTATTTAGTGCAAGTAAGCAAAAAATTAAAAATAACCCAATTTTATGTACGTTTAATTCCAATTTCCATCGTAATATAATAGTTACAGATGGGTCATAATCTAAACTCTTATTTTAAGTCACTAATTTGTTCAACATCGTTTTTTTTAATTAGTTCGTATTTCGTTTTCGTTGACAAAGAATCAATGTTTATCTTTTACATTAAAATAGAAACAAACTTTACTTCCCGTCTTGTTTAATGTGTGTTTGAATCATATCGCACGTAAGAAGCACAGCACTTCATTATTTTATTTAGAGATAAGATTCCAGAACAGGCACGTTATAAGAAAACCAAGATTTTCTATTTCTTTTATGTATATTAAATATTAAATAAATTAAACAACAAATTATACATGTACATATATCTATACATATATAAATACAAATTGCCGTCTCTGCAAGTCAATGCTTGAAAGCTTGAAGCAATGCATTGTTATCCCAATTAACAAAGAGTGGGGCCTAATGGTTTTTTTTATTTTTTATTTTATTTTTTTTGCTTTTTGCCAATGGCCTATATTATATATAGGTAAATTATTTATCAGGTTGGGTATTCTAAATATGATTTTTATATTCATTAATCAATATTTTTAAAATTTTCTCCAGCACATTATATGGAAGTTTGTACACGTTATTGCATGTGTGTTTGCTAGTGAAATCTTTGAAGAAATCAATTTTATCAATAGAAAAATAGAAATAAGAGGCATTAAACTTCTATGTTTTTGTTTTTGTAATCTTGGAAATCTTTTTTTTTTTTTTCCGCGTAAGTTTTACATCTCTCAAACTTTGAATTTCGCGATTGATACTTCTTTAAACGAGATGTCATATATATATATAATAGTTTTTTTTTTAATTTTCCTTCCGGTAGGAGGTCCATCCAACATAATATAGAGTGTCTCTTATATAACCATAAAAGTATAAGACGCAATAATAATACAAAAAAATAATAATAATAACATACGATAAATCTGAAAGTTCTGCATTATTAATAAAAATCATTTTTTTAATAGATTATAACACCCAAAACAGATAATCTAAATTTATCATAGAGATGTTATGTTACGTTTTTTTTTTTTTTGAAATACTGCTGCATCTTACCATATTTTATGTTATAAGTAAGACACATAATATTACAATAGAGGAACATCCCACCAAAAGGAGAGAAACCTCAATAATGACTTTATTTTGTCCTAAAAGATATTTACAACTTTTGTGCTAGTCTTTCACTCTTTTGGAAACAGATGGTAACACAAGTTTTGTCTTTTTTCGTTATATTATCAAAATTATTGTACAGTGAGTACGTAACTCTCTCTCTCTCTCTCTCTTTCTTCCTTTGATTTGTTTTTCATTGTTGAAAACCATACTTGAATTTGAAAACTGCCATATGGCATTGAATGAACCGTTTTCAAATTACAGTATGCTAATATTCGATCTCTTATTCTTTATTGGATCATTTCTCAACTTTACTGCAAATTAGTGTACCATAATCATTTAGCAAACACAAACACTCAATGTTACAACTCTTTTAAAAGCACAGTTGATGAAACACCCAGCTGCTCTATATGACAGTTGAGCATTTGGTTACGGGTTGGAATTGAGGTGTGTGTTTGGTGATGTGCTTGAATTGTTGGAGTTAAAAAATGTTAATACTTGAAATGTGTTTTGAAAACATATCAATGCGGAGTTTGTTTTATTTTTCTCGATATTTTATGTAATTTAAAAAAAAATCATCCAATTTAAACTTGCATGTAAATATAAAATTATGGATTTTTAAAATTTGAGTTACAAAATTATAATAGTTACTGTGAATAGTAAAGGTTGATTAAATTTTTAAGACAAAAATATTTTGATTCAAACTAGATTGAACGAGTATACCAAACAAGTCGTTAACTCAACACGACAAACAACAATAACTTTTATGGGCTATATTAAATGCCGAAGTCGTGGCTGTGTGTAACAACTAACAAGAATAGAATTTTGAGAATAACTTTTGCAAGGAACATCGATGATAATAATAATAATAATAATAATAATAATAATAATATATTTTGTCTACCCAACTCTGTTAAATAATGTGCATTTTTTTATATGACAATTCTTCATGAAAAATGCTAGTATACAAATGTGTAGCAGTTATCGTTGATTTCGCCCTAGTAATTTATTCCTTTGTAATTTAAAAACAAGCAAAGATTTTTACCATAGCCATAAGCAATATTTGTTTAGGGGTGGATGACAAACCATCCATTTTCATCTCATTTTAAACTTTTTTTTGTCTTTTTCCTAAAAAATTTTTGTCTTTTTCCCAAAAAGTTTTTTGTCTTTTCTGAAAATTCAAAAAAATTTACTATTACAACTAAAATATTTCAACTCAAACTAACACATCAAACACCCCCTTAGTCTTTTTTTTTTTTTTTTTCACTCTTAAAATAGCTCACAAAGGAGATTTTATTCGATTCCAAAGTGAGTGACACTTCTTTATTGAATGGCGAGTTGAAATTTGGAAAAAAAAAAAAAACAAAAAACAAAACAAAACAAAAAACAGAAACAAAAAAGAAGCTGTTGTAATTCCACAAAAAAAAAAAAAAAAAAAAAAGAGAGAGAGTGCCAATGGAATTTTCAACTTTCAACTGTAACACTGAACTTAGCCAACTTTGCACTTGAGGTCTTCGGCCCAAAAAATAAAATAAAATAAAATAAAATCAAACCTTTATACGAAATGTGATCTTTCTTACGTAGGTTCAGCTTTCAGCCTGACACTGTACTAGTTTCTCTCTCTCTCTCTCTCTCTCTCTCCCTGTGTTTCTCTCTCCCGGTTTTTCTCTCTCTAAAAACCCGAGTGAAAGGTGCGATCAACTTTCACTTTAACACACATTTCCGATTCTCAAGGATGTCACCAAACACGTCAAAACACACCCTTGTCTTGTCTTCTTCCCAGTTTTGCCGCCTCCGCCATTAAAAAATGTTTCCTCATTCTACTTCTTCTTCTTCTTCGTCAGCTCTGAGAAGAAAAACTGAACTCTAAAAAAGAAACCCCGTTTCCTCAAAGGAAGAACCGAAACCTTAATTAATAATGTTTGACTTCTTCGAAACTCCTCAACTTAGAATTCCCCGTCCTCTCCTCGTCTTGTTTCATCAACTTCAGGACCTCAAAAGATCTCTTTTTGATTTTCTCTTTTGCGCTCCAACTTCTCTTCTCGCTCTTCTTCTCCTCTTCCTCTTGGCCTACAATGGCGTCTCTGTCTTCTACGTTCACGTCCCGAACTTTCTCGCCAATTCCCCGCCCGAACCGGCCAATTTCCCGCTCCAAATTCCCCTACCCAAATTCTCGTCTTCTTCTTCTTCTTCTTCGAAGCTCTCGTCCTCTATTATGTACGTGGTGAGAGAAGAGAACTCGCCTTTGTTCTTGAATCCGACTCTCCAAAAACGCGACTTTCCGCTCAGACCCGCGTCGAAACTCGCCTCCGCGTTTCGAAAGCCGAAACATGCCAGTAGGAGAGCGAAACGCAGGCTTCGAAGCCTGGTCGCCGAAACGGAAAACCAGTTCTTCTCGGCGAGAATGAGAGAGTTCTTCTTCGGTAGTTCCGGAAAATGCAAGCTTCGCTTCTTCATGACGTGGATTTCCTCGTTGGATTCGTTCCGAGAAAGAGAGTTTTTCGCTATCGAAAGCTTGTTCAAGTCCCACCCAAACGCTTGTTTGGCCATAATCTCCAAGACAATGGATTCCGAGAGGGGAGTCGGAATCCTGAAACCGTTCTCGGATTCGGGTTTCAGAGTCATGGCGGTGTCTCCTGACTACGATTCCATATTCAGACACACCCCCGCGGAATCCTGGTTTAACGGCCTGAAGAAAGGGAATGTCGATCCTGGCGAGATTTCTCTCGGTCAAAACCTATCAAACTTACTCAGACTATGTCTGTTGTACAAGTTTGGCGGTATTTACACCGATACCGATATGATCTTCGTGAACAGTTTCTCGAAACTGAGAAACGTGATCGGAGCTCAGACGGTGGATTTAGAAACCGGGAATTGGAGCAGACTAAACAATGCCGTCATGGTATTCAACAAGAACCACCCGTTGCTCCTCCGATTCATCCAAGAATTCTCTCTCACGTTTGACGGGAACAAGTGGGGCCACAACGGCCCGTACTTGGTCTCGAGAGTCGTGTCGAGATTAAGTAGTGAAAAGGAAAACAATTATCCTGGTTTAAACTTCACTGTTTTGCCTCCTCATGCGTTCTACCCTGTGGATTGGAGCAAAATTAGGAGCCTTTTCACGAGTCCTCGCGACGAGCAACACTCGAAATGGATGGTGGGAAAGACGAAGCATATTCGGTCCAAGAGTTTTTCTGTACACCTTTGGAACAGACAAAGCAAGAAGTTAAAGATTCAGAAGGGAAGCATTATTGATCACATTCAGAGAGTTTTCTGTGTTTTCTGTAATTCTTCTAGTTCTGTCTCTTAGCTAGTTTGTTGAGCATTGGCCATTGGGAGGGGACATAGAATAAGACTTGACTAGTGTAAATTGGTCTCAAAAATTGTCTTGTTGATTGTTTTCAATGCTTGTTTCTCATTCCATGATCACAGTAATTAGACGAAAACAGATTTTTTTTTAATTTTACAATCTCGATCCGATGCCACGCTCATTGGTTTTGTAAGTGATTGTGTTAAATCAAGGGTAGCCTTCAATTTCGATCCATTTGCATTGACATCCGAAGTCATCTGTCCCGAAAGGAACAATGTTTCTCATAGGGCGATTTTTAGTTTTCTGGGTTTAGGTTTTTGTTTTTGCAGAACTTGAAATGAAAGTGAAATGAATATCGTGAAGTAATGTGGCTCTCGGCATTATGATTTTGTTGATTGTACAAGATGTACACGTTGCTGAAGCTATGAAAACGAAATTGATTTCATTGAGGACAGAATATCTCGTTATAGAAATATTGTTAAACTAAGAGAAGGCACATGGAATATGTAAATTGTGAAAGTGATGTGTCAACTTTAATCAATTACTTTCTTTCTGGACCTCCCGTAGGCCACCATGTGCAGATCCTTTGGATAAGCTTCTTTATTTTTTATTTTTTATTTTATAATTTGACATCATAAATTCTTCCTATTGGTCATTCTTACTTGTAGAGATATATTTTTTTAAAAATTTTTTAGAGCACAAAAATGTAACCAAGTTGTGTAACGATGGTGGGAGAAATAGAGAGATAAAACACTTTGTCAAATGGTGAAATAGTTGTTTAATTGATCTCTCCGTTTTGTCTGTGTAAAGTTTAAGCATAAGTGGCTCGGTCGTCTGTCTAACCATAAGCTTTAGGTAGTTAAAAAAGCACTAATTGCCACTTCTTGTCTCTTAGCATGAGACTTGCTGCATGTATCATCCTTTCTCCTATATACGTATGCATCATATATATATATATATATATATATATGTTTATAAATGTGTTTGTGTGTATATTGTGACAAGCAATTGTTGGTACGAAAGATGCCTTTCACCTAATCATACTTTTTATTCTTTGTTGATTGGCAAGTAGTGCAAAATACGTGCTATTAAACTCGTTCAAATTGAGTTTGCAGCCAAAAAAAAAAAAATAATAATAATAAAAGGAAAAGTTCAAATCAATTGTTTATCTATTGTAACCTTGGCAGTTCGCCTCCATTCACAAGTACCCCAAGCTTTCACTTTTTGATTTTCATTTAAGAAAAATTAATATTTTGCATATACATAGTTCCCTTATTAGGATTTATTTATTTATTTGTATTTACTCTAACTTCAGAAAATCATTATATTTAACGAGATTCTTTATTTCGTAATTATGAAATCCATCCACAAAACTTCTTATTTAGTAAATCTCCTTTATTTTTTATAGGGATATTTCTCAATCACCATAAACCTTTGTGTTTTCTTCCTTTATTTTCTTTTTCTGTAATGTCTAACACTCTATTGTCGTTTAATTGGTGCTCTGGGTCAACAGGCTGTTTGCGTTCACTGGTTCTTCATGTCCATTAATGAGCTGAAAAAAAAAAAAAAAAAAAAACCAACAGTTATAAGTTGAAAAAAAAATCTAATTTGTGCTCTACGTCAGCTAGTTACTTGTTTGTCTAGTTCTTCAGATACATAAAGATAGGGGGAAAACAAAATAAAGTGTAAAATTCCCTTTATTTTTCTCATTGGTATTTAGTATCGGTTTTGATATTGTTGTCGTTATAATGGTTTCATTGCCGTTGATTTTTTTCTTTATGTGTTTCACGTTGTTATTTATTATTTTATTATCGCTTATTATTCTCATATTTTCCTTCACAATGCCATTCAATTTTTAATGTCGTTTTGTGTTCTAATCATTACTTGTATTTTCATGCCATAATCTTTTGTTTATTCTATTGTCGTATTACATTTTGTTGTCGTTCGATTCTTCTCATCGTTCTCTTATTACTTGTCATTGTACGCTTTGTTGCCGTTTATCTTTCCCGCTATTGTCGTTTTATTATTCTTATAGTCGTTTGTGTATTCTTATCAATAGCATCGTTTTTCATTTCGATGTCGTTTAGTTGCCGTTGCTTGCTCCTTGTGGTTTCATACTTGCTGTCACCGACTGGTTGTTTCTTACTTTTATTGTCGTATTCCATTCAATTGTACTGTAATCAATCTTGTCGTTGTTCTCTCAATAATTGTCGTTTATATTTCTCGTTGTTTCTCATGTTGTCGCCATTTGGTAACTTAATTGTCGTTTACTATGCAATCGTTTGTTTATTCTTTATTATCATCTCTTACGTTGTTGTCGTCTGTTCTTCGCACAAACTCCAATGTTCTTTTACCCTCTTTTTTAAGTCGTTTTTCGCCGTGCGTTCATCAATTTTTTTGCTGTCACATTTTGTGGTTGCTTTTCGTTTGGTTGCCATTTTCTAACTAAACTTGTCGTCTAAGACTGTTGGCTTTCCAATTTTGTCGTCGTAACATCTTAGCTTATCAACTTGGTCGTAGGCTAATTTTGGCTCATCAATCGTGAAAATTTCGATGTCTAGGTAAAATTTTAGGTAAAATTTTAAATATTATGAGGGTAACGTTTTGACTGTTTAGATGTTTTTCTACTATATTAAATGTTTCCATCCAAATGTTTATTCGAGACGAAGGATTCATCATGCAGCTTAATTGAGCTTAAATAATCTCAAACTCATAACTCTATTTTAGAGTTGTTTTTACACCAAAATGGTATAATTTTAACTCCAAATTTAAAGTTTGCATCTACTTAAAACAATATTGTAAAAGGAATATTTCTGACAACTAATCTATTTAACTAATTATCAACTTGTATATTTATTTACATATTAGTGCAATAAATTGATAACTTTCCCCGCTCCAAAATGGAGTTGTAGTTTGACGTCACGTTGGAGCCCCAAAGTTGGGCTGAGTACCTTATTATGGAGTTCAGTTGGGGATGATCCCGGTAAGCTCTCTCAGATGTAATGCTTTAATCTTCCGCTTTCCAACCTCCTTTTTTTTTTTTTTTTTTTTTTCCCTTTCATTGAACCATAATGATGCTTCCTGATCAACCCAAGTCTCACGTGAATTTTTTTTTTTTTAATAATTAATTGTCTCACATGATTGGCTCCTTGGCATAACGATCAAAAATTTTTTTTTTTTTCATTTATACTTTTTATTTTGAACTTGAGATTAAGATTTAAACTTTTCACCTTGTAGTAAAGTTATATGTGAAATTATTACTAAATTATTCCCTTCTCTTTTGCTTTATTATACTTCACAATTCTCTTTTTTTTTTTTTTTTTTTTTCTTGTTTTAAAATTTACAAATTTTCTCTGTTAATATTTACATTTCAAAATTTATTTCAGTCAAAATTTTTTTTAATTTTAATACTCGATTTATCCTAACAATTAAAATGACACAAACTTGTACTAAAATTTCAACTCATACTTCTGTTCACATCATTGACAGTTTGAATAAATTTTCACGGATATTTTTTAACTATAACTATCATTATAAATGTAATTTTAAGGTAATTTTACTTTTAGTTGTATTAATTAATACAAATGCTTGTGCGTAGTGCTTACCCTTAATAGTTTATAATGTTACGAGAAGGTTAATTGTAACATCTATATTTTTGTGACTTTTGTAGATAAAGAGTAATTTATAAGAGCATAAATCTTTTTGAAATTATCAAATATTGCACGCAGGTTCATTCTACTTGAATGATATGGGACTCTTCAACAGTTTATCTATCTCTGTTTTAGTAGAAGGAAAATATATATATATATATATATATATATATATATAAAAGTATGCAGTGAGAACTTGAGTACTAAGCAAAGAGCAACGATAGAAGCAAAAAGCAACAATATATCATGTCGAACCAACTGTTAACAGAAAGCAAGACATAAATTTTCCTATTAGGTCAATGAAGTTTAGGCAATTTGAATTCCATATCCCGGAGATAAAATAAGCATCTAGGAGCAAAATATGCACATCAAACTCTAAATTAATTCTAGTCTTATCACTATTTTTTACCTCTCAAAACTTCTATTGTATCTCCCTAACCAAATTAAGTATTTAGAAGCTCTTCGCTTTTGCAACACTAGACGCTCTGCATCTTCCATTTCCACTTCGCCTCCTTGCCAATCTCTTTCGCTCTCGAACATCATCTCGATTTGTTCTTAGGACTTGCCTTTTGCTTTCGGAACACAAGTGTGGACAAAGGCAATAGAGAGAGCCGAAATCACGGCGAAAATGATCAGGGTTCTCGCTAGCGTGATTGCGTGGGAAACTGATAGGAATGATATCGTGATCACACTACGGCTTACCCTACTTAGCTATGAGGGCTGACGCTTGAGCTCGAAGCCTCAGAATAAGGGTGGCAATATGGGTCACGACACGATAACACGAATCTAAAACGACACAAATTTTACGGGTTCGGGTTGAGAAAAATAGTGGTCGTGTCGATTTCGGGTCACCTGAAATTGACATGGAAAAATTCGTGTCATGTTCGGGTTGGACCCGTAGAACCTGAACACGGCACGAATTTTTCCGTGTCAATTTCGGGTCAAATGTTGTATCAATTTCGTGTCAAATTTCGGGTCGATTTCGGGTCCAACCCGAATTTCGTGTCAAATTCGTGTCAATTTTGGGTCAATTTCGTGTCAAATTTATGCCAATTTCGTGTTAATTTCGGGTCGTGAGTCAATTTTGGTTCGTGTCGCGGTTTCGTATAGTTTTCGTGTCACGGGTCGTGTTTGGGTTGGGGAAGAAAAATTTCGACACGACTCTAACACGACACGAATTTGATACATGAGACGAATTGCCACTCCTACCTCAGAGGGAAGATCTCTGATAACACCACCCAACAAATTGGCCCAATTCCACTGAGAAGAATGCCACATTTGCTAGAATTGCCGCTATGATTAACTTTGCCGTCTCGGAGAATGGCAAGAGTGAGGCTTAGACCGAATAAGCAAGTAGTGGCATTCGCTGAACCAAAGGAGAAGGTCTCACTCATAATCTCTATCCGTAAAGCTTTGAATTTGTACTTTTCAGACTTCGCCATCCCTGAAGCAGTTCGTTGTATATCCTTGAGCCTCTCTTCCACTTTTTTGTCACTACTCTTTGTCTTGGACAGTACTGATCTTGTCCCTTCAATTTTGTCCCGAATCACAAACCATAATCGGGGATTACAAAGAGCATGAAGCCAATGAAAACTGAAGGGATGATTCCCACACCAAGCATGATCTTCCAGCTTATGTGCGATGGAAGTCTTGAAAAGGCATAGTTTCAAATGTAGACAAGTAGGATTCCGAACTTGCAAATATTTCAAGGAAAGAGGCGAGAGAGCCTCTAGCCACAACAGGCGCTATCTCGGTGATGTAAACTGGCACAATCATGGTCCTAAGTCCTACTCCAATACCGGCTAATAACCTGCCTACCCCTCAACAACCCGAAAGACGGAGAAAATGCCATTATAGCGGCGCTATCTGGAAATCTAAGGCTGCAAATGCAAGAGTCCATTTTCTGCCAATTGAGTTTGATGTTTTTCCTTCTGCTAAATTGTCTAATAGCTCAGAATTCCAATTAAAATCTCTTCTTGTACCTCTGATATCTTTAGATCTTCTTGAATGAATAAAATCGAGCCACTTATAACCCACACATCTACCCAACAACAAGTAGAAATTTTATATACCAGTTTCACTAATAGTGAAAAATTGGTAAGAAGTTAAGAAGTAGTTGTAGAAACATGTTAAATAAAGAGCACAAAATATGTCCATAAAAGAAAGGCAGGAAATATGTTCCATTTTAAGCCGTTCATAACCCTGGTGAGTCCCATATCGACAGGAAGTGAGGATATTATGTGACATATAAGTGTTTATGAGTTCTTTTCTAGTTATTAAAGGTAATATTTTTCATTTTGCTCTATCTATCTGTTTATATTGCTGCCTAACTCTGAGCACAAGCTTTTGATTTCAAATTTTTAATCCTCTTGTTTGTGCTTTCATTTATCTTAAAATGTACCTTACGAAATTCGATGAGGAATGAGCGATATTTTTAACTCCTTTTGAAAACTTAAGGGATAATTTTCGAATAGATTAAAAACTGAAGGGATATTTTTTGGATTATCCAAAACACAGGGGTAAAAATTAGATTTAGTAAAAACTCAAGGGTACTTTTTGGATTTACAGATTAATACCAACTTCAGATTAGGTTCCTGCTTCGCGCGAATCAATTCCGGCTTAATATAAAAGCTAATATCCATTATCCTGCACAAAATCTTTTCCCTCTCTGTTCCCCAGCGTCGTTGGTTCCTCTTCAACTTCCACTCTCACTTGGAGACTTTTCTTGAATCGGAGTCTACCTCTGTCTGGACATGGCGGCGGAGACGCTTCCGCACCCAAACGGCGTCGTTTCTAACGGCGACCTTGATGTTAACCCTAGCTCCAACGCCGCCAAGAAGTCGCGGGAGAGCGAGCGCCGCCGTCGGAGGCGGAAGCAGAAGAAGAACAAAGCTTCAAAAACGTCCGATGCCGCTGCCGGAGACGAAAACGACGCCGATGACGACGCCAAGGAGAACGACGAATCGCAACAGGTTTGCTTTGTCATCTTTTTTTTTTCCTGTGCCGTGCAGTGAGAAGTTGATTGCTAGGGTTTCGTTTGATTGGTTTACCGGAATTAGGAGTGTCTTTACGATGCTGAGGTCGGAGATGGAATGGTAGTTGTGTTGGAGGTGCAGTTTTCGCTAGATCGGTGAAATTAGGGTTTACGATCGGAGTTTCTTTGTTCGTATAGAAATTGGAAGAACTGAACTGGAAAAATGAAAGAACTCGGAGAGGTAGAGAAATTGAAACGTTTCTTGAACTTGAAGCGCTTGGGTTTTTCTATGAGCAACTTTTGTAGATTAAGTTGGTTAAACCGTTGAATTGCTTGTTGTTCTGTGATCAGGAAAGTGAAAAGAAAAAACAAATAAAAATGTGGGAAGAGGACAGAAAATTGAAGCAAAAAAAATTGCGTTTGAATCTAATAGTAATAAGAAATGGAAGACTTTTGATGTTTTCTTTCTTACGGGGTATACAAGTTGCTGTTTGTAAACTTGGTGACTTGATGAGTGAAGACGATGTTGATTGCTCTGCAAATTTATTTTACAAATGTAGAGTGAAATTATCATTATCTTTTCAAGTAAATTTTGTAGTTTATGTGGATATGTAAATAAGATTTGTTTAGGTTGTTCTGTCACTTTAGTGATTTTACGGTTATTATTGATTGGTGTATTATGTTTGCTTAAATTTTTTTCCAACAATTTTCAGATTGTGGGGCAAGTTGTAGTAGAGTATGTTCCAGAGAAAGCGGAGCTAGAAGATGGTATGGATGATGAATTTAGAAAAATATTTGAAAAATTCAGTTTCCAGGATTCTGCTGGCGCTGAGGTATAAAGCAAAATACTTTGATTTTGATTTTCTTTTTTGTTTTGAATAAAATTGCTGATGCATTTCTACTTTTTCTAAGGAGGAGAAGAAAGATGAGTCTGCTGAGAACACAACTGCAAATAAGAAGGCCGACTCAGACTCAGAAGAGGAGGAACAGGACGACCAACAAAAAGAGAAAGGCTTGTCAAATAAGAAAAAAAAGGTTTAGTGACTAAATTCCTTTTAAAATGAAAGTCATCATAATCATTGATTCATTTCTGTTGGGAAGATGACAAAAGTACTTTAATGTCTTGCAGCTTCAACGGCGGATGAAGATTGCTGAACTGAAACAGATCTGCTCTAGGCCTGATGTTGTTGAGGTATTGATATTTTCGGTTGAAATTGCTTGCCCTTTCCCTTTTGCTCTTTATTTTAGCTTTCGGGTCTTGCTTTCTGGTTTCTTCTTTTGCTTTTGGTTTTAAGCGTGTTCTTTGGATTTGCATTTGTTTATATGTTTTCAGGTGTGGGATGCAACAGCATCAGATCCTAAGCTGTTGGTTTTTCTGAAATCTTACCGAAATACTGTACCTGTGCCAAGGCATTGGTGTCAAAAACGGAAATTTTTGCAGGTTAGCAGTCCTTCAAATTTGAACACTATTGTTTGAGATGTGCATGCACGATTGATGGGTATAGGGTTTAGAATTAGGTAAGATCACATCAAATAAGGTTTCTCTTATATGTATATATGTGATTCTTGCAGGGTTGTGGCTGTCGCAAACTTGGAGCCTGGACTAGTAGGTGTTCGACTAAGGGCACCCTTGAATTATTATATTTTTGTTTAATATACATGCTAGAGTGGGTGGTGATGTAGGAGTTTTATTGTTATTAATAGGGGGGTTTTTAACGCATGAGCATATTTGCATCATAGAATTTGGAATTATTTACCTCTGAGGCGCTGATTTATCTGCTTTGAATTTCAGATGCCTTTATATTCTGCCTAGTGCTCGGGATGAATTCATCTATGTTTTTTTTCCCTTGAATTTTTGTACGACAGAAATGATTTTGATACAAAATCTTTCTTAACGGTGCTATTGAAAAACTTTGCATCTCATGGGGGGTTTCAATTTGTCTTGCAGGGAAAGCGTGGTATTGAGAAGCAGCCTTTTCAACTACCTGATTTCATTGCTGCCACTGGAATTGAAAAAATTAGACAGGTAATAAATTTCAGTAGTTTATTAGATTAAATTGTGTGCTTTGTTTGTCGATCTTCATCTATGTTCACTCTGGTTTAAAAAGAATTTGTTTTTATTTGTGTACATGCAACTATCCTTTTACTTTTCTTTAAAATATTTTGGAAGTTTAAAATCTACTGTTATGTTTTAAGATATAAAAAGTTAGAAGTGGAAACCATTGAATGAAGATGGTAGATATGATTGACACCCTTTACGTGGAATTACACTGGAGGTTCTAGCCTTTAAAATTTATAGCGTAAAAAGATAAGGCATACTATCCCTTTCACCATTTGTTGTAGGCCTAGTTTGCATTAATAGATTTTTCGTTATCTTGTGCTGTTTAACTTAATTTCCAGTATGTCATTGTGGAAGAAGACCGCTTACATTTTCTGCATCATTCGTGATTGTCTGTGTAGGCTTACATTGAAAAAGAAGATAGTAAGAAGTTGAAGCAAAAGCAACGAGAACGTATGCAGCCAAAGATGGGCAAAATGGATATCGACTATCAGGTTTCTATCAATTAATTGTTTAATATAATGTTATCTCTGTATGGTGGCCTTCGTGATTGGACTTGTATTTACATTACAGTATTTTGTGTAACGAAAAAACTTTTGATCTTGTTTACTAGGTTCTCCATGATGCATTTTTCAAATACCAGACTAAGCCAAAGCTGACATCTCTTGGTGATATGTATCATGAAGGGAAGGAGTTTGAGGTATCATACTTGTATTGAGATGTGTTTTCATGATCTTTACCTTATGTGTCCTTCTTTTGTCTTTTGAGGTTTGGCTGTTATATGCTTTCTTGTTACGGCCCAAAGAAAGTGGTTGACTTTGACCAAAGCATGAAAATTTGTTTCTTCACGTGTGGTGACGGCACAAATTGGTTTTGCTATTCTTTAATTTTTTTTCTTGAATTTTTGGGGCCAACTAGTTGGGAATATAGTTATGTACCTCATTAATGTTCTCTTTTTTTGACATGACAGGTAAAATTGAGGGAAATGAAGCCAGGTATGCTGTCTCAGGAACTAAAAGATGCTCTTGGTATGCCAGATGGTGCTCCTCCCCCATGGCTCATCAATATGCAGGTATGGTTTGAAATTTTTCCCCCTGATTTTTTTTTTTTTTTGGCTTTTTAAATGTAGTTGGATGGTTCTGTTTTTAATTCATGTGAAATACTTGTTTGTTTCCCCTCATCTCAGAGATATGGGCCGCCACCATCATATCCACATCTAAAGATTCCTGGGCTAAATGCTCCTATTCCTCCTGGCGCTAGCTTTGGTTATCATCCTGGTGGTTGGGGCAAACCTCCTGTTGATGAGGTAAGTTTTTTATGCCGAGCATTTTATTTTTGTTCTGTTATTTCTGCTTAAATCTTGTCCTAGTATCCTCCAATTTTTCTCTTTTATTCTACAAGTCTCTGAGTTTGTGTGTTTTGTGGGTTAGTATGGGCAACCTCTGTATGGAGATGTTTTTGGCGTTCAGCAACAAGAACAGCCGAACTATGAGGTACTTTCTTATTTGCGAGGTGCTATATCATTAGATTACCCAATACATATCGTTATAGCAGTTTGAAAATTGTTAGAAAGTTGTGTTGGCTGATATAAGACAATTAAATTTATGTAGACAAGTTTGGTTGGAGTGCCACTGATTGAATTAACAAATATTTGAAATAGAAATTTCTGCAAATTGCTCCAGCCATTATGACCGTTTCTGTAATTTTCTTTGTTATTACTCTATTAATTGATTTGTTACTGGGAGATATTACATTATGTTTTGCCTAACTACAAGTTGCCTTATTGTTTAGGAGGAGCCCGTTGATAAGACAAAGCATTGGGGTGATTTGGAGGAAGAGGAAGAGGAGGAGGAGGAGGAGGAAGAAGAAGAGGAAGAGGAAGAACAAATGGAGGAAGAAGAATTGGAGGATGGCATCCAATCTGTGGACAGTCTGTCAAGGTATCGGAATTATTTTTTGATCTGTGTTATTGTATTATTGTTATTATTCTTTTTGCAATATCGTGCCAGTAAGTGGTTGCTGTTATGTCCACGTACACTAAGATTCCATTTTTTTTCCTTTTCCTCAGCACACCTACTGGTGTTGAAACACCTGATGTTATTGACCTACGTAAGCAGCAGAGAAAGGAACCTGAGAGGCCTCTTTATCAAGTAAGTTAGCCAGTTGGAAAAGTTGCTATCCTTTTAATTTGTTTGCTATATTCACCATGTGTTGAGGACATTCAGTCTGATCTCTTATTTGTTTTGTTTTTAAGGTACTTGAAGAAAAAGAAGAGAGAATTGCACCAGGGACATTACTCGGAACTACCCACACGTATGTAATCTTTGTTGGTTCTGAACGTCTTGATTCTTTCATTTATGTTTTCAAAGGTTTTATATATAACGTGTTTGGATATGCCCTTTTTCTCCCCTGCAGATATGTTGTTGCTAGTGGCACACAAGACAAGTCGGGTGCCAAAAGGGTAAGCAAAGCTGTTGTCTGTTTTATGTGTATGATATGTTGGTGCATGTGCTGCTACTTTCTTTCATTAGTCTTGTAAAATTGCCCTTGTCTTGTGTTACTTGAAACTAACTTCCTGCATTTTTAAGTGCACGTTTGGAGTTACTACCTTTCATATGCTGAGATAAATGTTCGAAGCAAGTTACATATTATCCTACTCAGGCAGCTTCATTCTGTTCAAATGTTTTTTGGTGTTGTGTGGATTGCCATGAACTTGAACTGGCGTTTCATTTGTTCATCTTTTTAGCAACTGACCTCCATTATAAATCAGCCTTAGAGCAAATATCTTATCCCCCTCATCCTTTTGTTTTTTCAACCATGCGGGAGGTGTTTTAGAGACTAAAACTAGTGGGAACAACTGGAGGGATCCGTCTTACTTACTTTTTACGGTTACTAATCTTTTGTATATCATTAGTTGATTCCTTGGCTTTCTTTCTGCAGGTTGATCTGCTCAGGGGTCAGAAATCCGATAAAGTGGATGTCACTCTACAGCCTGAAGAATTGGAAGCTATGGAAAATGTTTTACCTGCAAAGTAAGTTCAAAAAAAAAAAAAAAAAAAAAAAAAAACAATGATATTTTTAGTATCCTCTGTGGCAGAATTGAACTCATTTTGGTGCATTTTTGCAGATACGAGGAAGCAAGGGAAGAGGAGAAGCAGCGGAGTCAGCGGGAAGATTTCAGTGACATGGTGGCAGAGGTGTGCCTCTTTATCGATATTTTAACTTATGTACTCGGTTTTTTAATGGTTCATTTAAGTTGATTCTTTGGGTAACGTAATGATGCAGAATGAGAAGAAGAGGAAGCGTAAAATGCAGGAGAAGGAGGGCAAATCCAAGAAGAAGGATTTCAAGTTCTAGAGTTCTACATTCGAGACAGCAGAGCTCGCTTTTGTTTAGTAGAAGCCGACTTCATTTTCCATGGATCAACTCCAAGAGCCCAAGATTTCGAAGAGTGAGTTTAGTTGTATCGAGTATGAGAAGCTAGTATATTACAACCTAGTAGTCTCCTTAGTAACTTTAATCGAATGATTTATACAAAAAAGGCGCTGTATCAATTGCTCTGATGGATTCAATGAATTGATGGAAATGATGTTTCTTTGCCAAGTAATTGCAAAATCTGGGATGAGATCTTTTACCGACTCAGATTATATATACAAGTATCTTTTTAATGTTTATCATTACAGTGCATAAAATATAGGTCTAACAGGTAACTCTTGCAACTTTGGTTCTATCATGTGGGAAAGGGAATGAATTTGCTAGGGGTGTTCCCTTTTTCTGATTCATTCTCGTCTTCACTTGCTAAGTCGGATTGCAAATTTCTCTCTTAACGCAAGTTTGGTAGAGTCTTGAATTTGAAAAAAAATAAAATAAAATAAAAAATAAAAACAAAAAACCAAGTTGAAGTGAGAATCTAAAATGAACAGATGTTTGGGAGGATAACGAACGAGTGTACTGTGAATTTAAAAATAAGTATAAGAAAGTGGATTTAGATTTTATTTGAATTGAAAATTTTACACTCAAAGACGGTGTGCGAAACGCTGCAATATGTAGGATTTTTGGCATTGAAATTACTTGTGGTTTTTGTACCTGTATGTTTCATGAGTTCAATCTTATTTGAGCCATTTCTGATAAGGTTTTTAATTTGAGCCATTGTTCGGTACATGACATTGAAATGTTCAGTTTAAGTAGATTCTATTTCAAAATGTGAATATTGTTTGATTGGTGTTTGAGAGAGAAAATGAGTACCGTGGGTTTTGAAATAGTGAAAATTTTAAGTTGAATTGAACTATTTATTTATTTATTTTTTTTTATTTTAAAAAATAGATTTAAAACTGTGCCAAACAAGGGCTGAGTTTTGGCAAAGTGGTCCCTACGTTTCAAATTTATACAATTTCCTCCACATATTCGTTAATGTTGTCAATTTGACTTCAGCTGTGTTGTGGATGGAAGGAACACGTAACTCTCACCTACACCTTTTAACAAGGGAATACTTAAGAAAATAGCCTGGACTATGTGGATCGATCGCTGAGTTGTTTGCCGTCGGAGGCGATGAAAAGGTGCGAGATGGGCTCGGTTGGGGTCACGAGCAATGGAATGTGCACAACTAGGAGAACAAAGAGAGAGCCCGCTGACTGAGAAGATGATGGATCATCCATTGGACGAGGAAGGTGATGAAAAAAATTCTAATAATATGAACTGCCTTTAAAAATAGAAAGAAAGGTGGAGATTCTAGTTAGCAACATATATCTTATTAGATGCTAAATTTTGTTAGACATAGTCGTTAAATTTGGTTAGACCTGATATGTTCAACTAGTGAATAGCTGGCTGACGTTGATTTCTAAAATCCCCCTATTGTTCCTGGCATACGAGGAATTAGCTAGAAGTTCCAAACCAGGCACATAGGCGGCTAACTAGAAACTAGTTAATTTTCAAGATGGGTCGGTGGATTCGATTATTTTGTCACTTTTTGTCCCTCGAATAATATCATAATATATCAATTAAAAATGCCAATTCAATTAAAATATCATTTCACATAAATCAAAATGTTATGTAAGTTAAGTTCATGTAATGATATTATTGCATGAACACAAATAGAAATACAAATAAAAAAAAAAAAATGAGCTGAATCCCTGAATGAAGGGTGATCGATCGTATTCGTTCCTAGAATTTGAAGCTCTTTTTATCGGTTTCGTGTCAACCCCGTATATTCACTAAAAGGGAAAAAGCATCCCATGCTAAAAGTAAAAGAACAGGTAAAGATTCTAAAGAGTGGTGGAGTGATTGGTCATCACTTTGATTAGCAACTTCTCTTCTTCGCCGTTAAGAAACTTATTTGGTTCTCTCTCCTTTGCCATGTAAAGCGAGACACAGGAACTTGAACGTGGAGAGGCTCATTAATAGTTCAAGCTTGAACACAAAGACATGGGTCATTAAAATTTTTTGTTCATTATTTTAATATATAAAAAAATATATATGTCATTAACTGTTCACAGAGTTTGATTACGAGATCTCTTTTTTAATTCACTCCACCTTTATCAATTGAGTTAGCACTAGTTTGATTTTCTTCTCTACCCTATCTACCATGTTTGGTAATCATTTGTTTTACAGGGATCGGATAAGGATATATATGTGTACTAGTAGTCTCTTACAAATCAATGCCATTACTTTTCTTTCTCATTATTTATTTATTTTGGTAGTGCAGGCCTTTTTTGAATGAGAGTTTAGCCAAAGTGGACCTCTTTATAAATGTGATGATTACGTCTTGACATGTTGAGGAGAGGTGGTTTTATTTGCTTTAAATACATTTAACAAGTGGGATTTCTATGTCATCCCATAACATTATGGGATTGTACGACACATTAATGATGTTACAAGTCTCTGATGGGGGACATTGAACATGATGCTTGATGAACAAGACGTAATACTATTGAAAGAAAATTAAAACGAAAGACAATACGCAATGAATTTAGAAGATTTGTTTTACGTATTATAATATAAGCAAACATTATTTTCATAATAATGGAGATATTTAAGGTTTATAATATTTTACGTTATATAATTTTTTTTATTACTGTTTTATTTATTTTATATTACATTAAAAATATAACTTATATTAGGTTAGAGGAACTTCAAATTGAGGGATTGTGATATCATAATAAAACTATATATACACACACATAATCTATGTTCAATGAATGAGTTTGACTCAAACTCAACTCAAATTTTTCATTTCAATTTTTGTTTTTTTCTGAATAATTAACAAAATTTATAACTGTTTTTTAAAAAATCAACTCAACTCAACTCAACTCAAAGTTAAAAATTTCATCTTATCTCAAACTTAACTTAAACACCAAATAAACTCATAGTGTTACATTATTGATGACCAAAAACTAAGCTATACATTTTGGTTGTGTGTGATTCACATGCCATGTAGCATTAGCAACTGTTGATATTGTTATTGTTACTGTCGTCTGCTTTCCCTTGCAGACTCATTTAGCAACATTCGTGGACCCCATCTCAAAATTCTCCACTAATTTCTGCTGTACAATCTGAGCCAAAAACTAATTTCTACGCCTTCTGTTTGTGTTATGTCACACAGGGGAATAAACAAGAGCCGCTTCCTTATCGGTACGACACCTTTTTCAGGCGTCCATTTCAAGTCTGACACGACTGCTGTCAATGGCCTTATGATTGAGCTATTGATTCCCACTCCATTCTTACATATATACATATACAAATACATATACATGTAAATATATATAGATATATATATATATATATATACACCACCAGCCCTTCGGATTGATTTGCCCTTGTCCAAGAATAGTTGTAATTGGAGTACGAATGTGTGTTTTGTTTAAAAAAAAAAAAAGGAATTGTTTGGAGTAAAAAAAGAGGAAACATGAAATATGTTTTAAAAAAAAATAATATAAGTCTTATTTCATTTTTTTTAATTCTATGTAATTAGAAAAAAAAAATCTAATTTGAGATTGAAATAACAAAGTTGATGAACTTATAAAATTTGTGTTTATTATAGACATTTAAAGATGTGAATAAAAAATAATAGTTTTGAGTCAAAGAAAAAGACAAAAAAAAAATGGAGACATATTGGAAAAAGTCTCCAAAATGAACCTTTAGTCAGTAATTTTTAATTTTAATTTAATTTTATTAATTTTTATTTTTATTTTTTTGTGGAAAGATCAATAAATTAGTTAAAAATTTCGGAGATGTTTATATCAGTGAGATGTTCAGGTTTGCTATTTGTCTAAGAATAGTGTTTGATCACACCTCATTACCAGGCTACAACCATGCAATGGAGTTCATAAATAATTATAAAAAATATATATATTTTTCTTAGCTGTAGTGTATCTTTATCGATTAAATTTACATATATTTCTAAATGTTAAACTTAATTAGAATTACATCAAAGTAAAAAATATATATATATGTGTGTGTGTGTTTTTTTTTTTTTTTTGTCTCCTCCACAAGATAGCAATTACTAAGCCAAGCTAGTTTTTCTCCAAAAACTAATAGAACTAAAGTAGAGGATCACCTGTAAATTATTATTATCATTATCATTATCATTTTCCATGTCCTACGGTTGAATCCTCATTATTTTTAAAAAATCTTTACAGTAGGAATTGTTAGGAACCGTTATTTAATTAAATTGATCCTCTATTATTTATTTTATGAGTGTCCAAGTTAAAATTCTAAACCGAGCGATACAAAATCACTTCTAATCATAGATCAATTTGTTGAAAAGCCAATCAAACGGTAAAAAAAAAAAACAACAATTTTTATTGCCGACAAACAAAGAATAAAATATTAATCTTTAAAATGCCAAAATAGAACTTTCTTTTGAAAAAAGACCTACGTAACAGCATGGAGAACACAGCGGTACGTACTTTAATCATCTAAATACGGCGGGAGGGAGTTCATGTTATCATTGATTTGTACTTGTTCGAAGCTGTGAAATTAAATACAGAAGTGAAAAAGAATTCAAACCAATTAATTGGCATTCTTCAAATTAAAAGTTCATTGGAATGCGATCATTACTTTGGTCGCTGACCGCGGATCCGTCTTGCAAATTCATTCTTTATTATATTATTATGTAATGTTACATTATATTATATTATATTAATTAAAGTAAAATTACTTCTTCACACCAAACCAACCTGGAATCATCAAGTATTCCCAAGTTGTCAAGCCTGTGGTCCCCACAACCCCCATCATGTCATGACACGTTGGATGACACCTTTGAGTTTGGACCACTACTTAGATTGACCATAAAAAAAAAAAAAAAAGAAGGAAAAGAGGGAGGGGGGAACTTCTATACTAGGATTTTATAATGTATATTATTGGTAAAAACAACTGTTTTTGTCATTAATAAATCTTCAATGGTTAGTTGATCGAAGTAATTCTATATTAGATCAGACCGTTAAAAAATGTTCGACGGTTTAATTAATTGTAATATTTGTATTTTTCAATCTACAAATAATGCTAATGTAGTGTGTAACAATAAAAAAAAACTGTATCATGTGATAATATGTATGATCTAACAGTAATTTTATACTTGATCTCATCATAAGATATAGAATTTGAATCTTTCTATCTCCAGTTTAAAAGTTACCAAAAAACAAAAAGAAAGGACTATTCTACAGATGAGAAAATTTTTAATACTTTCTACAAGCATAATTTTCCGAAAGAAAAGGTGGACCCAAAGCTACCAAACAGTGGCATGCGTTTCGGTTATTTAAGGTCTAAGAAATGGAACTTTGGCAAGTCAGAAATGGAATATTAGTATCTTATCAAAATTAGTAGATTAATGATGGAGATCTTTGGCCCGTCAGTGGACAAATTGGACTGTTCTATTACTCTTGTAAGTTTAATAATCCTAGTTGGAGTAATTGATTAAGACGTAATTAGCAAATTAAGTCGGGGTTCCAAGTTGTGCGACGACAGACATTCTGCCTTGTCCTTTTTATAAATGTGGATGGCGACCATATACAAATATACTTATACCTAACCAACCGACCAGGTTTGATTTCCTTTCACAGTCCATTAGATTAATTAAAGATTTCCTTCTCTAACAACTAATTTTTTTTTTTAAATAATTAATTTAATGCTTTCATCGTGCCTTAATTATATTATCTGCACGTGGATTTCCTGGTCCTAATTCTGTGACGGCCAATACATATAATATGTACACACACAAAATACTAATATTAGTAAAATAATTATTAAAAACAATCTTACAAATATATATATATATTCTCAAAAAAAAAAAATAAATATACATATATATAATTAGGGTTGGTCTCATACCGTCCGGTACTAAAAACGTGAACTTCATATTCACATTTTCTTCTGCATTGGGAATGTGAATTTTAGTTACTATAAATGTGAATTTATGCAGAACGAAATGTAAAATGAAGAAAATTCATATTCACTTTAGTTATATTTTTTTTTTGCATGAATTTACATTTTTAGTAACTGAAGTTTATATTTGCAACAACTGAAGTTCACATACCGTATATAATACGGTACCAGATATAAGACTCTGTATATATGTGTATATAATTATAGAAATTGCAACAACATGCATTTCTTCTTGATTCATGCATCTACCCATGTGTCAAACTAACTGATAGTGTCCTAGACACCAGTATCCTTGAATCATAAATTGCATTTGGACTTTTTTAGTACAATTCATCAAACGTAATGTATGAACTTAAAAGTAGAATTTGAATTGTGTACTCAAATTGAATGTGTTTGGATAGTGTTGTATTCAAATTGAATTTGTTGTGTATTCAAATTTAATATATTTTGATATAATATATGAATAGTTTAAAGATTGAAAAAAATAAATATAGTATAGATTTCTAAAAATGAAAATTTAGATTTTTATTTAAGTTGAATTGCTGTAAAAAGTGAAATCACTTAGAATATTTTAATTACTAATCAACCAAATACACATTGTACATAAGAGGGGAAAAAACAAAATATGAGACGGTGATTCAAATAGGCGTTAAATAGTGTGTTTCCGTAGACTTGACAAGCGACCGTATGATTCTAGGATGTACAATTATTTGTATTTTTGTTATTTGTATTTTTGTCAATTTCCCGGTTTCACCAAACACCATTTGATTTGACGGTAGGTTTGGCGTCTCGGCAACCTTTTGCCATGTGCTTATGTTTTCCAAGTCAAGTAAAGTTCCTTCTGCTAATCTGATCGGTACCACGTTTGATGTGAAGACTCAGAGAGATCAGTCAAAAACATGGACTACACACGAATCAAAAAAAAAAAAAAGATGCAGAAAGACAAAGTCACACATTAATATTGGGCTGAAAATAGGAAAAAAAAATTGTTATATATCTAGCTACATCGAATATGTGCATCAATTACATAGTGAGATGCCCTAAATTTGTCAGATTTGTATAATGGTAATTGGAATGTACATGCCCTTAGAAAAAGAAATAGGAGTATAATGTGTGTGTATGTATATATTTTCTTTTCTAATAAAAAAAGAGGACCGATGGTATTCCCGCACCCTCGTTCACTATCCATTTAGTAAATGAAACAGGAGGATTCTAAGTCTTATGTTAAAATTGAGAGAGATTTAAGAAAGACATTAACAATCATTATGCCATCATCATAGATGATCTCGCAAATAACCAATGATCATTTGATAGGATGATACGATTATATATTTGATTGTCCGTTCTCCTTAATAAGATTATATATTCGAATTAGTCCGACTTTGATAATTTAAGTACATGAACAACTCGATTTATAATGAGTTTATACATGTAACGTGGTGATGTCTTGTCTTCCTGAAATTACACCACCCTCAATGATCCTAATTGCTCTCATAATTAATATTATGGATCAAATTGGTAATGGAGTGATCTACTTGAAAGGGGCCAAACGTGGAATCACATGTAGATTGGCCGATAGAGGGTCATCAAAACCCCCCTAGTGAGGAGATTAAAATAGACCCCACTTGTAGCCACGTGATGCCAACTGTTCTTTAACCCTACAAAAAAATAAAATAAAATAAAAAAAAATAAAAAAATTGGCAGTCGTCCCCACAGCCACAGCCACAGCCACAGCCACAGCCACAGCCACCGCCGCCCACCACCCCCCACCTCCCACCCTTTACCCTTACCCTCCCCTACGACACCTCCATTTCACAACACACAAAGATGTGCTCGTGGACCGTAATGTACTTTCATCCTCTCTCTCTCTAGCCAAGCCTTGTCTAGTAGTTATAGTAGTAGTAGTCATCGCTAAGTTTTCCCCTCAATTATTAACAAATATAACACCTCAGCATGCACACGATGATCTACGTTCCCTTTTTACAGGTCTCCTAAATTATTCCATGTAACACAGCACTATCGACGGCCCTCCCTCCTCCACGTGGCGCCAACCCACCTTCACCTCCTTAGGTGCTAAGTAATTTCTCTCTCTCCCCTCTCTCTCTCGGTTTAATCTCTCTCTTTCCATCTATAAAAATTGTGTGAAATGAAACATTAAAACATACAAATATATTTATATATAAAAAAAATATATAGCTCTAGGTTTCATCATAATTTTCTTATAGGGCTTTTTGTTGGCCCTGCCGCTACTGCACCCCACACGTCGTATGTCAATCAAAACTCTCTCTCTCTCTCTCTCTCTCTCTTACCAATTGCTAGGACCATTTTGGTGGCCTTTGGTTTCTTCTACTATTATTTTTTATTTTTAATTATTCTTCAACTTAATATATACACTATATATATATAAATATAGTTTAGATATAAAAAGATTAAAAGAGAAGACAGGCTCAAGGACATGCTCACTTCTCATCAGCTTCCTAGCCTATTCCTTGCATCTGAAATCAGAAATATCGTTAATAATAGGATCCCATTTTCCTCTGAACAACACACCATATTTCTCTTTCTCACAAGCCACCTCTGATCCTCATGCTTATCTTCTCCAAACTCCTCTCTTTCTTCGTTCCTCGATCCAAAGGCTAGAGAGTTCATCTATCAATTTCCTCATCTGGGTCTCAGGAGAATTATTTGCTTCTTATAATCAATCATATATATATATAGATATATTTTAGTTTAATGGGATTGAGTTCTAAGCAGGTAATCAATAGGGACGGTCTTGATTGGAGTCAAACTTTGTTGCAGCAGTCTCATATTGATAATCATCATCATCAGAAACCTCCATCAACAATGAGGAGACAACATCAGAATCAGCATCAGAATCAGCAGCAATCCGAGCCGTTGAAGTGTCCGAGATGTGATTCCACCAACACAAAGTTCTGCTACTACAACAACTACAACAAGTCCCAGCCGAGGCATTTCTGCCGCGCCTGCAAGCGCCACTGGACCAAAGGCGGAACCCTCCGCAACGTCCCCGTCGGCGGCGGCCGCAAGAATAAGCGCTCTAACAAGAAATCCTCCTCCGCCACCGCCACCGCCACCGCCACCGCCGCCGCCGCCGCCGCCACAGCTGCTGCAACTGCCGCCACTAGCACCGCCGCCAAAACGGATGTGATCATTGGAACTGCTGATAGCAGGCCTAATTCCTCCATGGTGTTTCAGGCACAGCAGCCTATCAGGAATAACATTAACATTCTTCCTAATAATAATTTTCCTCTAATTAATGGTGATTGTCATGATGAGAAAAGCATATCGGAAATTCTCTCCGAGGCGGTAATAATTCGTCCGCGGAGCTTGAACATGATCGGCTCGGAATGGGACAACAAAAGCTTCCTCACCACCACCAACACCATGAGTACTGCTAGTACTACTAGTGCTAAATCCTTTTTCAGCAATTCAAGCCTGCAGGCTAATTTCCCTCCCAATCAAGGCCTGCAGTGCTTTCAGGCCTTCTCGTCAAGTACCTCCAGCCCTTTCGAGTCGAGCCTTTCTTCGATCTCGAACTCGCTTCAGACGTCGAATGTCGTCTGCGATTACGGTGAAGATCAGTTGAAAATCATGGGAGAGACAACCGTTTCCAGCAGCTGTGCGGTCCAGCAGCCATGGCAAGCACCCGCTGCCTCGGCCACAGTCGTAAGCAATGGCATGGACTTGCCAAACTACTGGAATTGGGACGCTATAGACACTCTCGCCTCTGCGGATCATATCAATCTGCCTTGGGATGATTCTCCTGATGACTTGATCAAACCGTGAAAAGAATGTTTTTTTTTTTTCATTAACACTAATTATCAGTGCCTATAGATTTGTTTATCTTTGAATATTTGGCGTGTTTGTATACGGGTAAAGTACAGTTAATCTGTCTTTAATTTCTTTAGTATGTTATATATATATATATATATATATATGTATGCTTTGTTTTGTTTTTTTGGGGAGATTTAAAACTGTTTGGAGCTGTATATTTTTTTCAGCTTCAGGCTAAGATGTCCATCTTGTTACTCTTTCTATGGATTCCTCTTTGCATAATTTCTGTTCTTTCCTTTTTGTGTTGCTCATTGTTTAAATAGGTTTCCTCTGCTAAACATGAATGAGAAATATGTAACAACTCTATCCAATCTCTATCTCCCTCTCTCTCTCTATATACATATAAATATGTATATATTATATATTAATAAATATGCATACATCTACAAGGCTATTTCTGCAGCTAAAATAAGCTGACATGAAAAACTGAAAATTTAGCTATTCCGCGTGTAATATTTATGAAATCTGGTTTGGTGATGAGCGTTAACAATTTCTTTCGAGTACTCTACTACTTATAATGAGTTGATATGGCGGTTGGGATTTTTTTGACTTCATAAATTAAGTTTAAGGTTTGATATTCCTGAATCTCATTTTAAAGTTTCTGTCCTGGTAATAAACTATGCAACGGTAGGCTTGTAACAATGGGAGTGAAACTGAATTCATACTTCTGTCTCAAAATTTTCACTATAGACGAAGAAAATGGAGGATAGAATGACATTAGTGATCATTTTTTTGTTCCGTCAAAAAATGCGGGTTTTTTTTTTTTTTAAACTATTTGGAATGCCACGTGATGTGATGTTCAACAATTGGGTCTGAGACTATGTCGCTGCATTGTAAAGTGATAGGGATGATAAGAAATGGGGTCTCTTCCAGCAGGGCTGATCACTAAGACGAATTATATGATCATGGAAGATTCTTGTAAGTATATACATATATATATATATATATAATATTACATCAATGGATTTGGATATATGAATGGTAGTACATTGATTTGTTAATTCTCTCACATTTCACGACCACTTATTCACACACCCTCTGTATCTATGTATATATCTATACATACACAACATGTATATGCTTTATACTTTCACTACAATGGACAGCATTGCTGTCGTAGGGTAGCTTTTGAAACATTATTAATTTTATACCCCAGCAGACATTACAGAATAATATGTGATCACGTTGTATTACTGGTTTGTTCATTATGATGACTCGTACTTTGAGCATTAATATCTTCATTTATCCAATGGGGGTCTTTTCTCATCCTCTCTCTCTCCTCACACACACACACATATATTGATACAATATATACACACACAAATATGGACTAGCTAACATGTGCAGCAGCGGGCCATAATACGGAGCCATGTTTCTTTATTGTGAGCTACAAAATACAATGCTACATCTTCTGATCCTGGGCCCACGGAATATTTCTTCTTCAGAAGAATAGTAGTTATTAGAATGAATTTTTTAGAATCGCCACGCTTAAATTAAATTAAAATTATTATATTTTCTCACACTCAAACCACTAATCCAAAGGACACACTATAGTAATTTTGGAAAACATGTCAGGTCCTCCAAGCAAGTGGATGCCAACCACTTGAGTGTCCCAAGGGACAAATATTCAATTCATCAATTCTAAACCGTCGAATCTTCGTAAATCGTGGTGTTTTTATTCATCCGATATGATTTTAATGTAGAATGATGCTTCGTAAAGCATATCAAGAGTAAAGGAGTAATGTCAATGCACTTCGTGTGAACAACGTTTACTTTACAACATAATTAACCAGTTTGAATGAACAAAAAACAGTAGAGTAAATCCCCCAACTATTTACCCCAAAAAAAAAAAAAAAATCCCATGATTGCAAGCATAGGTTAACGGTAATGCCACACCTGACTCCACTTAGAGGTGCAGAGTTCGAATCTTTCAACCCCAAGTTCAAAAAAAAAAAAAAAAAATCCCCCAACTAATGAAAACTCCATATTAATCATCTTCCCTAGCAAAAAATATACAATAATTGTGTGTATATCACATGCTCTGTTCTTGTCGTGCACAAATACAAAATAACGAAGGCCTACCAACCATTGTTCTAAACAGGACATGTCTCAATCCAAATTAGACTACAGGTCGCTCATCCTCACGCCTGTGTCTCTGGCATAAGTCGCCCCACTGTCGTTTGCCTTGGAGTAGCTGACGTAATAGAGCTCTGAGACATGATCCCTGTGAAGACGACAAAGGCAGCTCCGGCTGCAAAGATCCCTTTCCGGACTACCTTACATGATAGGGTATGCCTGTACTTCGTGTGGTATGCGTTTCTCACTGATGCTGCAAGCAAACATGAAACCGCAATAACGAAGAATATCCTGAAATTTACACACGGAGAAAGATCGGCTCAATATCATGAATGGAAGAAACATGGGAATAGTATAAAGCTTTAACAAGAATCCAAACTTCTTCAGTAATTCAAACCAAATACAATCTATGACAATCATCCACGAAAAAGAAAACGTTGGGTTAACAACATACCAAGAAGTAATAAACAATGCTATAGCACATGACCTAGAACCGCTAGGCCTTAAAGCCTTTCCAAAGCACAAGCATCGGCTAACCACCATTATAAGAAGTTGACTGGCAGTCAAGAACAGAATTGCACCCACGCCTAAGCCAGTTGCAATATCTTTATCGTATTTACAATAGCTGTAATCGGCGTCCGTTGCGATCGTTGCCTGCCATAGAAGAATAGATGAGTTAGGCCAAGCCACAGAAATAATGAGAGTATTCAGGATGGTTTTGCTCACATCTACCAGCATGAGCATTGAGCCACACTTCGAAATCGGTTTTGTTCATTCTAACAAGGTATTAGTAGGAGTTAGTTTCAAGGTTAACTAACCAAAGTCGTCTCTTGAGGCACAAATTCTTAGTCCTGACTAGAATAAAGGGGCTAATTAGGCAAGTCAAGAAAGCAACAATAACTGAAAGATATGTTGAAGACAGAGACTGATGCCAAGACCATAAATCTAGTGACTTTTCGTCAAATAAAACAGGACAAAAAACACAAGGAACAACCAGGTCTTACAAAATTTCCTGGTGCAGAGAAAGAGACCCTAAACACCTGAATTTTTGGTTAAGTTGACAGGAAAAAGATATACCAAACAACATCTCGTTCCGATCAGCATTTTGGATCTTTAAGTTTTGAGAGTGCCATGTAAGTAATACAGAATCCATATCAAATATAAAGCAGAATAATCTCTGACTTACTGATTATTCTGCATTAGAAATATGCCTGTACTATCTTTATGCTTCGTTGTCTATGCATAATTTATTAGGGGAGAAACTTGAGGGATTGAGTGAGCTGTCTCAACAAGTAAATTTCAAATACTCACCAAAACAAAAAATAACTAAAAGAATCAGAGGGAAAAAGAAACTTTAAATTTTAAGTTATTAGTCCAATGGAAGTGGAATCAAAGGGCATCAGCGAGAATCATCAGCTTGGACTAAGTAGCTGCATTGATTGGTTTTTCATCAGTATTTCAAAAATCCTTTTTCATTTTAAATAAATGAAGAGAATATAAAACTAGTATCAAGAAAACTAGAACATCTTATCTAGGTTGGCACCCACCCACCAGATATCATGTCCTCTACTAAGCCCACCACTTTGTTTTATTAATTAACGAATGAAATACAGTAATAGCTCAAATAGAACCGTAAGAAAAGGGGAAAAAAAAAAAGATTTAAAACAATCCCAATGGCTAACAGACCATGAGGAAAAAAATCATGAAACCAAAGTCTAATAAAGTGTCCTGAAGAGAAGGAAAATCTATTCCTCTATCCATAATACAAGAAGATGCTGCCATAGAACCTTGACCGGCAAAACCCGGTGGGCAAAATCTGATCAAGGAAATGTGATATCAAAATGACAAATAAAGTTATTAAGATTGAAATCATGTGAACATCCACTGGTGACGGCTCTGGCATAAACGCAAGGAGGATGTATAGCTGATATAGGATCTTGTGGAATAGGATTTGATTCTGCAAGCGGTTCGGTACGAACGAAGAAATTTTGAACAAAAGGATCATAACTCGCTAATAGGAGAGGAGAGGAAAACAAAGCAATGCCAAGAGCTCCCTCAATCCACTGTTCATCGATAGATGAAGCTCTCTCTTTATAATCTCGCGCCAAATGCAACAAAGGATGAGTCCTTTACCCTTCTTGTGGACCACGGGAGCGCCTAGTGACCAGAAGAGCGAAGCTCCTTTTCCTTTCAAGGTAAAGCGGCGCATAAAAAAGGGCTGGCCCGTCAAAAGTCCAGTTCCTTCGAGAACTAAGTTGAGAATCAACAAGGGTTCTATGAACAAAGAAAATAAAATGGTGCCGTCTTACTCCGAGTTCCTTCCTTTGCAGTCAAATCTGATAATACGCTTCGGTGATGTTACCTAAAAATTAAAAGGCCTGCTAGGTGATCGAAATTGCTCAAGTCAGTGAGGACTCACTCACTCACCTATTCCTTATCTATCTAATAGTTTCTTCTATCTCCTTACTGAAGAAAAAAGGCGACATACCACGCCGGGCTATAAGATAAGATACAGCTGTTGTACTACTTGACTGGTAAGAAAAAGCTTATGAAAAAACTACAAGATTACAAGCAAAGAGGTTTCAAGATACCAGGAGCTGAATTCCAAACTCAGATTGATATTAAAAAATACAGAGCAACATGTCCAAACTCCAAATAATTCCTATCCTGTGCAGCCTATAGCATAATGGAGATTTTCACAGAATCCATCAATAAGGAGTCCAACTCAGACATCGCTGCGACATATTAAACACCCCATTGACACCTAAGGCCTGAGATCTTCAAAGTGAGTGCAGGATATTTGGTACCTTTTTTTTTTTAATCATTTTCCCAAATTTCGCAGCTGAAATCTAAACACAGATTGATATGAAACAAGCTGAATTCTAAACACGGATTGATATGAAACAATACAAAGCAACGTGTCCAAACTCCTAGTAATTCCTATCCTCCGCAGCCTACAGCGTAATGAAGATTTTCCTGAATCTACTAGAATCATATCCTGCTCCATGCCTACGTTCATAACCATTTACAGCCTAGTAGATCAGATTTTGCAACATTTCGTTAGCCTTGGAGCAAATGGGCTTGCAATGGCCAACAACTCCAACAAACGTACACAATAGACGCCAATGCTCTTGGCACCTATTGGCACCCGACTCCTTTAGACGTGTAGTGTACATCAACTTCCAACTTGAAGTAAAAGATCCTTCAAAAAAACTTGAACAGTAAAGGAGGAAAAGATTTCTTACCAAGCTATCTCTAGAACTTTGAATGGCGTATTTGCAATCACATGGTGTTCTTCAAATCCTAACACTAAGGTATATTATCCCCTAATTTTTCCCAGTAATTCTCCCTAGAAAATTACCCAACAAGCTGGAGATTGAGGTATGCTATGGTAAAGCAAGCTTTTGTTTGGTTTAATGAGTCACTTAAGTGTTAAGCCAAGACAAACCCAGATGAAAATATTATTAGAGAACAATAAAAATCATCATTAAGAATAAAAAAAGGAAAACTTTGAAGACAACCAAAATCTTTTTAGAAATTATAAGTATGAAGACAAATAGAAGACAGCAACTTAGTATTTATTTAAAAAAAAAAAAACACACACACACACACACACAACGAATTCAAACAGAACAGCTCAAAAACTAAATTAAACAAGCAGATGGGTCATCATCAATTATCACAATCAACCGTGTGTATTTTCTTCAATTTTCCCTAGTTCCAACGACAAACCTTCGAAATCAACCCAAAAAAAAAAAAAAAAAATCTATATCTACAAGCGAAAGGCAGAGAACAAAGAAGAAACATATTTGTTTAGAAGAAAAAAAAGAAAATGAAGAGGGAAAGAGAAAATCACAGTAGTCCTCCTCTGCTCAGCAGCAACAGCAAGAGCAAAAGCAATCAAATCAATCACAAACACCACAGCCACTACCAGTGTTGAAGCCATGCCTTCAAATGCTCTAAAACCCTGCACAAGCGAGTAACAACCTCTCTTTCTCTCTCTCTCTCTCTCTCTCTCTCTCTCTCAGCCCAGGACACGCAAGGTCACTAAGGTGTCAAGCCAAGACAAACCCAGATGAAATTGTTGTTTTTTGAGTCAAACTATGATTTGAATTAAATATAGCAATAATGGAATTAACGAAAGCGAAAAAAAAAAAAAAAAAAAGTTTAGGATAAAGCCAAGCCACAAGTAGTCAGGTACCCAACTAGTAGATTTTTTTTAATTAGAATATTTAATATATAAATATTAAGGAGAATTTTTCTATCCCACAGTCCCACATGTTCTTCATTTTTCTCCTTCTTTATCTTTCTCTTTAGTGAATTGTACTATTCTCTATTTGAATTGTGTAAACTTATCGTGTGGGTTACATTGTCTGATAGAACGATTTGAATTGTGTAAACTTATTGTGTGGGTTTCATTATCTGATAGAACGACCGTCGGATCGGAGAAATTTCCTAAATAATAAATACTCGTTAAGCTCTGCGTATATAAACGGGCATAAAATCCAAAAGACCAAAATTTTATTTTCAAGGGTCGAGCCCAAAGGATGTCTAAAAGACTTAGAATGCAAGGAAAATTAGATTCTTTCACAGCCAAAGAGGATTTTATAATTGAATACTTTTTATTTTAATTTTTTTTAAAGACCAGTGTTCGTTTGGTTTGAAGGTTTACTAATTTAACTATTTTGATTAGAACTGACATTCATCCTTATTAATATGGGTATAGCAATCATTCTATTTTAATGATAAAAAAAATGTAAATATTTAAAAACCAAATTTTAATGGAGATAAAAACAAGAAAATCATAATTTGTTAACATTTATTAAAAAAACAGTGGTGGCTCTATCGTACTCTTTTGATGAATTCTAAAGTCAAAACTCATATTTTATTGTTGGAGTATGCGTATAGCTCAGTATATCTAATTTTTTAAAGATGTCTCTGTTGCTCAAATTTAGAGGTGACAGCTAGTAATTTCTTTTTTGATGACTCATATTATTATTATTATTATTATTATTATTATTATTATTATTTAATATTTAAAATTAAAATTTATCTACATCTCAAATTGTTGAGATTATAATTGTACATAGTATATATACGTGCCCCTCTCCGCATTTTTTCTTAAAGTTTGAGATAAGGAAAATTGAACTCTATATTTTTTAATAAAATCGCATGTAAAATTATTACAAAACAATGCATGCTTTTGTACGCAAAGATATTCTTTTTTATTTTCCGCTCTTATTTTGATTGTCTAGATGAAGGCAAATAAGTTTATATATATTTATGAAATTGAAAGTTATATATTTATATATATATATATATATATATATTAGAAGGGACGAATTTTGTTTTTAAGGAAATTTTCATTGTTATTAGTTTTTTGTTGCCTTTTATCCTACGTGCTTTTTATAAATCATTCTGTACTGAGACTTTGATATTCATTCTATGAATGATTGTTGAAGGGGACACGGTTAGAATTTGACGTGTTTTTTTCTTTCTTTATAAATTAAAAAAAAAAAAACTATAAATTTCGTGTTGATCGAGAATACATTTTGAAGTGACAATTCTTTTACAATGTTTTCAAACAATACAACTTTTTACATTACACGTAAAGGCGATGAATAGTTTCTCATTTAGACGGAAAGAATAAAAAAAGAAAAAAAAATTCGACTAGGGGCGGAAAAAACAAAAGAAAGAAAGGGGTATAATTGGTTCTTTTCTTAATGGAATACGCAAATAGAATTCTTACCAATAATTATTTATTTATTTATTTTTTTTAAGAATTCTATCAACTTGCCTAATGTTAACCTTTATTTTATTTTATTTACGAGTTAAATCATGGACTGATATCATCGAAAGAAATATTATATCTACATGTTAGGAATGATATTTAGCTTAAGTCTAGTCATGGGGAGTTAGTCATACGTGTGTATGTGTCAATCAATCATTGGTTGTGTACAGTGTTTTTTTTTGGATAAAAAAACTTGCAAACTTCAATTAACTAGTCAAATCAGCATAAATAACATTCGAAATAAATAAAGGTATTACATCAGTATTCACAAAATCTGAGGACTGAAAACCATGATTGGTTAAGATTTGAGTAACCTTATTTCCCTCTCGAGAGATGTGAATACATGATCTACCACTATCATCCAGCATGAAGTCAACTATATCTTGAATAAGGACACCATCAACTCCATCAAAGTTTTGTTTATAAATAGCACCCACAACATTGGCTGCATCAGATTCTATCCAAGCCACCCTCAAATTGCACATTCAGGCAAATTCTAAACCTTCCCTCAATGCCAGGCACTCCACAACAAAAGGAGAACGAGCTTCAAGAATTCTTTTCGCCAAACACACTCACACCACTCCTTGAGCATCTCGAATGATAGCCCCTACCCCAAAAAACCCTACATCACTCCAAAACCACTGCATCTACATTCAATTCAAGTCCTCACCAGGAGGTGGCGACCAACGGACACTTCTTCCAACTGAATGGCATGCTCCCACCTTATCCTTTGCCCTACAACTTTGACAGAAGCCCAAAAATTGACTAGCACTTTCCACAATCTCAATAGAAGTGGAGGTTTTGGAATTATGTAGAGACTCCGGACAAACATACAAAACACTTCCACATCTTGTCTAGATCGCCATTAAGAAACATAGAGACAGAAAAGATCAAATTTGCCTCATTTGAATTTCTCTAGCCTTGACCAAATTGTCGAATCTCTCCTGACTTCTCTCGCCTTCGGACAACTCCACAAAACATGCCAAACGAACTCCCTATCCTCACCACAAACAGGACAAGTAGGGGCACATTTAATACCTTTCTTCACCAATTCGTCAAAGCAAGGGATAATACCATGAAAAGCTCTCTACAAATTTTTTTTTATCTTAATCGGAATATTTAGATTACATTACAATCCCCACCACTTCCTATCATTACTACCTGATGAAGAAAAAGCCTGCCTTTTATCTTCCATAGCAATTTAGTAACCTAACCTCACCGAGTAGAGCCATCTGGAATCAAATTGCCAAATTAACTTATATCCTCATAATTTTCCCGATCCCATTGTCCATGAGATAACAAATTATCGACTTTCAAATTCCTAACTTATGGACTAGCAGCTATAATAGGCCGAAAGGAGGGAGGCCTTGGGATCCATGGTGACGAAAAAATACTGATCTTCTTGCCATTCCCTACTCTCCACCGTAGACCATTCCTCAGCAAATCTCTTCCCCACATGAGACTCCGCCAAGTGTATGATGGACAATAACTAACTGTTGCATCAAACAAATTGGAGCTGGGAAAATATTTTGCTTTATACAGCCGAACAAGAAGAGATAAGCTAGGATTTTGAATCAAACGTGATACTTGCTTAGCCAATAAGGCTTGATTAAATGCAGGAAGATCCCTAAAACCCATTCCACCCGCCACCTTTGGTTGGCAAAGTTTTTCCCACCACATCCAATGCACTTTCTTATTTGATTCTGAAACGCCCCACCAAAACCTAGCAATAGTAGCGTGAAGTTCATCACATAGAGTGTTAGGAAGTTTGAAAACGCTCATCATGTATGTTGTTTGTTGAAGTAGCTTGTTCCACAGCGTATATCAAAACTTCTCTACCTGCCATGGAAAACAACTTTCCTTTTCGCAGTTGAATCTTCTTCACAACTTTCTCCTCAATACTATTAGAAGTTTTCCGCTTGTTGCGACCAATAAACGAAGGACGTCCCAAATATTTCCTGACTATCTAATCCCAATTTTCGGCAGATAGCCACTCTATCTTCCTCCACAACATTAGGGCTAAAAGTAACAAGGGATTTCTCAAAGTTAACCGGTCTCGAAGTGGCTGCATAGGAATGAAGAATCATTTCGATAGCCTCACAATCAGCAGTTCGCTTTACCGAACACAATTGAATCATCCGCAAACAAAAGATGGTTAACATAGGGAGCCCTCCTCGACACGGCTATTCCTTGAAGAGCACCATCCTCCATTGCTTTTACCTTCTACACAGAAGAGAAAGAGATATGGGGATAGAGGACACCATTGTCTCAGGCCCCTACTTGGCTTCACAAAACCTTCCACCCCACCATTGACAATAAAGGAAAATTTGGATGTCGAAATAGAATCCTCAACAACCCTCAACCATCGGTCACCGAACCCCAGCCTCTTCGTGATATAGCAAGCAAGAAAGCCCATTCCACCCGACCATAGGCTTTACTTATATCAAACTTCAAACCCATCAGTCCCTCCTGTCCACCCGTTTTCCTCCTAATAGAGTGAAGCACCTCAAAAACAATAATTAAGCACATTATCCGTAATCAATCTACCTGAAACGACAGCACTTTGTTTCGGGGAAATTGAATCCAGAAGGACTCCCTTAAGACGATTTGCCAAAGTCTTAGTAATCACTTTGCAAGCCACACTGCCATCGATTTCAATAGTGTCTAGTCAATTTCCCAAGAATGCGATCTTTGACTCCGATAGGGATTCCCGTCAAATCCAGTGAACCTCCATCTAGTTCCAATTGTTGGAGTAATGATAAAAAAAAAAAAAAAAACATCAATATGGTGTCTGGAGTAACTTTGCAAGTCCATATCCAACTCTCCTTAGGATTCCTTCCCTTAATCTTCTGTTTCCCAATACTACTACTACTGGCATGTGACGCAAATCGAAAAGTAATTACATTTGGGTTTAGAGATTCACTCACCAACTTAGAAGGATGGTCTTCTGTCTTATCAGTGGGGTTTACTATTTTCTCCACCAACATTGCCACGTAAGCTCCTGATCACAAACAAGTGGTTTTTTTGACAGGACATCAGTAACACCCTCCTTTAAACACGTGGTTGCATACGCAATTTGCACGTGAGTCTCACGCCCTATTTCCTTCGGGTCCCACCTTATTAAAAGCCAGCTTATTTGCCTCCAGCTCATCAGAATTGAAAACAGGAAAATATTCCTTTGAGGAATTTAACAAAGATATTTGAAGGTTATATTCTCTTTAACAGAGGGAGAACATGACATCACTACCTGCGAGGGGACAAATTTTCAGCTTTAGCAAACACTGGTTGTAGACATCCACGTGTTTAATTCAGTTGTTAAATAAAATAATTAATAATGAGGTATTATAGAAAAATAATCGTTCGGAAAATACTGAGAAAAAATATTTTAAGTAATAAAAAACTAGAGAGAAGTTAGTGAATCAAATTAAAAATTAATTGAGTGGTGTTATGAGGAAAGAATAGTTGAGATAATCACGATAATAACATGTTTAAGGATACATTTAAAAAAAATTAATTTCAGTGTGGGTGAAAAAAGTGAAAATAAAAATTTTAAATGATGAAAAAAGCATACAAATAATAGATTAACACATAGACAAATGTGAAGAATAATTTTAAAGAATATAATGAATAAAACATATATATATATATATCAAACATTACTAAAAAAAATTGTAGCTGAGAATCTGAGATGGTCATGGAAAAAAAAAGTATGCTGAGAAAAAGTTTTAGCAAATGCTAAGAGATTTTTTTGAATGAAGCAAAGGAGAAAAAGTGTTAGCAATTAAAAAAAAAAGAAAGAAAGAAAAGGGAAAGGGAAAGAAATCAAGAATGAAAGAGAATTAAAGAAAAAAAATATGAGGGAATGACATGTGTCAAAAAAAAAAAAAAAGAAGAGCATTTGGTTCTTTTATATATATTTAAAGATTAATTAATTTTAGTGAAATAAAATATAATGTAAGGTGCAATAGGGATTTACAAGTAAAAAAAAATTGTGTCAATTAAAAGGAAACATACATAAAAAATCATAAAATTTTGGGATTTACTTAAAAAAAAAAAGTTCAATAAAAAAGGTCGTCTCTATCCGATCTTAAGTGGTTCCGTCGTTATTCATTGTGCATATATGACAAATGATGTTGAAAGGGTGCATGCCATATATATTTGGTTTCATTTTTTGAAAAAAATATTTTCGTAACAAAAAAAGTAATAATAATAATAATAAACACGACATTATTGTGACCAAAAGTAGTGGATTAACTGAATCATGTGACAACAAGGAAACAAGTTATGAAAAAAGCACGAGATGCTGTTTCCAAATTAGCCTTGTTTTATATGAAAAGTAAACTTCAAGTTGAAGCCCTTCAATTCAAACATGTCCGTGAATAATCTACTTGTTGCGCTGGCCATTTCAAGAGGAAATCACCTAACCAATTAGATGTTGTGTCAAGCATATTATTGAGATTGAAATGGATTTTATAGTGATAGTGGACGCTACGTATGAAACACAATTAATCTAGTAGATTGTGTTAATGTAGTATATCAGAATACTCTTTAACGAGCGGATTAGAAAATAATCAATCATCATCTGCCTTAAGAAGGGGGAGTAATCTTGTAGATTATTTATAAAAAAAAAAAAAAAATTCTATTATTATTATTCTCTTTAACAACCAGAGCATGCTATTATCAGGGTTGATTCTAAATTCACTAAATAGATTATCGGTAATAATCTAGTATAGGTTAATTATTTGATCGGCGGATCTTCGGCCTCCCCATGGTGGTTTCTCTAGTCTCCCTACAATAGTCTCCCGAAAAGGTCTCACCACCGTCATCGTGACGTCGATCGGCGCTGCAGGGGTTTTTTTTTTTATAATTTTGAAATGTTTTGTAAAATGGTAATCTAGTGTGATGGGTGTTATTGTTTTTTGAACGTATCTTTTTAATTTTGACCATTTAAAGATGATTGAATGGTTAAAATTTTTTTTACACCATTAATAAGGCAAAATCACTTTATCTGATTGTAATATTCCCCATGTATCTAACAACACCTCCTTAAACTGATTATTAATGTACGTATTTTCAAATATTTAATATGATGTTAAACCACCTAACCTAGACCACAATTTTCTCCGTAATGACCTGTATTCACATGCTATTTTGCCCACCCAAGACCACGGTCATAAATACATAATGTGGCCTCAAGACTCAAAACCACTCCTTTTCTCTCTTCTGTATCTTTATTAAAATACAAATCAATATATATATATATATATAGTTAATTAGTATATTTATGTCGTAACTTGTAGGTGAGTACTCAAAACTGCCATTGATTCCACCATATTTACCAACCTTCCCTTAACAACAATGGTTATGGGGGTAAACTTTGCGTCTTTGGGAGAGTCGGTTCTCTAGTTGAACCACGCGTCCAGGTCTTGTAAGTCATCGTCCCATATACGTTAGTATATGTGATGTACCATATTTAAGTTGGAGTTGGTTGACTTTTTAAGAATTAAATATAAATTTTATTAACTTTTCAAAAAAAAAACAAAATTGAGATGAAAAAGTATAGTATAATTTGACTTAAACTCAAATGCCAAACAATATAGTCTCATTAATAAGTAACTAGTATGTCCCTGCATGCAATCAAGGCTTTAAGTATATCACGATTGATTGTCACAATAAACTGCAATATATATATATACACATACATTGTTAGTTTATCAATTCTCTTAAAAGTTTTAAGCTGTTAGTTCCACAACAATTTTATAATAATTCAACATATATTCATCAAGAAATTTTTTGAGAGTCAAGATGTAACGTAAATGTAATAATCAAAATTTTTGTGATATGAAAATCGGTGAATTAATGGTTTAATTCACAAATTCTTTAATATACTAAAGCGCTTAGACTTAATGCATATCCTAAATCACAATACTAAAAAACAATATTTTCATGATGTGACAATTATCTAAGTTAATTGAAGAGCAAGTATGAGATTTAATTAATTATGCGAAATATTAATATTGTTGAGGATCATTATATCGAACATCAAACGCCAGGAATTGAGTAAAGTTTTGGACCATTTTACCCCTTAATGCGCCACTTTTAGTCTCGGAAGACAAGGAAATTCAGAATCAGAATGGTGAATTGTGACTTTTGGATTGACACTAATGATCAGAGACCATGTTGAATATCAAACATCTTCTGGTAGATTATCAAAATGTATTTTGGGAAAATATCAAAAAAAATTCTGCCAGAATCCTCTCCGGTGTCGTCAACAATCGCCATGATTGAAGACCAAAAAGTATTCTACCAGAACTATCAAACATCTTTTGGTAAACTACCAAAATGTATTTTGGTAGACAGCTACAAAAAAAAGTATATCAAAATAATTTCTACAACCGGAGACAGGCGATAATGTTGAATACTAAGAGTATTCTGGTAGACTATCAAAAAATATTTTACCAGAATCCATTATCATGTGGTATTAGCTATCAAATTACCTCTTTTGATTGACCGGGTATTTTAAATAGACACATTAGATTGAATTTTGACTTATTTTGTAAAATGACAAAAGTCTTGAAACCATTATAGCTGTGGCAATATTCCAAAGGTGTGTTGTTGTTTATGCATTGCACATAATCACCCTTCTATTTACCTTGGTTAGCCCATTGGATCAAAGGACTCCGTCATATTGTTGAACCAGGTCCAATGTCTTTGGTGCCATTTTGTTGGGTTCAGTGTTGTGGGAATTGCAAATATACATATATATATATATTTTTCTAGAGAAATATAGTAAATAACATATTTTATAAATAATTTTCAAGTTTAGAATATGTGTTTTTAAAAGATAATTAATTATAGTATATATTGCTGGAACATCTTTAGATTTACTTGGATTTTCTAAAAAATTTCGAATTTATGGTCAAGTTTTTTTTATAACAAATTTATGTACTAAGTTTCATGTTAGAGAGAGAAGACAAATGGGAGGACTTTTTTTGATATTATGTGATCATAAATTCTGATTATGTTATTTACTACTATATTTAAAATTTTATGCTAAAATTTACTGTTATTCTCTTCAAAAAGTCTATTTTGCTCTTTCTCCCTTTTTTTTCCTAGTGTGAGTGAGTGACAAACTTTAGGAAGGGGAAAAAAAAGAGAAGGATGGAGTGTATAGATCACCTAGGTAAAGGAAATGAAAAATAAAGGAAAGGTTTTTTCTTTTATGATGTTTGGTATGCAATCCTTCTAACAATCTCTCCAATTTAGAAGGAATCAAAATTTAGGTGTTTTGAACTATTAGGAGTCTAACTCTAATCAATATAATTGCCTCAACTATAATAATAATTCTTGTCGATCTGCAGCTATTTGCAGCTTTTCACCTAAAATATTAATCTTCCAACAAATTTTCGTTGAGCTTATCATATGCCATGGTAACTTATTTATTAATTTGCATTAAAAGTATTGACCTACATATGCATAAGGTTTCGCCCACAAAACTTTATAAGTTGTTTATGAAAAAAATATGCAAACGATCAAAAGTTCTGGTAATTAGGTTTTGCCGATTTATTTTCAAATCATTCTTCTCACTATTTTCGGGACATTGGAGGTTGAATATGGGGTTTCCATATGTGAGAGATAGAAGGAAGGAGAGGTGTGGGTGCAGAAATGTGGAATATATAAGATCTCTTATTTGGTTGGACGGAAGAGATCAGTGTGGAAAAATATGCAAATATGAGCCCTCTCGTTTCACAAAAACTACTCCATCTAATAATGAAACAATCACCAAATCCATCACTTACAGATCTAAAAAGACTATTTGCCTTCGTAATTAAAATACGCACTATTAATGTAATAGAAAATATATAGACTTCAGATAAATAACTGTAATCTATCGTTTCAACTCTTTCTCCCTCATCAAATAAACATAAATTTTTTTTAAAAATGCTCTCCTTTCACATTAATTGTCATTCTTTCAACTCTAATCAACCAATAGAACCATATATAACCTATGATAAGTATAAGCTCCCTTTTGAATCATAGATAACTAAATAATAAATTTAAATTTTTGTAAGAAAACCCATTGTATTAGACTTTTTAGCTATGTCCAAAAATAATTTCGTAATGTTGATCCAAGCATCATATTTAAGTAGTAGTTAGGACCTTTTTCTTTTGAGAATTTAGTGGAGTGTTTTTTTTTTTTTTTAAATAATTTTGCTAGAAAAAAAATTTGATTGTCAGTAGTTTGGCTTTTATGATTTAATATTTTCAATACGCTGAAATATATATAACATAAACATCGGGGTTTGAATCAACTCGAATCAAGTTGCACTCAAACTTCATTAGCCAAAAAAAAAAAAAAAAAGTTGTACTTAAATTGCAATATTTTGAATGAAGTTATTTGAATTGTTATTGAAAATATAGTGTTTTGGATGTTCGTAAATTAAACAAAAATATTTGGATAGAGATTTTATATATTAGCTTAGAAAGATATCGAAAACAATTCTTATAAGAAGTATCTAAATTGGATTTAAAACGTAAAAATTATGGTATTTTGAAACATAGAAGAAGAAAGAAAATCTATTCATTTTCAAATGTTTATTGTATAAAGACATTCAAAAATTCTAAATTTAAAGGGGGTTCAATTCTCATTTTAACTAAATGGTCAAATTTTAACATTTACATCGTTTGGATGGTCCACTTAAATTGTGGACAACAAACACCATTATTAATGATCCATTCAAATGGAATGGACCAAATAATGGTGACCGATTCCTCTAAACGGATGCTAAGCTCCTCTTTGGAGCACGATTTGGAGCTGAAAAATCCAATTCACCATGATTGGAGGTTGCTATCTAAGCTCATCTTTAGAGCATAACTTCACACTGAAAAAAATCATATTTAAATTGATTAAAAAGAGAAAAACAAATCTGATATTAATTTTTAAGAAGTGAAAATTTTAACTGGAATTCAAATATCCTAACCTTCAAGTCAAACAAGAGTTGATAAAATGAAGATGGTATTTGTTTATTTCGTATACATAAAATATTTTCTCTTTATTGAAGACAATAGTAAATTAATCAAAAACACATTCCCAGTCCCTACGTACCTAATAAGTTATCCCATTACGCCTCCACCACTTGCGGTCTGTAATAATTGGGTATAAATAATTTCGTTTAAAATATTAATAGTGTAAAACCACTTATTTGTTCATTTTTTAGGCTAATAACTTCTATTTCTTAATTTCTTTTGGCCGAATGCTAATAACTTTCGTTGACTAATCAAACATGAAGTTTTTTTTTTTCCTTTTTTATGTTGCGGGAATCAAACATAAATTTTTGACCGTTAGTCATTGAATAACTCTTTTATCAACCACTTTACAGCATTTGAAAAAGGTTCTAGCTAGGTTCACTGATTTTGTTTTGTTGCTGATAACTATGTGGATTACACCCCAAAGAAATGTTCGATGTTATTTGTATCTGTCTATATAAAGTTAGACAATAATATGCCTTAAAATTATTAATGCTAATGCAGTGTAATGCTCAGCGGACACAATAATTCTAGTATTTTTTTGTTATAAAAAATTAATTTTTACTTTTTTTTTCTCCAAAAAATTTTAATTACTTAAAAAAAAAAAAAAAAAAAAGGTGTCGTAAAATCAAAGTTGGACGCTGAATAATAAACCTTCATGTGTATGGTACGGTTTCAGAACTTTGCATGTTTAATATTATGAACATATAGGTTTTCAATTTAGAACCCTTACATGGTTTTGGGATTTAAATCCCATAAATAAGCTCAAATGTATACATTTTGGAGTTTGGACTGAGGCTGATTAGTTATAAGCTGGTCAAATAAATGATGCTATATTAATTATTTTTTTAGGGTAGTGAAGATATTTTCCTTGAAAAAAAAATCAACCAACTTCAAAAATTTTTTTTTTGAGAGATTAGCTTTATTATTTTATAGTATCAAACGAGTTTAATACCCGTGCGTTGCATGAAAAATGAAGAAAAAAATAAATAAATAAACTGAATATTATATAATAAAAACAATTGATTAAGATAAATATTATAATTATAATCAATATAATTCTACTGAAGATCTCTCCCAACAATGAAGATGCAAAATCAAAATGACAACAGTACTAACAATAATAAAAATGAAAACAAAAGCAAAAAAGAAAAAAAATCTTCTGTAGTTATACTCATTTAAAGAAAAAAAAATTAAAACAAAAATAAAGCAAAAAACAAAAAAAAAAAAGAACAAAATCCTTTAAACTCAAAAGAATCGGAAAAAACTAATCCTAACAAAAATATTATAATAAAATAAAATATATAACTCATTTTCTTCTTTTTTACTATTTTAAAAAAACATAAAAAAAATTTTATCAGGTTATATACATGCAAAAACTAAAAAAAAATGATTTTTAAAATATAAAACAAAACAAACAAAAAAGAAAAAAAATTGCATGTAGAATCCTTAAAAAAGGTCTTTATAGAACAAAAGAAACAAAAAAGATACACAAAAAAAAATCCGAAATAAAGATAAAAAATTTAAAGTAAAAAATTGTTTAAAAATCAAAAAAAGGCAAAGTGACCAAAAACATAATATAACAATAAATCAGAATCTAATATCTAAAATTTAGCGTAAAAAAAGGCAAAATATATGAGGACAAAACCATTCTTTTACTGTAGATAAGCCAAAATCAATACATAGGATAGGGACAAAATCGGTAGTTTAATGTAAAAAAAGCAGCTACTGTGTATTACTGTAGAAAAAAAAAACCGTATAGCAAAAGTAACAAAAATTGAAAAAAACAAAACAAAAATAACTGTTTATTAAACAGTAAAATATTACATCTTTTTACTGCAACAAAGCAGCAAAAAGTAAAAAAAAAAAAAACAACTGTAACAAAGCAACAAAAGTTTTAAAAAAAAAAAAAAAAAAATATTCATTGAGCACTAAAACAAAAGCAAAAGTAAAATAAAAAAATAAATAAATAACGTAACAAAGCATCAAAAGTTTAAAAAAAAAAAAAAAAACCACAACAACAATAGCAAAAGTTAAAAAAAAAAAAAGTAAAAAAAATACAACAACAACAGTAAACATTAAAAAAAAGTAAAAAAAAAAAACAACAGCAGCAAACGTAAAAAAAAAAAACATCAAGAACTGCAAAAGTAAAAAAAAAAAAAAAAAGCAGCAAAAAAATAAATAAATAAATAAAACTGTTCATTAAACGGTGAATGAACAGTAATTTTACTGTTTATTAAATAGTGAATGACATAGTCGGGGAACAGTGGCAGAGCAGCCTAGGAGGAGTAAAATGGGAATTTCACTATGCGGGTTCCAACAAAAAAAAGAAGAAAAAAGAAAGGCAAAACCGTAATTTCACTGTGCAAGACTGTACAGCATTATAGCTTAAACTGCGGGAAAATAAAAAAAAAAGGAAGATACTGTTCATTTCTGTAGAAAGAATAGTAAAAATCCGGTTTCCTTTACTATATAGTAATAATTGGTGGAGCAAAACGTGCGCAGTCCAGATCAGAAGAGCAGGGGCAAGTAAATAAATAAATAAATAAGGAACGTGGGTTAGCAAAATCAATTAACATAGCTAGTAGTCTTTCCATGCCAAAAAAAAAAGAATTGCCTCTTTGAGAAGGACAAAAAAGTAGAAGATGATTATGATCTTGGATGAAGCTTAATCCTAATTTGTTTGATACCAACAAAATTAAGAAAAGGACACTAGCTAAATTAATAATTTAATTTTTAGTTGAAGACAATCAATATTTTTTTTTTATATTAAAGAGAGTTGAGATTTACTATCTCATTTTTTTTTTTTTCTTATTGATTGTTCTTCTAATAATATAATGTCATGAATTGAATAATTTAACCACATAAAATATGCTAAACACTAAGCTCCCGTTTAATGTTTTAACTTTAACTTAAATTTTTCATATCAGTTTTCATCTTTTTTTTTTTTCCTGAAAAGTCAATAAAAAATTATAAATAGATTTTAAAAAATCAACCTATTCTAATTTAAAAATCTTAACTCAAATCAGCGAACCAAACACACTAAAGAAACTCTTATATAAATTAATGAGTTATCAAAATATTATTGAAATGATAATTCTTAAGATAGAAAAATAAAATAACAGATCTAGATTCTATTGAGATATGATTTTAACTCTGTATCTTTTAATAGATGAGTGGAATTATCGTTTGCTTCAATTATTTTTTTTAGTTGGTTAAACATTCTTTACTCAGAGGGATTAATATAGCGAGGAGGGGTAAGTAACTACGTACTGGGCACCCATAGGGGTGGCTGCTGCCGCCAATTAGCCTGGCACGTGGCAGTTATTGGCCGGCTAGGGCTAGCTACTAGATCTTTTGGCTTAATTGTAATTATTGTTTTCTTTTTCTGAAAGAAGAAATATTTTGTTTTGTAGGTAAGTTCTAACTAGCTATTTTCTGCCATGAATAATTGATAGTGATTGGTCAGCATAAAGTTAAGTTGGACCATATGGTGGGCATAATAACTTTTAACCTTTGCAGAATTACAAAAGGGTTTCCAATCTTTATGAAAAAAAAAATAAAGGAAAAAAAAAGGGTTTCCGAATACCAATTAATTAAAAAAATATTAAAGTATATTCACAGCATTTCGTTTTGTTTTTCTTCGAAAGGTGGGTTTCCGATACCTACTAAATTAAATGATTGTGCTAGATTTGCTAGAAAAATTATTTTGCTTGGTTGCACTGGTATTGTTTATTTTGTTGTATGTTTATAAATAAATGACAACATCATCGATCTTTTCCATACTAAATCGGATAAAATTCTTTAGAAGTTTCGCAATAAATGCTAGATGACTTCGTATATATTTGACGACTTGGAGTAGTGTCTCGTACAATTTTTACGAAGCTAATAGTGTTGTTGCAAATAAATTTATAAAATAATTGATTGAGAATCATCAGCTTCAATGATACTCTTGACTTCAAAATATATTCTTCTTAGCTTTATGAATTATTATAGATTTCTTTTGTGTTTTGAGGTGGATTGTTTATCTTGAATCATGCACTCTTTTTCCTTTTATTGAATTATTCCTTTAGGTTTTTGTGGTAAAGGTTTTCATGACATTAAGCTTTTCCAGATTAGATCTTATAGGAAGGTAGTGTAGTTGTAGTTTCTGTGTTTTCTCTTATTTTTAGAGTGATTTTGTTTCTATTTAGACTATTAAGATTGTTGTATTCTTTTTTATTGTTAGTATGATGTGTGACAGGCGGACAATAAACGTACTAAAAGGGTACTGATCTAATTGAGATATCTTGATGTTCTTACTGATTCATGTCATCATGATTAACATTAAAAAATTAACCAACAACATCAACACCATGCTAAACAGGCTCTGTTTATTGTAACTTGTTAGTACTAATTGTATAAAAAAATCATGTGATTACTAAACTCTTATAATTATAACATTCTAACGCCATACGATGAGATGCTTACACAACATTTCACCATTCTATCTGTTTTTTTTTTCCCACATTTTTTTTTTAATTAAAACTAGCTGCTCTACGATAGTTATTTATTTATTTATTTTTAACCGCTTATCAATGTGGAAAAGTAGCAAAATCCAAGTTGATCAATGCCCAAAAATATAGATCACACCCATGTACTTAGCAGTATTTGTCGTGTATACCTTAATGATCATTTGGGTTGTTATTCCAAAAAATGATTTTTAAGAAATAAAATAGAGAGCAGAAATAAATAGGAAATTAGGACGAAACAGATAAATGGGCCATCGGTAAGAAAATAAATTATAGTACTCAACAACAGGGCAATCATGTGGTTGCAGAGATAGTGCAATTATTTCTACCTACCCCGTTTGGCTTTTGAATTCAAAGACAATAACTATGTTCTCCGAGAATCCTATAATAAAGTTATCTCTTAAATTACTTTTTTTTTTTTTTTCTATTTTTTGAAAAGCAGCAAGTTAAAATTATGAAATGGGGATAAGTTAGGTTCAATCTTTTGTACCCAACCCCGTGTCTTTTAATGTCACTAAACGAGCCCCATAATTAGATTTCGAATTTAGGGACTCAATATGTTATAAAGTTCGCGTGCTTTGACGCATGAAAAAGTAATTTTATTTTTTGTCTTGAACTCAAAACATACCATTTCATTCAAAAAAAAAAAAAAAACCACTATTTACAAAATTCTTGTACTCTTTTGCCATTCACTCCTTAAAATAAGAGTTCGGGAGAAAGCTCAATATAGACTCTATGGGATATATATATATATATATATATATATATATGTCTACAAATAACGCACATTTTAATAAAAGTTTTGAAATAAAGTAATTAATTTTTGCTTTATTTTTAATAAAATTTTGCATAAAAAACTAACGCACGTTTTAGATGTTAGATTAGATATTTCACAATTATTAGAAAACATCAATAAATGTAAGTTTTTCTCCAGAGTTAAATTCTAATAGTTATTTTATTTTTGGTTTTGGTTTTGTTTTTGTTTAGAAGAGAGAGCTAGAATTTTAGACCCCCCCCCCCAAAAAAAAAAAGAAAGAAAAGAAAAGAATATATTTTCCATCCCAAACATCGTTAAAAGTACTTAGGTCAAGTAAGTGAGAGGAGAAAAACATGTAGTTTAATTTTGTTGTTGTTTGAGAAATTAGCGACAAATAAAATTAAAAAAAAAAAAAAAAAAAAAAAAAAAAAAGGAACTGTCGTGGATGGCCTATATTATGTAATGAAAGAAAATGGGGTTTCCAGCTTCCACTTATAGGGCTCACAAGTCACAGCCATCTGGTGTCAATTTATTTATTTATTTTTTAAAAATAAATGATGGTGACAAAAATTAAAAAGTGCATTGAAACATCCGGATTAAGTCGGGATCATTTTAACATTCTTATTATTTGATAGTTTATTATTAAAAATAAATTAAAAAAAATATAAAATGATAAATGCGCATGTAGATACCGAAAGAAAAGAATAAAAAATACGCACGCAAATGTTAAAAGAAAGCATAGACTAAATAAATAAATAAATAAAAACCAGGACCAGTTTAAAATATGTGATACGAGGATTCGTACGTGCACGTTTCATGCTGAATAAAGAAATTAACACAAAAATTGGTGTTGGGATTCCAGCGAAAACGGAGTTGTTTTTAATATTATTTAAATGGAGAAATAATGAAGAAGATCATGCGAATGCAAAATAATAAGCGGAAAGGTCCGCCATGTGCTTCAATGGTCATAATTAGTACTTAGATTCTCAAAGTTGTCTGGAAAAGTTCGTGAATAGTCGGAAACGTGAAACTCGATTTCACCTAAAAACCTTAAAACCTACATGTGCAAAAGTTATACACAATCATGACCTAGCTAAAAAAATAATTTATCGTTGGTATTTTTTTTCCCTTAAAGAGTTTACACACTGTCGGATTTTTTAAAACCTAATCTTGTTTTGATCAATTATTATAGTTTTAACTTTTTGAGCCAAAAAAAAAAAAAAAAAGTTAGGGTCAGTGGTTTTGAACTGTAGGCTATTGTTATGTTTGGTAAGAATTGTAAAAGGTTTTTATTTTTGTTCATTTTAATTTTTTTGTCATTTTTTAAATAGAAGTTATTGCTTTAATGGTGAAGTGTCAAAACCATAATAAATAAATTCTTTTTCGAATAAATAATGGTGAAAGGAATTAGTAGGTGTAACAAAACATCCCAACAAAGTCAAAATCTCTTTGAATTAAAAAAAAACTAAATTCGAATAATCATGTAAAAATTGAAATTAAAAATGAAGAATCAACTTATCACAGTATATGTAGTTCTTAAAAAAAGATAGACCCAACCTCTTCCTAGTCTCCCATACTGATTAGTGTGAACGCTAGCTAGATTAACCTGAACATCACATATATAGAACGGATTTTTCAAGGAAAAGAGTTCAGTCATACGAACCTTAGAAGAACTAGCTAAAATTTTCCTCTTTTGCATCAATCATCGATATTTTACCTTTTTATTTTTTATTTTTTATTTTATTTTTACAGAACTTTGATATGTGTTGTTTTTAAGATGCATAAATTAATACTTGATAAGGCTATCTCTTATTATTAATTTATTTCCTACTTACTAAATGTATTTTCTAACATTTTCCCTAAAACCTAACTTGGGATATTCTTGCATAAACGGCTATAGAAAATGCCCATGATATACGTACATCCGATCAAGAGACACTTGACGCTATCTTTGATAATGATAACTAGGGTTAGGACCATTTTAATTAATTGTCCATAAACGCATTAATTCCACAACCTAACCTAAATAAGATGTATATATTATATGATGTATCTTTTGTTATGCACATTGTATTTTCAATCTAACAAAATTCAGTCACTTCATTGCATTATTTTACAAGCACAACAATTAAGTAGATTTTTTTGGTAATTGCGAAAATAGGTGGAATGACAGAGGCTGAGGCGCTAACAGGAGAAAGTGAAAAAGTGAGTTGTCTAAAAGCTATATTACGAGATAAAAGTAAGCCGAGGGCACTAAGGAAGCGCACACACACACACACACACATATGTATAGTTTAGAAGTCTGTAGAAGTTGCGCTTGCAAAATAATCCATCTTTTGGGCACCATAAAGTGTAATTCATTTATTGAAAATACCATAAAATATAAATTAAATAGTATCCGTTATCATATATATATTTTAAATCCGACGTTTTACAGATCCGACAGTTACAATATTTTATTTAAAATCATGTAACTAATACTTGATTTACAGAAAATTTTTTATTTTATCTTATAACATTATATTTTTTAGAATTATTGATGTTAAAAATAAGTATTACTATAAAAAAAACATTAAATTAACTAATTGTTATAATAATATGTAAAAAAAAAAAATTACAACTGTCCACAACACATGAATACAAATCCCTCAAAATATATTATTGTAGTTTCTCTTTAATTACTTAAAACAACAGCGAGCAACATAGATCCCCCGATAGCACATCATATTGTCACACTTTTTTTTTTTTTTTGAACATGTTAAAAATTTAATTTAATAGCTTAAATAACAGTTCTAGTCAGTAATACAAAATCGATAATATAATATAAGAGGATATATGTTATACAAAATCTTTTCAAATCCAGCTAATGTGTTTTCTTCTCGTTTAACAAACTCCAAAATGTGTTTTTAAGGTTTTGTTTGGTGTTTAAATTTAACTCCAACTAAATTGTATTTTTTCATCTCAATTTTTATTTTTTTCTGAAAGGTCAATAAAATTTATAACTAATTTTTAAAAAGTTAATCAACAACTTAAAATTTTCATTTTCAATCGGTGAACCAAAAAGCAAGCTAAGTTTTTTATTTAACACGTGATTGTTAATTAATTCCAAATCAAAGCCAAGAGAGAAATCCGTACAATTTCACTATAAAAACAACGCACTCTCCCTTTAACAAAGCATATCGAAAACCAAAAGCCACAAAAGCAAATATGGCATCTCTCCCCCTCACTCAACCACTCACCATCACCACCTCCTTGTGCCCCTTCCCTCGCACCAAATCCACCCTCAACACTAGATCACGCAAACAATATGGCCTCGTCAAGCGATCAATCTCATGCAGTGCCAGCAACCAGAGCTCCGACGACGCGATTCTCGGAAAGGTGGACAGGAGGGACGTGCTCGTCGGTCTCGGCATGGCGGGGATCGGAACGAGCCCACTAGCTGTAGCCGCCCCGATCGATGCACCCGACTTGACTAAATGTGGCAAGGCGGAGTGGGATGGACAAGTCCTACCCGTCGACTGTTGTCCACCAACATCCCTAGACATCATTGATTTCAAGCCACCTCCGTTCACCAGGTTGAGAGTCAGACCAGCGGCTCATAAGGCTGACAAGGCTTACATAGCCAAGTACAACGAGGCCCTAAAACGGATGACAGAATTACCCGACAGCGACCCGCGGAGCTTCTCGCAACAAGCTGACGTTCACTGTGCTTATTGCAACAGTGCCTACGACCAGACTGGCTACCCTGGCGTTGAGCTCCAAGTCCATAACTCCTGGCTCTTCTTCCCCTTCCACCGCTGGTACCTCTACTTCTACGAGAGGATCTTGGGTAAACTCATCGGTGACCCGACTTTCGCTATCCCGTTCTGGAACTGGGACCATCCTGACGGCATGACAATGCCGGCCATGTTCACTTCCGATAAAAACTCCGCCCTCTATGACGTGAACCGAAGCCCTAAGCATCAGCCGCCATTTATTCTCGACCTCGACTACAGCTCGAGCAAAGATGCCAACAAAGTTCCGCAGTTTAAGGAACAGGTGGAGGAGAACATGACCATCATGTATCGGCAAATGGTGTCTGGTGCCAATACGCAGTCGCTTTTCTTCGGCGGAGACATAAGGGCCGGGGAACAGCCTGAAAAGTCCGCTGGTACGATCGAGGCTACCCCCCACACGCCCATCCACATTTGGAGTGGGAACGAGAACAACAAACTTGGCGAGGACATGGGGAACTTCTACTCGGCCGGCCGAGATCCAATGTTCTATGCTCATCACGGCAATGTCGACCGGATGTGGAGTATCTGGAAGTCGCTACCGGGAAAGAAGAGAACCGATATCTCTGATCCTGATTGGCTGAACTCCACCTTTTTATTCTACGACGAGAATAAGAACCTCGTCCGAGTTAAGGTCGCGGACTGCTTGGACACCAGGAAGCTGGGGTATGTCTACGAGCAAGTCGACCTTCCGTGGTTGAAGAACAAGCCAAAGCCCCGAGGGCCTCGCGGACCTCACGGAGGACCTCCTCCTGGCGGGCCTCGAGGACCTCACGGTCATCATGACCATCGCGGCCCGCCAAGAAGGGTGGGGATGTCGGGGGTTGGTGCAGCGATGGCAGCCGAGTCAAACGACGGCGTGACACCGCTTACCGATTTCCCGATAGCGCTGACGGAGGCGATAACGGTGTTGGTGCCGAGGCTGAAGAAGGGAAGGAGCAAGGCCGAGAAGGAAGAGGAAGAGGAGATATTGGTGATTGAGGGCATCGACTACGACAGGAATTCGGCTGTGAAGTTTGACGTGTACGTGAACGACGAGGACGAGACTGGTCCGGACAAGTCGGAGTTTGCCGGGAGCTTTGTGACGGTGCCGCACAACACGAAGAACAAGGAGAGGACAAACACGAAGTTGAAGCTAGGCATATCGGAGTTGTTGGAGGACGTTGGGGCTGATAATGATGAGAGTGTGTTGGTGACTTTGGTTCCCAAAGCTGGCGAGGTCAAGGTTGGTGGAGTTAAGATCGTTTACGAAAAGTAAATGTCGAGATCTCCGTTAATGAACAACAATATATTATCAATCTCGAAAGCGTTCTCTGTGTTGTGTGTACTTGTTATTATATTGGTTCTTTTTTTGGTCGTGGGATAATTCACGAGTGGGCGATCAGGCAACGTTTTCTGGGGTTTGCATTTGTCGACTTCGTCCCCTTTTTTTTTTTTTTTTTTTTTTTTTGAGGTTTGTTTGGTGTGATATTATTATAAGTAGTACTACCTTCGGCACCGTGATCATGATCATGATGAGCTTGGTTTGTAACAACATTAATGAATAAAAAAAAAATCAGTTTTTCCTGAATACTAATTGCCTCAAGTAATGCATATATCTACTTGGATAGATTTACTATTTACATGAGGAAGAAAAAGAGCCAAAAATAGATTAAAACGAAAAAGTATAATGTGAGTAAGGTTTTTTTTTTTTTTTTTTTTAATGTGTAAATAGTGAAACAGAATAACTACTTGCCAATAATCACCACATGAAATTGGTATTAAAATAATTGAATATGTGTCACCTGATCACCACGTGAATGAAAGTAATTATAAAATATTTATTTATATATGTCTTGATATTAAATATACACATAAATTCATATATATTATCTGGGAGGGCAAAAAAACAAGAAAGAAACTCTTGGAAATGCCATACATAACTAGTAAACACATGTGGAAAAGCTTCTCTAGGTTTTTGTTTATGCATTTTTTTTTCCTTCCTTAATAATATCCTTTGTGTTGGGCTTCTAAACTAATTAAGAGTGTTCCGTTAACAAGACTTGACAAGGTAACAAGTCCTTAGACGCATTCTCTGAAAAGCTTAGGAGTGTGTTTGGTTGGAGAGAAAAGTTTAAAAAAATAAGAGGGGTATAGGGATTAGTGAAATGATTTTGATATTATGATTGTTTGATGGAAAACAAAAGACTTGACGGTAAGGGGGAAAAAAATATTAACATGTAGATCTTATGGAAGTATAGCATGATCCATTGAGCTTTTTCTCGACCTCTTTTCATAAACCGTAAAACGGGATTCCAGCAGAAGGAAAAAAAAAAAAAAAACCGTCTGAAGAGAAGTGATTAAGGGAACTGGACTTTTGCTCTTTGGAAGATAGGAATTAGTTAGTATATAAAACTATACAAATTTGTTTATGGATGCAAGTGAGATATATAAATTTATGAATATTAAAAACAAAGAAAAAGAAAACTTAAGTAATTGAACGATAAATTTTCTCTTAATTACGTACGCATAGAAAAACAAAGTTAAATATATGTATATATTCATAATTACCTGCTGATTGTAATTACTATTTGTTCATTCTTGTTGTGCAAAGAACAAAAAACCAAAACAAAAATAAAAAAGCAAAAAACAAAAAACAAAACTTACCACAACAATGGTTATTACCTCGCAGAAAGCTGGAACTGCGGTACTGATTATAGCATGATAAATAACATATAAAATTAAATATATGTATATATTCATAATTACCTGCTGATTGTAATTTCTATTTGTTCATTCTTGTTGTGCAAAAACAAAAGCAAAAAAGCAAAAAACAAAAAACAAAACTTACCAGCAGAAAGCTGGAACTGCGGTACTGATTATAGCATGATAAATAACATATAAAATTAAATATATGTATATATTCATAATTACCTGCTGATTGTAGTTACTATTTGTTCATTCTTGTTGGGCAAAAACAAAAACAAAACTTACCACAACAATGGTTATTACATCGCAGAAAGCTGGAACTGCGGTACTGATTATAGCATGATAAATAACATATAAGGAATGAACCGACCTCATGGAAATTAGGCAATACGGAGCACTTAACCTTGAAGAGATTAGCATGCGTTTAGCAACAATAAACATATGTTACACACACAAACAAAATGATTCTTTTTAATTTCCCCCTTTGCAGTAGTACTAGTTAGTACACTCATCTTTAACGCAGTACAATGCAGTACACTTTACTACGACGACCCTATATTGAGACGGATATGACTTGCAACCTTTTTTTGCTTTAAATTATTACTATATATATATACTTGTATGCATTTGATCTTATAAGTTGCATAGTAATATTTAATACATAACGACATAACAATAATGTAATGTACCATTTTGCCCCATTTATCACATGCATACGCACTTTATTATCTCTATTTTTTACTAGCAAAAAAAAAAAAGGAAAAGAAAACACACTTTTTTTTCCCTGACTATAAGTCTAATGACGTTAGGTAAAATGAAAGAAAATAGGAAAGAGTAAGTGATAGATCATCTAAATAAGGGAGATTGGCAAGGAAGAAAAATCCTTACTTAATTTCTCTTATTTTGAGAAAAATCAAAATTGAAAAAAATCAAAATTGAGATGTTTTGAAACCTTTGAAATCACTTTCTCAATCCCTTCCTTTATCTTTTATCTCTTAACAATAATATCAAAATCTTTCCCCTTATCTCCTTTCTTAGGATTAATTACTACTAGAACTATCTCATAATCAACTTCATTTCGTCCAACCAACCGTGGATGGTTTTGAGGGCTGACCTCTAACGCTCTCGTAGTAATTCTCTTTTTCTTTTCTCCCTCCCCATCATCATCGATTCTAAATTTCGTCCATTTATCCTATTGGCAATTCGTTCCTCTCCTTGAGGATTTTTTTTTTTCCTCCTTATAACATATTTTGTAATTTTAGCATTTTTCATAATAGATAAAAGATACGGATGGCTAGATTTTAATCCCTTGACAGCTGAGTGCATTTCCATTCGGGAAAAGATTGTGGATATATTATTCCGAGTCTGATCTTTGTGAAAAGCGATTGTCTCACATAAAGAGAGAAGGTTTTAATGGATAGTTTTTCCAAAGTATTTTATTTTACTTAAGAAAAATTCCTTCCAAACAATAATGTTTATGGTCTATCATTCAAATTGTTTTCAGACATTGATAAATTGGCCAGTGGGAAGTGCTACGATAAATTACATGCATATCTAGTAATTCACCAATTCCCAATAGAAAATAAGTATAATATGCATGAAAATAGCTTTTAATATATCATTGGTTAATTTGTTTAATTAAAACAACAAATTATTATGGCCCGTACAAACTTATTTGAGAAATGCTTGGGGAGCTAGCTTCGCCCCATATTTGATTAATTGGGACTTCGATGACTCGACCAAATCAGTTATGAGAGAGAGATATGCAGTGCAGCAGGATAAATTTTTAAGTAAACGTATATAAATTCTAATTTCAAGGTAAAATCTTCGTTTTTAAAATATGATAGGATTGTGTTTGGAGAAATTAAAAGCTGACAAGTGGCAATCTCTCTGGGAGAAGCTGCGCCTACTCATCCCAACCCCAGGATGGGCGATTTGAATAAATGCAAGTTGTTAGGTTTTTTTGTATGCTGTCATTTATTACAACTTTGTTAGAAAAATCAAAAATAATATTTTGTTAGCTAGCTTTAGGAATTGGTACATTTTTGAAGATGTGGCTAGCTATTTATTGGGAAGATTGCTTGTTTTGAAAGTTGGATAAGTTGCTTGTTTTAGAAGCTGACATGGCAGAGTGCTCAACTTGTTCTACAAATGGGTAGTTTCTGTTTTGATAAGAATCAATGATGATTGCGTCCATTAAAGTGTAGATTATCTTGGGACTTAATTTAAAAAGAGATTTCTAATCTGCTTAGGTTTTTTTATCCTATTTAAATTAGAAATTCAAACTTTCCCAAAAGGAGAATATTGTATACGAAATCTGGAAAGTTTGAGTTTTTTATTTTTGGAGTTTCTTGAAGGTTTTTCATGATTTGATGGTAGCTATTATGGAGGAAATTTAATTCGGATTATGATGGAAGTTTCTCTATTTTTAAATTTCAAAGTATTTCCAAAAGTATTGCAACAAATCAGGAAACATTTTGAAATTTAAATTATTTTTAATCTGAGATTTTTTGAAGATTGTTGGTGGTTGCTTATTTATTGTCTCAAAAACATATTTGGTGGTACGAGTTTACGAGATATTAGAGTACTTTGAGACTTTTTTGAAGCTTTTGCATTCTTACATCTTGCAAGAGAAAGATTTGAAGCCTTAGGGAGAAGGCATAGCGATTGAAGGGAGGTTAACATAGCTAGCGATCGAATTTGGAAGAATAAATTCATTGACTTGGTTCAAGACGACCAGTGACAACAAGAAGAGGGAGTCTTCAGTTTATATAAGTCCATTTAGTGCTTGAAGCCGTTTGACAGTTAATAGATTATTCACCTTTTGAACGTAACATCAAAAAGTAGGGTAATCGAACCTCGTAAAAGTTACATGTATTTTCTATTTATTTACACTTTTGGTAATTTAATTAAATTGATGATTTAATTAAATCTGATAAATTGATAAAAACAAATCTAACACAAGTTAATTGGAAATTTTGCCAATCCCAATTAAATACCTATTGGTAAAAAAGAATCTTATGAATCTCTATTAGAATTAGATCTTTTTTTTTTTTTTTTTTTTTTGCCCTCTAGGTTTCATGCACTCTACCTTTTAGAGTAATTAAAAGAAGTCATGGCCCAAAAAGTTTGAAGAAGAATTGAAGTCATCAAGAGAATTCAACTGGTGCCCACACACCCGTTAGTTCAAGAACATAAGTAAAGAAGATCAAATGACCGAAAAGCCTTGAAGCCTTTGAAAGAGTCGCTAGTTTTTTTTTTTTTTTTTTTGGTCCATATTTAGGTATGAACAAATTTATACTTCAAATAATTCTTTTTTATCCTAGTAGTTTTAGAAAAGTTTGACAAACCTGTTTCCTTGCATTATTCACTGTTTTTTGTTTTTGTTTTTTTGGCGCTAATAAAACCAACAAAACGTGTTTGCTCACATTAATATCCACTTTGTCCTCATTATCAGGTTTCACAAATTTATATAGAGGGTAGTCAAGTTGTTGTCAAGAATTGGCTTCAAAAAGTTTGTACTTGGAATCTGCCTCGTGATAGTTTAATGTCGGACTTCCGCTCGTCGTTACTTCTTAGCGACCTGGACATAATTCCGGCTTACAACTTCACATCTTAGTGGGACAAATACTCTTTGTGTTTGTTTGGTGTAGAGGATTAAGGAAGATAAGACTGGATTAGATTTTAATATTGTGTTTAATGAGAAATTTTAAAAGACTGGAAAGATCTTATCTAGTCTATAATTACTTAATCCCATTGGAAGGAAATTTAACCATTCTCTACAAAAGGAGGAGATTAGAAAAACTCATCTCCTCTCTCAAGTTTTCTCCACAAGTTACTAATCCAATGCCAATTTCTAAGAATATCAATCCTAACCAATCATAGGATACTATTAGAAAAAAATTCAATCCTATCATTTCCTATATATTCCAATCCAATCCCTTCATGTTATTCTATCCAATATAATCCTGTACTGTATACCAAATGGACCTTTTAAGCTTTGCATCAATCATGGGTGGAGTCATTCATGTTCGAGTAGGGATTTATATCCTATTAAACTTTCTTTAATCAGTTTTATATTTAAAAACTTAAAATGTTTCTCATTTTGTCTCTGCTATAAAAATTAATTATCCTTCTATAATCATTAGCAAAAATTTAATCATTTAGTGTATGTTTACATTAAAACAATAGACTGGTCACGTTACAGGCATCGATCATATTATTTTTCCTTATATTAAGCTTGCGTTTGATTTGACGGTTGGTGATGAAATTTTTAAATTGAAGTTTGTTAACTTTTAAAAAACTAATTATAAAATTTATTGACTTTTTAGAAAAAGATAAAAATTTAAATAAAAAAGTATGAAATTTAGTTGGAATTGAACTGAAACGTCAAACGAAACCTTATTTTTCTCATTTTTTTAATTGAAATTTTATTCGGAAAAAAAGTTTTTTTTTTTTTTTCCGATCAAATTTTACGGGCAATAGGTTATAACATGAGATATCCTTTTGGTTTTTCCATCAGCGTTAGATAATTCTTAATTGCTTAGTAATTGCTTTGGTTTTCTAGCGTATGGATGCCCTAGAGGCTTTTCTGTTGTTGTCGTTCCAGTGTTTCTGGGCCTGTCTTCGGCTTATTCCATGTTTTGGTTTGCTCCAAGATATACACTAGTTAAAATTGTTAATTCCGTGACGGTTAACCGAAATCTAAAATTAACACGATGATTAAAAAATCATCGTGTAATATATTATTATGAAAAGCTTTAAGATACTATGACAGTTAACAAACCGTAGTGGTATAGATAATATTTCACGACGGTTTTGGTAAAAAAACCATCGTATAAGGTGGGGTTTACATTTTTTAAATTGGAATTAGCTTTTTTTTTTTTTTTTTCGTGCTATAGCTTTGGTGTTTCGTTCTTTCATTTTTTTTTTTTTTTTTATAATTATGATGAAAGCTCATTTATTTTAATATAGCGATCAATTGAAGGTTGGATTATATTGAAAAAGGGAGTTCATGAGGAAGCTCAAGAGGATGATCTACATAAGCCCTTTTGTGAATTTGGGGAATTCAAGAATTAGCAATTAAATTTTGCTATTTGAGTTTAATTGGGGTCTTTGTTAAAAAAAAAAAAACAAAAACAAAAACAAAAACAAAAACAAATGTCTAATTTGTTTTAGACTCAAAAATTGTATATCATTGTTTGTAGCTAATATCATTTAAAAAAAAAAAAAAAAAGATCATATTTTTGTAGGATCTTGTTAAAGTAGCGTGTAATTTCTCTAGAAGTACCCATATAGAAATACACAAACTTAAACAAAATTTATATACACAAACAAATATATATAATTACCTGATGGCTACCTAGCTGGAGGCCTGGAAGAGATAACATCCAATGGAGTGAAATGTGAATGAGTGAAAAGATGTTGGTTTTCTTTTATCCTGTTTTGTATGAGATTGGATGAAAGCAAATAAATGATTAACTAAATGACTATTTTACCGATTTTTTAAACTTGTAAAATGACTATTAATTATCACTTGTTTAATGTTAATTTAGTTTAAAAATACAAATAAAAGGTTATTATTTAACTATTTATACAAGTATAACTAGTTTTCCTTGCAAAATCTCTCCACTTTACGAGAGACAAAAAATAGTGAATCCCATGGATCATGTTATCTCTCCACTTTTCTCTTACTAGATAACCTACAATCCCAATTTTTCTTAAAAAAATCCTTCCATTATTTTCTTTTCTCTCACTTTCACCTTTACCAAATATAGCATAAAGGCTTAATCCGTATTTGAACTAACATTTTTTTCCCTTATAAATGAATGGAAAGGGTAACTATCATCAAGTTTTATCGATACATTTCAATTAGATTGACACCTATCCAACAACTAATCCTCTATTAAGTCTTTGAAGAGTTACTCTGTTAAGCCCCTCAATCAATTTATTAAGGGGAAAAAAAACAATTACAACAGGATTATAATAATAATAATATAAAAAAATTACAACTCTTAAGATCACAAACAAACAAAACCAAGCAAACAAAAATATCCACCATGAGAGAAAGCAAACAATAGTGTGGCATAATGGATAAATCTCTAGCCATATCTTCTTTATTCACTTACACCTCAATATCAATTTGTGCAAACTTGATTGGTTTCAAGTTTTTTTTTTTTTTTTCAAAAAAAAATTTTTTTTTCTTGATTTTTGACCTGCAGACTATTCTAGCCTATAATTGGGGGTAAGGGAATACGATAGACAAAGTTGTTGTCTACTGAAGTCTAAATATTGGTGCAAAAATTACTCTGGATAACTGTTTTTTTGATGGTTGTGACATGTTAACTTACTCAATCTGACTAATTAATTATTTGTATGAACTTATATTGATATGGATGCATATAAAAGATTCAAATACATAATTTTTCATACAGTTTTTTTAAAATATTAACTTTTAAAATATGATCCTAATAATTACCTTTTTAATAAATTGCTCTATTGAGAACATTTTTACTAAGTGCGTCCGATTTTGTTTTTGTTTTTGTTTTTTTGAAATCCCATATTATTGTTAATTTGTTTTGATCAAAACATAATGGCTCTTTCAGTACTTAACTTTTGGATTTTTTTTTTAAAATTAGTTTGACTTTTGAAGTTCAAAACATACTTATTTATTTATAGGTATCATCGAATCAATAGCAATAAATCCTATTTGAAGAGGATTATATATAGAACATCTTGAAATAATTCTCCAAGAAGGAGATTTAATTAAGCTCATATAGATATAAATAGATTATGTTCCTTTTCAAAATTAAAAAAAAAAAAAAAAAAACCCGAAGCACTTAGTTAAATTAAAGTGTAATTCTGTAGTAGAATCTCATTTATATACCCAATTAGCAAAACTCATTTTAAACCATTTAGATGTGATCGAACGGTGAAAATGTTGTTCGTGCATTATAATTATCATACACATTAATCTATAGTAGTATAGACTAATTAATAAAATAAGCAAATAATAGAAAAAAAGAAATTAGAAAAAACCAAACCTTCATCGATGAAAAGTTTTTTTTTTGGAGGGGGGGGGCTCCTCACCAGTGGCTCGACATCGGCAGGATATGGGCTTGTCATCATCAGGGGCGTCACAGGTTGTCGCCTGGGATTGTCGAGCTGGCAAGTAGGTGGTCCTTCGCTTAGGGTCGCAGGCCTCATCATTTGGGGGGAGGGGGGCTTGGGTTGCGAGGTGGCCGGATTTGGCCGACAAAGGATGTGAGGGGAGGAGGGGTGCATAGATCTAGTTTAAGGGAGGGGGGAGCCTTTGTTAGTGTTGTCAGGGGGGGCCGACTTATTGCTAGAGTCGGGGAGGGGGCGTAGATTTGGTTTGTGGGGGGTGGGTTGTCTTCGTCGGCGACGGCAGTAGGTTTAGATCTGGTTGGGGGAGGGAAAGGGTCATCATCGGCGTCAGGGAGAAGGGCGTTCATCAGCAGTGTCGGGGAGAAGGTGGGGGTCATCATCTGCGTTGGGGGGGTGGGCTTGTCGCCGACGTGTGAGGTTAAGTCGGTGGATGGTCGCAAGCCAGTTTTTTTTTAGTTTCTTTGAATTTTTTTAATTTCTATTTTTTTATTTATTAGTATATAATACTATGAGGTAATGTGTATTATAATTATCATGCACAAATAATATTTCAGCTGTTTAATTATATCATAACGGTTTAAAAATGAGTTATATCGATAGGGTATATAAATAAAAATCTATTATAGACTTATCCTAAATTAAAAGCATACAAGTTCGTTAAAAAAATAATAATAAAGGAAAAAAAGAAAAGAAAAAAAAAAAAAGAGGGTTACACACGTGCCGTAAGCACTATCACAAACTAGTTTTGGTAAAAGGCCACCAATGAAAAAAGTCAAGTTGAAATGCGAAACTTACCAAGCCTTCAACGACATAATTACCTTCCTTGAAATTGTGAGTGTTGATGTGGAAAATCAACACTGAATTATGGTGTGAGAAGTCTTGTTGGGTCTCTCATGCTAAGGAGTCAAGTCTCATAATTAAAACCCGAATGGTGTGAGACTTGTTGAGCTAAGAAATGCTTAGGAGACAAGTCACATAAACACTTTAGTACTTGTGTGGCCTACATTTGCTAAGAAGGCAAGAACACACCCTAGTGGTGTGAGACGAGCTTGTTGGGTTACTTATCTTTCAAAACTTAACAAATCTCATAAACACTAAGGTATGGGTTTTGTGATTGGCATCATTTGGAAATCCTATGATTGTCACTGAGACTCGGGTTTCTTTTTTCAGAAATTTCCAAAAATTGAAAATGATTATCTAACCATGGATTTTAAAGTCCTATGTACACCATATTTGTGGGACTTAAAATTTGTGGTTATTTCGAATGGAAGTGTAACATTTCACTTTGACAATTAAAAAAAAAAAAAAAAAGGTTCACGGACTCAACATGTTAAATTATTATTATTATTATTTTTTAAATGGTTACGGGAGTAAAAATATAACCCACATGCATTTGCTTGGATTTGAAGCAAAATAAACACATATGCATGTGTTGTACATATGAATGCATGTTACGAATTACTCACCAAAGTTTAAAAATAAAAAGTAAAAATAAAAAAATAAAAAAAAAATAAAACCCAAAAGGGGGTGTTTGGCTCCCATTCCAAAAGCTCATTTTAATTTTTTTTTTGTCCCAATAGTTTTTTGTCTTTTCTGAAAATTCAAAAAAATTTACTATTACAACTAAAATATTTCAACTCAAACTAACATACCAAACACCCCCTAAATTTCTTATTTTTAATTTTGTGTCGTATTATTTGATTAACATGATACAAATTTCTTATTTTTTACCAACATGGCACAAATGTTATAGTTAAATTAATTTTAATTTTGTGTCATATTAGTCTTATGTTAATTTTTAATGTCATATTATTGTAATAATCTTTAAATTTATATGATGGAGGTGCTTTCTCAATATGTTTATGTGAGTGCATTCATTTCCAATGCGATCCCTCGGCCGAAATTATTTTTCCTGGGCCAGAGAAAACTACAGCATGGGCCCAATAGTGACCCAACATGGCCAGTAATCTGGCAGGCTATTAGTGTTCAAATAAAGAATAGAGAAGAAAAGTTATAACAAACATATAGTCGTCTTGCGAGGCCAAAATAAAATTTAAAAAAAAAAAAATCCCCCCAAACAAACATCTAGTCGTCATGCATTAGAACATTACTATAACAAACATCTAAATATCGTCATGCGTGATATTATAATTATTAAGCTTATAATTAACAAAATTTAGTGACTAATAAATTATCAAACTTGTAATTAGCAAAATTTAGTGACTAAGTAAATGATATCATTTGTTGGAAGAAAAGCTCGGATGAAGGATAAACGGTGTAGCAATTTGATACTAATTGATATCAAAAGGTTTAAAAAAAAAAAAACTTAATTGGGCAAAATCAATAAATTTGTTAATATAATAGAATCATAATTATAAATGATGTATCAATCTCGTTTAAAAAGTTCAAAACAATGTGGAAACTCTTGGAAATGAAGATAAACAATGAAGACATGTGAATATAATATAGTCATAATTATAAACAATGAAGATTCCCATATATATATATATATATATATATAGGCATAAGCTTGTGTACGCCATCGCTTCGTATACGTCCATGACTTGGCTTCTAGGTTTATCAGAAGAAGTTGAAAAACGTGGTAGTGGAAGCCGCCGAGGGGCAACGTGTTCAATTTGTGAAGAACGTCCACTCATGTGGTCGGTGTGAAATGGCTTAAGATGTCAAAAGAGGCAGGACGAGTGAGGAAAAAACAGATCACACGAGGGTATGGATGTAATTATGAATACGTAAGTTGTGTTAGTTACTACTTTCATGTACAAGAATCCAATATTCATATGAACCTAACTAGCTAAAGTTTCCCTTTTTCACATTGGCTACGTAACTTGATATATATACATATATATATAGGTATATATATTTAAGCTGCAAAAGTTAATCTTTGTTATAGCCTTCTCTTATCCCTATTTCCATATTTATTTTCTAACATTTTTGCTAGATTCTATCTTGGAATATTTTTTAGGCTCAATCCTCTTATATATCCTGCCATCAGACAAATTATGAGCGGTATAGTTTAGCTCTTTTTTTTTCCTTTTCTTTTCTTTGTTTTTTTTTTTTTTGAAATTGTTTTCCTTCTCTAGATTTTGATTATTGATGTATTACTTTTCTTTTTCTTCAATAAAATTTATGTGACATGGAAAAGGATGAGAATGCTAGAATAGTGTTGACTTAATTGAGATGTGTTAGTATATTTATTAATTTTTATGATTGCCTTTATTCAATAAAAAAAAAAAAAAAACTCGGGATAAGCTTGAATGAATGGCTAGAAAATGCCCATGAAATATCCAATAAAAAATGAAAATATTTTGTCGTTACTTTATTTAATATGATATGATATGATGTACCCGTTTGGTACATTAGTTCATTTCCATTCAAACCAAAATTTTTTTTGATATTTTTGTCTTTTCTGAAAATTCAAAAATATTTACTATTACAACTAAAATATTTCAACTCAAACTAACGAATCAAACGGGCCTGATATCTATTGTCCAGTACATTATCACGAATATTGTCCATAATTACAATGTCATGTGTTAGACACGAGGTTTTTTTTTTTTTTTTTTTTTTTTTTTCCCTCCTTTCGGTGGCTAATTTTTGTCACTTTCATATATTGCAATATTTTTCAAACGGGGCGGCCACATTATTCTCCTTAACGTTTTGGAAGTAAATAGAATGACAGCTGTTCTTTTACCTGGTGAGGTGTCTACAACTACGCGACAAAGTGAACAAAGGGTAAGAATATAGATCTCCTTTAGTATATATCCTGAGTTCAAATTTCAAAATTTTCATCTCAATTTTTATCTTTTCATGAAAAGGTTTTTTTTTCTATTCTGAAAATTTTTTTTATCTTTTTTGAAAAGCCAACAAAAATTACTATTAAAACTTAAAATTTCCAATTCAAACTCATTCATCAAACGGACCCATAATACCCATATTTTGTTTTATTTTTTATTTTTTTCCTTGATTGGCCGAAGTTTTTATTTGAGGGCGCAAAGTATACGTATTTTTTCTGGTTCCTAGTTCATTCTACCAAAAAAAAACAAAAAAAAAAACAAAAACAAAAAAAAAAACAAAAAAAAACAAAAACAAAAACAAAACAAAACAAAACAATTGAGATGAAGTAGTGTTCAAGCAGCACACTCGATAGATATATCTTCTCTCCTCATTTGCGCTTCATCAATACTTTATTGTTTCCATTATCTCATAATAATAAAAGAAATATTACAGTGTCTCTAAAAGAAACTAGGGGGTCAAGATTTATTGTTGGTTTGGAAGATCGAGAACATGGCGGAGGTGGCAGATTTTCCTTTTTTTTTTTTTTTTTTTTTTTCCTCTCAAATTTGCAGTGATATAAAATTTTAATACAATATAATCAATTACTATACATTTTTCCTTCTCTTTCTATCTCTTTCCTCCTCTTTTACTATAATACGATAAATAATATAATCAGATTTATGATCCGTCGTTCTTCTTTCTCTTTCTATCCCTCTTCCTCCTATCCTCTTTCTAACGTAAAATTATATAGGTTGCCAAAAGACTCCTCTAGCTTGCCAAAAACTCAGCCTTCACATAGGCATGAGGTCCAACAAGTTTGAGAGATATTTGCCCACAAAATCAGCCACAAAGATTAGTCAACTAGCTGATTATATCTGGCTGGAGCTGAAGACACGGGCCGCAAGTCGAGTGGGCGTGATGGAGGAAAGGAGGAAAACTTGACCCAAGAATCATGCGGCTTAAATCTCTCGCTCATGGAAGGAAGTTTGCTGGAGTGGCACACCTGCAAAAGGAAAGAAGAGAAAATTACAGAAAGAAAAAGACGAAAAAGAAAAAGAAAAAGAAAATAAAAGAAAAGGGGAATTAAAGGAAAATGAGATAAACCCAAAATAAATAGATTATTAAATAAAATAAATTAAAATTAAATATTTTCAAAGTAAAATATTTTGTATTAAAATCATAAAAATACTTGATTAAAACTTAAATTCTTTAATAAATTATATGAAAAAAGTGTATTTTTGTACACTTATCATTAAACAATTAAAAGAAATGTCTTGAAGCATATATGAAAGAATTGAAAAATGCCTAGAAAAAGAAATTAGAAACTAATGTTCTTATAAAAGACCACCTATTAACTACACTACCACAAAACAAAAATAAAAATCAACATTTATTATCCAAAAAATTCGAATTACCCAAAATTTACAATAAAATTTGAGTCCAAATAGAAATTACCCAAAAAAAAAAAAACCTAATATGAAAAAACTTGAAAAAGCCTAAAAAGTTCAATAAAAAAATCCACTTCTTAAAAAAAAAAAAAAAAAGAACAAAAAACAAGTAGAAACATGTTCTTATAAAAGACTTCCGATTTACAACATTCCATATTCTAAAAGATGGAAAACATAATTTTTTTTAACTTGATCTAACATTATAAAGAATCTTAACAAATCATGATTTTAAACTAAAATATTAATGATTTAAAAGTTATCTTGTCAAGTTAATTCCATCTTATAAAAAGTTTTAGTTTATGTAGGAGATATTTTCAATAGACGCAGTGCAAAGGCTACCGACATTCAATAATGGAGAAAAAGCCAAAAGGCTAAAAATATTCCCAAAACCACAACCCAGAAGTCAGAGCAAAGAAAAAAAGAAAAGAAAACGTTAAAATTGCAACAATGACAAGGACTGTTTGCTCACATGAAAAATATAAAATAAATTATGTCAATCTTTTTTTTTTTTTTCAAACGCAGCCATGACATCATCAAAGAAAAAAAAAAGTGACCCTACATAGCGTCACTTTTTCTTTGATGAAAAAATAAAAAAATTACAAAGAAAAAATTAAAAAAAAACTAACACAAATTGCAAAGAAAAATACAAACGCAATATTCAAAAAAGCAAACTGAAACAGGCCAAAAAAAAAAGGACGAAGAAAACCTACATAGCGTTTTTTTTCTTTGATGCGACCCTTTGACAGGTGCCATTCAGAGATGGAACAGCGACAGCGTGAGTGAGGTTACGTTACCGACAGTCTGAACTCTCGGGGTGTTTGATATGTTAGTTTGAGTTGAAATATTTTAATTGTAATAGTAAATTTTTTTAAATTTTCAGAAAAGACAAAAAATTTTTTAAGAAAAAGACAAAAAAAAAAAATTAAAATGAGTTGTGTGTCATCCTCTCTCTTAAACATGATAAAAATGTGAGGATTTAGTTTGAGTAAGGTTAGGTTACCGAGAAAAACAAGTCTAACCTTATCGAGTAAAGAAAATCCAACTCTGAAGCTTTATAAAAATGTGAAGTTAGCATGAATTAGGTTAGGTGACAGTTTGAATTTTGAAGAATAATAAAAATATGAGGATAATTTTGGTTAAAAAAATATTTATGTTTTCCAAATAAAACGGAATTTGAATCCGAGAGTTAGATGTGAGATTAAAGTTCCCTTTAGATCAGGAAATAAATTCCTAATTTTAAGGTGGGGATCACGAAATTTAATTTATGATTATGAAAGTAAACATTAAATTTGAAATAGGGAATTAAATTCCCTTTCCCAAATTAAAATTCCTACCGAATAAACGTATATGTATAGCATTGGCTACAGAAAATTCTATTAACAAAAAAAATTGTTATCATATGGGACTGGATAGATGTGATTACGACGACTAAAAATTTATAATAGCAATACAACTCTACAATGCAAAGGTATAGATTAATTGACTAATTTAAAACATTAGGTGGGTCGAAAAAACATTATCCAAGTTCAATTATCAGAAGTTAGTTATAAAATTCCTATAAAATATCATTTTCCCTTGAATTCATTGAATTAAAAAAAAAAACTAATCCAATACAGGAACATAAGATGATACATTTAGGAGTTGTTTGAGACCAAAAATTCAGATGGTATTTTACAATCTAGATTTTAAAATTCTACTTCTATATCAAATTTTTTTCTCTTTTTCATTTGTTAAAAAATTAAATTTTAAAAATACAATACTTTCACATTTCGAATCAAAATGAGGTGATTTTTATATTAAAATACTCATATCGACAAGACGAATAAGAAAAGATCATTTTACATGTCTTTTCCCCAAACACATTTCAAACTTTTACACTATTTTTTATATCGCATAATATTTTCAAAAGTTTCAAATCACCACCCAAAAAAACACACATTTTCAACTCAATTTTGAAATCATTATTTACAGATGTCTCAAAAACGAGCCCTAACCTTGTTCCGTACATCTAATAATTAAATAAGGATTTAACATGAGCATTTTAAAATAAGGAAAAACAAACTTACCATGCAATAATTAGGTAACAAAAATATCCGAACAATAATTAGGTAATGACTATTATAAAATATGAAGCTCAAATTATAGTATCAAGCCATTCCAAATTTTAACCGCAAGGAGATGGGCATATATTTAAAGTAATTGTGACTAGACAGGAAAGCATTAATGCCCTCCTACAGCTGCAATTGATCTTTTTTTTTTTTTTTTTTCGTACAAGAAGATTTATTGGATTTTATTTATTTTTTTAATAACTCAATGCACATGTAAACCAATGTTTCCACGTGGGTATGAAATTGAATCCAGTGCCAAATTGAATACCATGACTTTATAAGATCTCACCAACCTACGGTAGGAAAATTTAGAACTCAACAACTGCCTCCTTCTGACAACGTTTGCCTACCCTAGCTTATTTTTTTCATAGCCAACGTAGTGATAAGAAAATGATAGTTCCATTAATTCAGGTCCAGGATATTGTTCCATGCCTCCGAGTTCGCAGTCGCCCTACCCTTCCTCCCCGGTGGATATAATTTTATTCGTCTTGATGTTATGAGTATTTAGACATAAAAATCATTTCATTTTAACTTAAAATAAGAAAAATATAGATCTTTAAGTTCTAGTTTTTTAAAAGTAAAAGAGAAAAAAATAAATGTAATTTTAAATTGAGTTGTGAAAACAAACTAATTTTGAAATATATATATGTATATATATATATATATAAAACTCCAAAATTCCAAACTGGAGTTGCACCAAATGGCCCCTAAACCTTCCATGACATGACAAGATCTAATTGGTACGACGGTGAGGGAGATAAGAATTAGGAGACAAAGGACCCAAATTTTTAGAAAAATTCTTTAAAACATTAGTGATGTTTAATATCATACTAAAAGAAAATAGAATCTCATCAGTGAGTCTTATGTTATGGGACCTACTCTTTATTAGTAAGTGATGTTAAATATCATTGATATTCTCTACCATCGTTCAAATTCCTAGTATACTAGCTTCAAAAATAGTCAAAATTTAATACTTCCTTTGACCATATGTTGCGTATGGTTACGAATGAATGCTAGGGAATCCTGTGCCTTGTACTAAAGTAGATCCTCAAGATATTATTATTTTATTTTATTTTATTTAAAGAATAGATAAAACTGGTTGATTTATTATCTCTCTCCAAAATTAAAAAGAGACCAAATTTAGGTGAAGGTAAAAAATAACCGTACATGTGCGGAAACTTCTTTTGTTGGTTTTAAATAAGAACGATAATCTACATTGTTTTTAGATTCGTCAAGAATAGACTTTCTATAATCACGAACATGATCTTCATTTTTCAAAGCACGATCTGTGATGAACATGATTATAACTCCATCCTTGATCATTATATGTGGTTATTACGAAAGAATAACCCAAATAACTATGAAAATCTCCGACTTAAAAGAACTCTATGACTAAGAGAGAGAGTATAGACGGGGGGAGAGAGACTTCTTGTGATTTCATTTTATATATGACATCAAAACTCTCATATATCTTGTATATCTAGGTATATATATAACCACTTCTATGAAGAAAGGGAGACGTATTTAAATAAGCACAATATGTAAGACCCCGATTAACTCATTAGTTGTTGGCATATAGAGTAAATACTCAAGTTACTCAATCAAGCATAATAATGGAAATATTATCATATTGACATATTTTTATATGAATTTTATTCCAATTAATAAAAATCAATCATTAGGACATGGGAATGGGTGTGATGGGAGACTATAATTCGAAGCCTATTAATTATTGAACTAGATGTATTAGACAAGTAAAAAAGAATAATTAGTTTTAGGCCTGTTTGGGGAAGGTTTAGAAGATGCATGTAGTTTTAGAGATATTTGAATTAGAGTTTTAAAAATATGTGTTTAGTACTGTTACAAAAAACTGTTCAGAGTAAAAAGTGTAAAAACTTAAAATTTGTTAGGAAAAAAATATCAATATGAGTCTTATTTTGTTCCTATTGAAGTTCTATGTAATTTAAAAAATAATCTCATTTAAACTTATAATAATAAAGCTATGAACTTTTAAAATTTGAGTTTATATAGATATTTGAAGATATAAATAATAAAAAGTAATTTTGAATTGAGAAAAAAGATGCACACAAAAAAAATGTGAAATTAGATGCAAAACTCCCCCAAAAGGGTCCTTAAAGTTTCCGATTATTTAAAAATAAATAAATAAATAAATAAACAACAGATAATCAGAAACGGGAGAAATTTTTTTTTTGAAAACAGCCCCTCAAACAAAAACAAAAAAGAATTGTGAAAATAATTAATACTAATTATTATTTCCTACTTATTTAATGTCGTTTTTATATTTTTTTTTTCTAACAAAAAGTTACATAAACGACAACAAATTTATATTGTAGAAAAGGGCGTTCTTTCTAACTTAAAATGTAAAAGTTTAGATCACATGTTTATTTTTTTAAAGGAAAATTTTCCTGTTTTAAATAAGAAAGTCTTTTATTTTAATAAAAAGATGATATTTGGATGTGTAAAAAATTTTCTTGTTAAAAACAAAAAGTTCTTTTGAATGATAAGAAATGATATTTGAAATAGCGTATTTTAATAAGATTTTTAAAAGATTTTTTTCTTTTTTCAAAAAGGTGCTACATAAAATAAGTTTGAAATTGAAATAATTTTTCTCTTTTCAAAATGAGACAATGATGGAAAAAGTTTAAAAAAATACTTTTTTTGCAAAAATTTTTCAATTTTCGAAATTGGATAGGTCTTCCAAACATTGGGTTAGTAGTTGTAAATATAGTGCTTGTTTGAGAAGGTAGTTCAAACTACCAACTTAAACTAAAATTTTTGTCATTTTTTCAAAAAGTTTTTTGTCTTTTCTGAAAAAGTTTTTTTGTCTTATCTAAAAAGTCAACAAAAATTACTATTACAACTAAAATATTTCAACTTAAACTAACATACCAAACAATAGTCTATCAGTAATATATAACCACCTGACTTCAATACATGGCACAAAATTCAAATCCCATGTCTTAAAGTTGAAAAAAAAAAAAAAAAAAAAAAGACCAGTTCAAATGACTTGTCGTTGATGTATTTAACTTAAACAACCAACATCGTGTAAGTTTTCTCTTACGGACCAACAGGAGTATGGTAAACTTCTAACGTGTTTTTTGTCCCCATTCCTTAAGTAAATCCCTTGTATTATCGAAGCTATCAGTATTGGATGATGAATACATAATAATTAATGGGTGAAAGTTTCGTTTTGAAAATTAAAATTAAACTGAGAGCCTTTTTTCTGGTAAAAGAAATAAAAACGAGAGTGAGTTAAAATATCTACCTCATTTTCGCTGGGATTAAAATATTCGGCAATAATTTTTTTAGTCATTCTTTTTCATTTGTCAATTGTCAACCAAGTGACCATCACGTTAACATCACGTGATTTATTTTATTTTATTTTGTTTATTTATCCCGCATTCACAATACAATTAATGCAATATAAAAGGTGAAAAACAAAAAACTTATGAATTGGTGGGGCTACATTATTAATCTCCACCCACCCAAGGGAAAGCATGCTTTATTATTTATTATTATGTCAGGAGATTGAAGCAGTAAAATTAATATAGAGATTGGCGCTTTGAATTTTTCTTTAGTTTTCTTTTCCTTTTTAGAAATATTTGAATATTATTTATTAGTATTATTGTTTTTTTTTTTTTTTGGAAAGGCAATATTTATTAGGCAGCAGCGTCAATAGAAACAACATTAGAGACTATAAAGGGAGTCTCATGAATCCAAATCTTAGTACAATTAGAATTAAAATCAAATTTAACTAGAAGATAAGCTATATAATTTACATCACGACGAATGTGATTCACATCTGTACCCTTCAATTAGTATTATTGTTACTATCACTGTCTTTGCTGTCCTCTTTAACATATTGAATACTTCCTCTGACCATTTGCAGTACCTCTGGACCTTCAACGTGTGGTTATGAATGAATGCTAGGAAATATTGTGCCCTTAGTATCTTATAATGCAGATCATCAAGATATTGTTGTTTTTGTTTTTTGTTTTTCGTTTTTTGAAGAATAGATAGACAATACTGGTCTAGTTCATTCTCTCTCTCTTTGTCCAAAAATTATATGAAACTGAATCCTGGGGACTTCACACGGTCCTCTGATTTGTTAGTTACTAATCAAGATGTATTAGACAAGTAAAAAAGAATAATTAGTTTTAAGTTTCCAAATTAACAGAAACAAAAAAAAAAAAAAAAAAAGAAATAACAGATAACAGAAATGGAGTTCAGAAGGGAGGAAAAAAATTGTGGAACAGCTCCTCAAACAAAAATTAAAAAAGAAATGTGAAAATATATACATAATTAAAACTAATTATTATTTCCTTCCATCATATTTTTCTTCTTCTTCTTCCTTTTTTTTTTTTTTCCTTCTTACAAAATAAACAATTATATGATTCTCCATCTAATCATCCGTCCCTTAATTCTATCGTTCTTCTTTTAATCCAATCAAAGATGGCATTAAGGTCAATTCCTTAAGAAAGCTTATCTAAGAAAAAAAAGTAAAAAAAAAAAAAAAGCATAATAATAATACCATAGTACATGCCGGCCATGTTTACTTATTTAATTTTTTTTTTTTTTATGAATCCTTTTCACACTAGAAACATGCATGCAACCATCCGTTTGGCGTAATCATTCCGAAACATTTAAAAAATTTGATTCGAATGGTCATTTCAAAATATATAAGTTTAAGTTTGACGCAATCATTTAATTTAGAGGCATTCAAATATTATTTGAGTCTTTGTTTTTTAATGGCAAAAAGTCATCCCTCAAAACTTACCTCAATTCTTACATATATTCTACAATGATTTTTTAAAAAAATTTAAAAACCATTTTAAATGTCATTTTATCATGTCTCTCATGTCTTTCCAGAACTTGTAAATGCATATTCAAATATTTTGTCCAGAATATTAACATCCAAATACCAATTCAGATGGCTGTTTAAATATTTATGTTTAAAATTCTCCGCTCAAATATTTACATGCCAGATGTTTTAATTTGGATACTTTTAATAATTGGACCTTCGATATTTACTGCAATCTTTTTCTGTAGCAATTGGCATTTGTCTACATCAGTCCAGTCCAGTCTATGTCAACAGTAGCCCATGATAAATTGGGTGTCCTTCCTCAAACGTTTAACATTCATCGATGGACATACAGTGTGGAAGGGACACGTAAGCAAGTGCGTTTTTGCAAGAAAGATATAAGCCCCTTTCGGTGCTCGTGAATATCGTCGTACAATAATTGACCCAAAAAAATGAGAAAAGGAAGAGTCCTTGCCAATAACAATGCATAGAACATATACATACAACATATATATATATTTATATTATATGTTCCATATATATCTCAGATGCACCATGTGCATGTATCTGTATATACATCTATAGGTCATGATTATTTCTTATATTTGAAATTGAAGGATCTATTTGATAATCACACGGTGAATTACTTGAATATAGTGATTCATTATACAAACGCGACTTTGGTTACATGGTGAAGTTGTTTAAGTTTCCAGTGATGATAACCCTAAAAAATTTCTTAGAATTGAAAATCATATCTAAACTCTCGTTTAGCACATCGTTTAAAATTTTTTTTAAAAGTCAATTTGAATTAATGATAGTGTGAAATGAATAGGCATTTAGAAATAAAAACAAACATAAAAGTAAAAATGAATGTGACACAGATTTGGGAAAAATGAAAAAGTGAGTTTGGATTGAATTTGAATCGAATTTTTAATAGTCAAAATGGTATATAAGTCAAACACATAAGTCCCCCCCCCCCCCTTAATTTTGTCTCTGAGTTTTAATTTGATTTTACATTTTAATTTCTTCACCTTTTTTGATTTTTTAATGAAGAAATTAAGTTACTTTTGGAAATTTTTTACACTTCTTTTGAAATGATATTTTCTACACTATTTAGATATTGAATATTTTCAAGAAACTTTTTCTTTCAATAAAGAGTTTCAGCATTATGGGCAGTTTGGATATTTACAAACTTTTTCTTTCAAGAAATTTTCAATGGAATACCATGTTGAGGGTAGTTTGGATATTTACAAAATTTTCCGATATTCGTAAGCAAATCCACATCGCACATGGCAGATTTCTTTTTATGGGTCTATATTATAGTTTCATTTTCTTTTTCAACACTCCTTAGAACGTCCTAGTTAAAAGAACAAAGTATACATTTTTTTTTTTATTTTTATTTTATTTTTTTAGAGCAGACCTTTCTTTGGCTTGAAAGGATAGAAATTATACTACAATAAAGACACATCTTTCAATAAATTGTGGAGAATTTTGAATGAGAAATTATATTGACAGCACGTGATTTTGTTAATTAAGGTTTTTATAGTTCTTATTACCCTTTGCACCCGAATAGTTTTACGTAATTTCATCACCAGCACACTAAATACAATAACATCATTAACGACTCTCATTTTTAAATTGAGCACGAAAATAGATAGTCGCTTCGAAATCTATCAGCACTAATAAGATTATATTTCTAAGAAAGGAAACAAAATTTTTCTAAGAGTGCTATACTCAATTTTAAATTTATTGTATGTCAAATTTTATGATAAATTTTTCATAAGATATAACTGATATCAAATCTAATAATTAATTATTATTGATTAGTATTTTTACTTTTTCATGTAATCATTATAATATATCTATTTTTAAATTATTTAAATACGGTAAAAGTTCACACTAACTCTAAAGTAGAATAATGCTACTAAGTTAAAAAAAAAAAAAAAAAAAGATAGAACAATGCTATTAATTTTCACTTTTTTTTTTTGGTAACATATATGATATGGATATAAATAAATACATTAGAGATCATCTAAATTAAGATTTTTTTTAATTAAGATTTTTTTTTTAATTTAAGGACTAATAATGCTAAACAAAAAACATCGTCAATTCTCAACATTTTCTATATTAATTTCAAGGGAAAGAATATTTACAATCAATACATCATTCAAACAAATGAGCTTAGAATGCTTAGCTTAATTTGCCTCATGTTTTGAGTTTTCCTCTGCCCTCTCTGTGTGGAGGCTGTTTCTTTTTTTTTTTTTTTTTTTTTTGGTTGGGTTCTAGAAAAGTTATCTTTGAGAAGAAATTTTGAAAAAATAAAAAATAAAAATAAGACAAATATCGAGGACCACACACATTAGTGCTATGAAGGGCGAGCACCTGACATGTTATTATTAAATTACAGCAAAGTTGGTAGACAAAAATCATAATAATAGTAATAATAATAAAAAGAAAAGAAAAGAAAGAAAGAAAAAAGAAAGCATGTGAGTTGTACAGCAAGAGAAGATCTAGCCCCCACAGGTACTCGTGAATTTTTCTACAATTGACCCCGTACTAAGTCGATGAGACGAGGGAGTTTCCTTGTCCATAACTAGATAGCCACACACATATCGCAAATGAATTGTCTCTGTCTAATTTTCTGCACAATTCCAGAACTTCTGTCTAACCATATAGAAATAGGAAAACGTGGGGAAATTGTAAATCAGTGGAGCTGGAAACTGTGCGTGTACGTATCGATGGACATTAATTGGGGATGCCGTATGTGGTTTTAGGCCCTATTTGGTGATTAGGTGTAACTCAAATTAAATTGTATTTTTTCATCTTAATTTTTATCTTTTTTGAAAAGTCAACAAAAATTATAACTAATTTTTAAAAAGTCAACTAATTCAAACTTAAAAATTTCAACTCAAATCGTTTCACCAATCGGAGCCTTAGTTTGACTAAAATAATTGGATTTAGTTTCTATGATATTATTAATTCTAAATTTTTGGTACTTCGTGATGATTAGTGCTCAAATGGAATTTCAGAACATTGTGATCATTGATTCATTAGAATGGGCCATGGTTTCTGTGGTTTGAAATTGGAGGATCTATTGGATGGACGTTTGGTAAATAATTTTATAATTTTTTTTTCTTTTTTTAAATAAATTTAATTTTACTATTCATATTAACTCTAATTTAAAAACTCAAATTTCAAACAATAGATTCACTCTGTTGTTGCTGGCATCCTTCATACGTTTTTGTCGTTATATTTGAGTTATTCCAGATGAATTTTGCTGGAAAAAGTTTATAATGAGACATCCTTTCGGTTCTACCATTAGAATTAGATTATTAATCTTTGCTCAGTTGTTGCCTTGGTTTTCTACGTCTGGACGCCCTAGAGGCTTTTCTATTGTTGACACCAATTTGAGTTGAAATATTTTAGTTGTAATAGTAAAATTTTTTGAATTTTCAGAAAAGACAAAAAACTTTTTGGGAAAAAGACAAAAAAAAGTACAGTTTGAATTAAAATGGAATGATGAGGCAAACATAGGCTTAAGGTTCGTTTGGTTGAATGAGTTGAGTTTGAAAATTTTAAATTTGAGTTGAAAATTTTTATGTTACTTTTCAGAAAAGACAAAAACTTTTTCAGAGAAAGACAAAAATTGAGATGAAAAAGTACATTTTAGTTTGAGATTAAATAGAATACCAAACAAGCCCTTATTATTTCATGTTTTATTTTGCTCCAAGATACTTTATTGTTATTTTTCTTATGGTAGAAAATTTGTTCAATTCATCAACAGTGCAAACTTATTAGTTGAAATGTTCTCAATGTTTCAGACAGTCGTTATCCTTTTTTTTTTTCCCCTCATTAAAAAAAAAAAAAAGATCGCTATATCACTGATGCAGTCTCGAGAAAAGACCAAAAGAATTCGAGATATAAGACTTTATGTAGGAGATAAACTTTTGTTTTTTGTATTTGTTTTTCTTTTTAATAAATTTGAGTGCAAAATTTTAGTTTCTTATTTATTGAGAAAAAAAAAAAAAGCCTTCAAACAAAGCTCATTTTGAGATGTTAGAATTATTATTCTTTGGACTACTCTACCAAAATATTCTCACACTCCAAACATTATTTTTCTCAAATATAATATCCAAAGTCGAGCATTAACTGTTTGTGTCGAAATCTAGCCAAACAACAGATAACAAAATATAAACTTATTTGGCTATAAGAAAAGAAAATCAGTTCTATGGCCTTTAGAATTTTCAGGTTTATTTAAATGCGTACAAATTTCATATATCTCTACTTATAATTCCATTTGATTGGAGATTTTATTATCCAAATTTTCTCATCTCAACCGTTTATTCTTTCTCTGTAATCCTGGCCTTGATATGTCTTTACTTTCTTTTCTTTCGCTGACCGGTACTCCCTTCTGATGCTGTACAGTTCTGGTTCTGCTCAATTCCTTAACTGCTTTAGAGTGCTCGTTTGGTGAATGAATTTGAGTTGAAATTTTTAAAGTTTGAATAATAACTTTCGTTGACTTTTTAAAAAAGATAAAAAAAATTTTCAGAAAAGACAAAAAACTTAAAAAAAAAAAGATAAAAATTTGTAAAGTTTAAACTTTGACACCAAACGAGCCCTTAGTCCTATTCCTTTCAATGCCATCGTTTCATTTTACCCCTTCAAAGCTTCTCAACGTGATCTAAAATTCACCCTACGGTAACTATCATGAAAACTCATGGGCCAAAAAAAAAAAAAAGAATACGATGGAAAAAATGTTTTTGTTTTTTTTTGTTCTACTTTTCTTTTCTGATGGAGAGAGGAAAAGCAAAAATAAAAAGAAAAATAAAAATCTACGGCCCGCGCCTTTTTGACTTGTCGTTGATGGATACCATTCATAATTTCATATACCGACACCTTAGGGTGGCTCACAAGTCACAACCACGTGGATTATAACAAGTGGCATAACAAGATAGGTGCATGTATTCTTTTTTTTTTTTTTTAAGAAAAGAAAACAAAAGGCCACTTCGAAAAACGTGTTTTCACATGTTAAAAAGATCTTCCCACGACTGCAAAAAAGTCTTCCTATTGAATCAGATTAATTATATTAGCAGTTCCCAAAAAAAAAAAATAAAAATAAAAATAAAAATCATGTTAAACTAAAAAAAAAAAATCAATAAGGATAAAGAAAATAGTTAAAATAGTAAAGATCATTTTTTTACAATATATATATATATCTAAAAAATTTATCTAACCTAAAACACACGTGCTAATAAACTAGTCTAGAGATAAAGAAAATAGTTTAAAATACAGTAAAGTAGACCGTGTGAGTGGAAAAATATTAATGTGGAAGATGTGGTTATGGTTGCAATATCATCGAACATTGATCTTTCCATCTGCGAAAGTCTCGGGAATAGTCAGAGCGAGATAATTTGAATTTTCCTGAAAAGCTTAACGTGTTTCTTGTAAAATAACGACAAAGTCCAAAACACTAGTCATATAAAGCAAAATACATACATACATACATACATACATATATATATATATCGAATTTTAGAGATAGGACAAAAAAAAAAAAAAGAATAATATACACTGTATTCATAAAATTTGGAGTTAGTATGTGATGAATATTTAATTAACGTACATAAAAATTTTATACACCATGATCAATTTTATGGTTTAGAAAAATTTATTCTAGAATCTAAGAGTAAAAATATATATATATATATATATATATACACAGAATGAAACTATCGTTATTCTAACAGTTTTAAAAATCATGAATTTTATGTGATGAAAATAATATTATACCGCACTATCTTTTTAGATATGTTATATCTAGTTCGGTTGATAATATTTGGGTAGATTATTTGCCGCTTGGGACTTTTGTAAGAGCTGACTTGACTTGTTTATTAAAGTTTTGTTAGGCATTAAATTTTAATTCCAATTAAATTATACTTTTTTATCTTAATTTTTATTTTTTTTAAGTTTAAAAAATTTATAATTAATTTTTTGAAAATTCAATCAACTCCTACTTAAAAATTTCATCTCCAACTAATTTATTAAACAGAGGCTAAATTAATGAAATTTTTTTATCCTTACCCTAAAAAAATGTTTTATAAACTAATGAAGGACCCGTTTGGAATACCTATTGAAGTTGGAGTTTGCAAGTGTTTTACTTGAAAATGAATTAATGAATGAAAATAAACATTTAGTTGAAAAATACACTATCATAGTTAAATAATATAAAAAAAAAACTTGAAATGTATTTAGAAAAAATAGAATTATGCATCTTGTTTTGTTTTTTGCGTCATTTTATAAATTTTTTTTTTTAAATCATCATATTTCAACTTGAAACAAAAAAAAAGTTATGAACTTTTAAAATTTTATTTTATTTTTTAATAAAAATGAGATATTTAGATATGTGAATACTAAAATTAGTTCACTTTAAATAAGAAAAAAGATAAAAAAAAAAATGATTGGAGAACTCCGTTTGGAGTTAATGGCCCCAAAACAGCTCCTAATAGAGCTAAAATCTCCCTAATCTCATCCCTTTTTCTTACTCGGACAAAATAGTGTGAACGCTAGTAAGATTGACCACAACACACTATAAACAGACAACATATGTTTTAACGGATTTTTCACGGAAGAGTTCAATGCTCTTCGTGTAGGAACCTAACTAGCTAGCTAGCTAAATTTTCCCTCTTTTACATTATCCATTGATACTTTGCCCTTTTATTTATTTATTATTATTATTTTTTTTGGCAATGTAACTTCGATATATATATATATATATATATATTTTTTTTTTGAGCTGCATAAGTTAATATTTGATATAGCCTTCTCTTATTTATTTATTTGTTTCCTATTTCCTATTTTTATTTTCTAACATTTTCGCTAGATCCTAGATGGCTAGAAAAATGCCCATGACGTGGCCGATTAAAGATGAAAAGACACTTTGACGTTACTTTATTTTTTTTTTTTGTCATACATGATTCAATGAATATGGTTCGGAAGATTATTATTAATGTTGTCGACAAACCATTAAACTAATTCCACACCCTACATATTTACAATGTGCTACATGAGTTTTTTTTTTTTTTTTTGGTAACTAATTTTAGGGCTCCTTTGGTGGTAAGTTTGAACTTACCACCATTAACTCAATTTTTATTTTTTCTAATTTTTTTTTAAAAATTAATAAAAATTACTATTAAAATTTATCATCATCAACTTAAATTTACACACACTCAAACTTACACACAAAACTGGCCCTTATCACTTTCATATATTGCAATATTTTTCAAATTAGGGAAGTTTGGTGGAGTAATTTGAGTTGAGATTTTTAAGTTTAAATAGTAAATTTTTTTGAATTTTCAGAAAAAATAAAAAAATTTTTGAGATAAAAATAAAAATTTTTTGGAATAAAAATAAAAATTTTTTAGAAAAAAGATAAAAAAAAATTTGAGTTGAGTTGATTGAGTTAGATATGTCAAAGAAGTAAAACAATTGGTGGTGTTTTTTTCCCCTTCATGGCGGCCACATTACTCTCGCAACGTTTAATAAGTAAAAAGAATGACAGCTGTTCTACCTACCCCGTGAGCTGTCTGCAACTACGAGAGAAAGTGAACAAAGGGCGAGAATATACGATCCATATTTTGCTTTTTTTGTTTTTTTGTTTTTTTTTTCCTTGATTGGCCGAAGTTGCTATTTGAAGGCACAAAGCGTTGGTATTTTTTATGGTTCATAGTTCATTCCACGTGTGTTAAAAAAATAAAAAAAAATAAAAAAAAACAACAATTGAGAGGAAGTAGAGTCCGAGCAGCACACTGGATAGAAATATCTTCTCTCCTCATTTGTTTTATAAACGAGAGATAAAGCAAAATATCTTTTTTTGCAGTGATATAAAATTTTTATATAATATAATAAATAACTTAATCAGAGTCATGATCAATCATTTTTCCTTCTCTTTCTATCTCTCTCTCCTCCTCTTTTACTATAATACAATAAATAATTTAATCAGATTTATGATCCCTCATTATTGTTCTCTCTCTTTCTATCTCTCTTCCTCCTCTCCTCTTTCTCACGAATAATTATACACATACATCTATTATGAAAAATCAACCATAAATGTGTTATTTATTAGAAAATCCAAGAATTTATCGTAAAATTCAAAGATTTGTGATAATTTGTCATGTTTCAAAAACCCTATTATAAAACTTCAAAAATATGTATAAAATATATTATTTACTACAATTTAGGTTCATGCAAATAAGCACATGCAACACACATGCTTAAGAATTTTTTTTTTAATAAAAAAGAAGATTATATGGGTAAAGGTTATTATACTCAAATAATTTTAAGATGGATATCTCCCTATATGTAATACATATGAATTCTTCATAAAATAGATATTTATATACTTTGATCCACACAATAGGGATAATTCGAATCTAAATATTTAACAAGCATGACGATCCTGCTTCATAAACTAGTTAATCATAACTTAAAATCTCTCTCTCCTTTTTTTTTTAAATATCCATCGAAGTCCTTATGTGTTTACGTACTCTTATGTGGTTTGAGGTACTCCATCATTTGTTAGCCAAAACAAAACAAAAAAAGAAAAAAAAAAACCGTACTCCATCCTGGACTCGACACGTGATTGACATTGATAATAAATTTGAAATCAAGAAGTGCATAGAGTACAAATACAGAACATAATGCACTCGTTGCATTCCAAACCTAACTAAAACAAATAGCAAATGGCATCTCTTTATTCCCTCGCTCATCCACTCACCATCACCACCTCCTCCATTGCCACATCGTTGGGTCCCTTCCCTTGGACCAAATCCACCCTTCACACCAGATCACGCAGATCAGTCTCTTGCAGTGCCAGCAACGAGAGCTCCGACAATCCGATTCTCGGGAAGGTGGACAGGAGGGAGGTGCTTGTTGGTCTCGGCATGACCGGGATCGGGACCAGCCCTCTTGCCGTAGCCGCCCCGATTGATGCACCAGACATCACTAAATGTGGCAACGTGGAGACGAATGGACAAGTCCTGCCCGTCGACTGTTGCCCGCCAACATCCTTAAAGATCATCGATTTCAAGCCACCTCCAATCACCAAGTTGAAAGTCAGACCAGCGGCTCATAAGGCTGGCAAGGAATACATAGCCAAGTACAACGAGGCCCTGAAACGGATGAAAGAATTGCCCGACACCGACCCGCGGAGCTTCTCGCAGCAAGCTGACATTCACTGTGCTTACTGCAACAGTGCCTACGACCAGACTGGCTATCCTGGTGTTGAGCTCCAAGTCCATAACTCTTGGCTCTTCTTTCCCTTCCACCGCTGGTACCTCTACTTCTACGAGAAGATCTTGGGTAAACTCATCGATGACCCGACTTTCGCTATTCCGTTTTGGAACTGGGACCATCCCGATGGCATAACAATGCCGGCCATGTTCACCTCGGATAAAAATTCTGCCCTCTATGACGTGGAGCGAAGCATTGCGCATCAGCCACCCTTTTTGCTCGACCTCGACTACAGCAAGAGCAAAGATGCCGGCAAAATTCCGCAGTTGAATGAGCAGGTGGCCGAGAATAATACCATCATGTATCGGCAAATGGTGTCCGGCGCTAAGACACAATCGCTTTTCTTTGGCGGCGACTTTCGGGCCGGGGAAGAGCCAGAAAACTCGCCCGGTTCGATTGAGGCTACCCCCCATACACCCATCCACATCTGGAGTGGGAACGAGAACAACCAATATGGCGAGAACATGGGGAACTTCTACTCGGCCGGGCGAGATCCAATGTTTTATGCGCATCACGGCAATGTCGACCGGATGTGGACTATCTGGAAGTCGCTACCGGGGAAGAAGAGAACCGATATCACCGACACCGATTGGCTAAACTCCTCATTTTTATTCTATGACGAGAACAAGAACCTTGTCCGAGTTACGGTCGCTGATAGCTTGGATACTAAGAGCCTCGGTTATGTCTATGAGAAGGTCGACCTTCCATGGTTGAAAAGCAAGCCAAAGAGTGGAACTACTAGCAAAGCAAAAAAGGTGGGGATGTCGGTGGGCGTCGGCGCAGCGACGGCCGCCGAGTCAGTCAAAGGACTGACCCCGCTAACCGATTTCCCGATATCGTTGACGAAGGTGACGACGGTGTTGGTGCCGAGGCCGAAGAAGGGGAGGAGCAAGGCCGAGAAGGAAGAGGAAGAGGAGATATTGGTGATTGAGGGCATCGACTACGACAGAAATTCGGCGGTGAAGTTCGACGTGTACGTGAACGACGAGGACGAGGGTGGGCCTGACAAGTCCGAGTTCGCCGGAAGCTTTGTGACGGTGCCGCACAACACGAAGAACAAGGCGAGGACAAACACGAAGTTGAAGCTGGGCATATCGGAGTTGCTGGATGACGTTGGGGCTGATGATGATGAGAGTGTGTTGGTGACTTTGGTCCCCAAAGATGGAAAGGTTAAAGTTGGCGGGATCAAGATTGTTTTCGAATCTTGAATCATGTTTGTGATATATATGTGTGTTTCCATTAGTAATGCAAATAAATGTTCTATCCTAAAATGTAGTGCCACAAGTGGATTTGCCACTCAGGTACCTTTTTTTTTTTTTTTTTTTTTTGGGGTTTGTCTTGTACCATTATGAGTAGTTGTTTGCCTTTTGCATTGGGCCATCGTGATCATGATGTGCTTGTTCTGTAACAAAAAATGAATAAAAGATAACAAGTACTTCCTGAAAATAAAGGATTTTCTAAATAGTAATGTATATCTTTGGTGACTATATTTTCAAAACAGACAGACGAAGAAAAAGATACAAAGGTAGATCAAAAAACCCGTAAGTAATCGTGATGGTGACTTGTACGCGGACCAACTTGGCCGTAAGGCCATTTCTTTTTGTTGGATTCCGGCAACTACCTAGGTAGGGACTCAAATCGTCTGTCTCCTTTTCCCGTCTTTAGTTAAAATTTGACATATCATTAAGCTGTTAATAGACGTCACAACACGTTTACAAATAGTTTAGGCGAGAAAAAAAAAAAAAAAAAAAAAAAAGCAACAGAGTAACTCTCTCGCGTGCTTATTCCTTTCTACCGTTCAGCATTCTCACCTTTTGAGTTTCAAATTTCATCCCTTAAAATTCTAGACTAGATAAAAGATCTAACAAGAAGAAAAATCAGAAACGTCATTAGATTCTCTCCTTTTCCTCATCTTTTGATTATTATTTGTCCCTCCACGCTAAACAGTTGTAGCCGGAGAAGCCGACCGCCGCAATTTTTGTCAATGGCTGGAAATACGACGGTGTTTTCCATCATTCCTCTAAACGACAAATATTTTGATAAAAAGTTTTCAGATCTCATTTAGGAGCAACCAGATGCTATGATGAAGTTTTTCAGATCTCGTTTGGCCGGTAACGGCGTAGTTGCCATCGATGGCTACAAGAAAAACAAGAAGATCCTCCACCACTCCTCTGAAATACTTGATAAGTTTTTTAAAATCTGTAATCAAATAATTTTTTTAAAGTTCAGATCTGGTTTTTCGCCAATTAGAAGAAGCTAATTTCGCTTCAGTTATCGATGTTTGTTTGATGGATGGAGTGGGTACTCCATCTTTTCTGAGAAATGCAAATTATTTTATGAAGCTTCAGATTTTTTGTGTACCGAAAGAGAAGTGAGAGAAATAAAAATGGCTGCCATTTTTTCTTCAAGCCGAGGGAGAGGAAATTTTTAAGTCAGAATTAATTAATTTTTTAAATTTTAATTATAAATTTTATTAATTTAAAAAAAATAAAAAAAATATATAGTTTTAACTTGAGTTAAACTAAAATCTGAGACAAAAAAAAAAAGTGTTTTGCTTACTAAAAAAAATATAGTATACTAGTATTAATATTTCACACAAAAAAAAAAAGAAAAAGAAAAGAAAAGAAAAATGGTGATATAATATTGCTAGACTGGGTTAAGAATTAATCGTATTTCTATGTTCCTTAATCTCACCTTTAGGGCATCTTTAATTTAATATTAAATTATTATATCAATAATAAATTTTGATATTTTGATAAAAAAGTGTTATCTAATATAGTGTTCTATTTGATGTTAAATTTATCAAATGTTAAAGTTTATGATAAATTTATCACCAAGTATAATAAATGTCAAATTTAGTGTTTCATTCTTTTTGATTGATGACTTTATGTTTATCATACAATTATTGCACTAGTTTCATTTTAGGTAAATAATACGAGTACTACTGTACACTTTAGCATGGCTAGCTGACATGGACGTGCACACTTGCACACCCATGTTTTGACATTTTCTGTTTTGAAACAACCAGAACCATTCATTATTTTCAGAATTTTCTACGTTTTTACGAAGTGCCACGCTCGCGACTCTCTCTTTCTTAAGTTTTTATGAAATTTAGATTTTAAAAAATTTATAATTTTTTTTATTTTAAATCCAAATTAGATTATTTTTATGTTTAAAATGCTTTTAACAACTAGATAAATATAATAATATTCATATTGTATTTTTTTCTGAACACATTTTAAATTTATATATTATTTTTTGAATTGCAGTTAGTTTCTAATTTACACATTAATTAAACTCACATTTTAATTTTAATTTGTAAAAGTGCAACTCCAATTATTAATCTAAAAGGGTCCTAAGTCAATGTTTGGTAGAGTAGATAAGAGAGAGGAAGGAAGTTAGAAGATGGATTTTAGAGGAAAAAGGTGAATCTTAGGCTATTTGACAGAGTGAAAAATGAGTGAAAGAACGTTGTATACCCATAGACCCACCATATTTTTATCTTTCTTACCTTGAAAAGAAAAAATAAAGAAAAGTTTGACAAAGAGTGCTATTTAAAATAACTAGTTTGTCTTTATCCCTTCTTATATTCTATTTTATATGAGGGCATAGTTTTAATATGCATTAGATTAAACCCTTTTTTTTTAATTTTATTTTTCTCACCTAGATATTTTACTCTTTTTTTTTTTTTTTTAATTTTTCCATCTCTCTTGCCAAACATAACAAAAACAGTGCTTCTTTATTTTTTGTTTTCTGGGTCCCTCCTTCTGGGACTATTCATTTATCAAATAAAAGGTACGAACGACTGGCTTCTTATCCTGGTGGTGAACGAGTTGGAGGTTCCTATTGATGCTATTGGTCCACTCGAATCGTTTTTTTTTTTTTTTAAATGATAATCAACATTTAAAAACAAAAAAGGAATTAGCAGCTTTTTTTCCCTGCTACAGCTTTGGTGTTTCTTTTTTATTTTTTACGTTTTAATTATGATAAAAACTAATTTCTTTTAATTTAGCGCTCGATTGAAGGGTGGATTATTCTGGAAAATGGAGTTCATGAGGAAGCTCAAGAGGATGATCTACAGTAGCCCTTCGGTGAATTTGGGGAAATCAAGAATTTGCATTGAGTTTGATTGGCGTTTTTGTTAACACACACACGCACACACAAATGACCGACTCGTTTTGGACAAAAGTTGTATTATTGCTTGTAGGTAATATCCTGAAAAAAGAAGGATCTAATGCATGTAGGATCTATTCAAGTAGCGTGAGAACTTTAAGTTAAAACGATTAAATTTCTATACAAGCACGCATAGACATACAGAAATACACATAACAAGAAACTATATACATAAACAAATATCTGTACGAATAATTACCTGATGGCCGATTACCTAGCTGAAAGTTGGAGCCGCGGCGATTAGCATGATAATTAACTTATAAGAATTGAACCGGCCTTGTGATCAAAATTAAAGCATAATGAAGTACTTAACCTTAAAGAGGTATATCCTGTGTTTATCAACCATAAACATATCATATCATATCATATCATATATATATATATAGACACACACATATATATATATATATAGATAAATATATATGCCCTGTTTTAGTATGGTGCTGATGTTAGTACGCCATCTTAAGCGTAGTACAAATTTACCCAAGGGGAAAAATAAAAAAAAAAAAAGGAAAAGACTTTAGCGTAGTACAATGCAGTACTACACTTTTCTTTGTTGGGGCCCATATTGAGACGGATTTGACTTTTGCTATAACTTTTTTTTTCGCTTTCCTAGATTATTGATTTTATACTATTTAAAAAAAATGGAGAGCTGATAATTAAAAACAATTTTAAAAAATATCAATGATATTTAATATCACTCATTAATAGATGGTGAGTCTTATGACATGCGGTCACCAATGAAACTCACTTCTCTTTTATATAATGTTAAACATCATTGATATTTTAGAGTATTTTTTGATAATTAATATTAATAGGGTGTTTGGTGGAGTAATTTGAGTTGAGATTTTTAAGTTTCAATAGTAAATTTTTTTGAATTTTCAAAAAAGGTAAAAAACTTTTTGGAAAAAAAATAAAAATTTTTTGGAAAAAAGACAAAAAAAAATTTTGAGTTAAGTGGTTTGAAAGGGTGAGCCAAACACCCCTTAAAAGTAGATAATACATCTCAATTAGGCGATGCTTACTATCTAACTAATTCTTCATCTAATCCTCACTTTAGAGCATTGTCGGAAAAATCAATTTCAATCCAATGCTTTTGAGTATAAACTCATGACGTGTAGATGAGTTGTAAGCTTTCTTCAAAAGGCACAATCTTTAATTAAAAACTTAACCAAAAAAAAAAAAATCAACTTACATGCACGAAAAGGGTGTTTTCATAGTTTTAAATTACTAATAAAGAAAAAAGAACAGAAAAATCCAAATCGTAAGAACTCTCAAAGGAGCAAAAGACAAAGTAAACATCATAATATCAAAATAACAAACCAATCTTAAAAAAGGGAAACAGAAATCGAAGCAATCCATTTGAAGAGTCATCTTTCAGCCCTAGAAGATGACATAAACATGATCTACTTCTAAAAATAGAAGGCCTTCTTAAATTTTTAGAACTTCGTGTGTGTCTGTAAAACCCAATAGAAACGAACCGAAAAAAGAAAAAAAGAAAGAAAAAAAAAAGAGTACATAATGCAAAGCGATTATCTAACCATGGATTTAAAGTCCTTTATACACCATATTTGTGGGACTTATAATATGTGGTTATTTTGACCATGAAAGTGTAAAATTTGACTTTCACAATTAAAAAAAAAAAAAAAAAAAGAAGGTTCACGGACTCAACATGTTAAATTGTTTAAAAAAAAAAAAAAGGGTTACGGAAATAAAATTATAACCCCACATGCATTTGCATGGATTTGAAGCAAAACAAACACATATGCATGTGTTGTACATATGAATGCATGTTAAGAATTAATCACTAAAATTAAAAATAAAAGGTCGAATAAGTTTATTTATATGTATACATATGGAGATAGAAGAAAATAGCAGTTTTCATAAAATGTTTGAAGTAATAGCATGTTTTTAAAATATTTATAGTAAATAGCTTTATTATGACCTGTAAAAACTTCTTCGAGAAACGCTTGGGGAGCTTTCCTCGCCCCATATTTGATTAATTCGGAATTCGGTAACTCGACCAAATCAATAATGAGAGAGTCATGCGGTGCAGCAAGGTAATCATGTAAGTAAATATATGTAAATTCTAATTTCAAAATAAAATCTTGGTTTTTGAAATATGATAGAGTACTATGTTTGGAGAAATTACATGGGCTATAAAAAGCTGATATGTGGCAATCTCTCTACGAGAAGCCACGCCTACTCATCCCAACCCCATGATGGGCAATTTCAATAGTCTAAATGCAAGTTAATTGGAAAATTGTCCAATCCCATTTAAATACCTATTAGTATAAAACATCTTTATGAGTCTCTATTAGGATTACGTATACATATATATATATATATATATATATATATTGTCTTCTAGGTGCACTCTCCCTTTAAGAATAAAAGAAGTCATGGTTAAAAAAGATTTGAAGAAAAAAATTGAAGTCAAGAGAATTCAAGTGCCCACAAATCTGTTGGTTCAAGGACAGAAGTAATGAAAATCAAATGACCAAGAAGCCTTGAAGCCTTTGAAGAAGTCGCTAGTTTTTCCATATAGGTTTACATAAATTTATATGTCGAATAGTTATTTCATATCCTAGTAGCTTTAATCGGAATTAGCCTTTTTTTTTTTTTTTTTTTTTCTGCTATAGCTTTGGTGTTCCTTTTTTTTTTTTTTTTTTTTTTTTTTTAAGTTTTTATTATGATGAAAGCTGAGTTATTTTAATTTAGCGCTCTATATTGATCAATTTGGAAAATGGAGTTCATGAGGAAGCTCAGGACGATGATCTAAAGAGGCCCATCTAGTGAATTTGGACACGTCAAGAATTTGCATTTAAATTTTGCTATTTGAGTTTGATTGGCAATGACCACTTTTTTTTTTGGACTCAAAATTTGTATCATTGTTTTTAGGTAATATCGTTTGAAGAACCAAATTAGAATTTGATCCTTTCATTTAATTCGGAATTTGACTTTTGGAACATACAAGTAAATTGTTTACTTGAGGTGGGGCATCCAAAAATTTTAAATTCCAATTAATCTTCAATGCGGGCACATTGTATACATATTGATCATAAGGGCCTTTATTGCTTTTGTTGAAGTGTTTAGCTTTTTGTATCCAAAAATTGCTTTTGAAAGTATATAAATTATCTTAAAAAGCCTTTCAAGCTCCATATGCGCTTGTAATCAAAGTCATATATTTGTTGCTTTTTAAAAAAGTTCTGCTGAATATATTTTAAAACTTATACCAAAACTTAAGTAAGATATATATTATAAACATTATTTCGTACATTGTACTTAAGAAAGATGTGTTGTACGTAGGAACTAAGTTTTTTTTTTTTTTTTTAAACAAAAAATCACTATTAGACTCAGATTTTACGAAAGCCATTAGCCGTAGAATGCCTCTTAATGGAAGTTTTATGTCAACACCCTGGAAACTTAGGAATTAAACCCCCCCAAAAAAAAAAGAAAAAGAAAAAGTTTGTTTTTTTTTTTTTTTTAAATGGTTGAGGATCCTTAAGTTTCAATTTTGAGCTCCTATTTTTTTGTTATATTTATTTCAATGAAGCAGCGTGGAAATAAGGCAATTACTAGTATCAGGTTCAGAAAAACGTCCCTATAATTCTATTAAGTCTTCACTCTCTATGTAATTTATCCTACTCTGAGCATGTTGCTCGAATATCATTTGCAAAAAGACAGGAAAAAAAAAAACCCCATAGCGAATGATGAAACAACCAAAACCTAAAACTAAAGGAAATGACACACAAGATTCAATATCCGGATACTGTCATCAAAAGAAAGAGCTCAGATTCACACTCTGAAAGACATCTACAAATATATAGATGTTTTACTTAAAAACCTTGTAACGAAAACTAAGGCCTTGTTTGGTGAATGAGTTTAAACTCAAATTTTTTTTCTCAGTTTTTATTTTTGTCTGAAAAGTCAACAAAAATTATAACTAGTTTTTAGAAAGTTTTTAAAAAGTCAATCAATTCAAATTTAAAAATTTTAACTCAAACCGTTTCACCAAACGGACAGTAAGTGAAAAGAGAAATAAAAGGGAAAAAGTAATTACTTATAGTGTCAGTCAATTAGTTTATGAATCTACAATTTGACAATCCTCACCTCTCTACGGATTAGGAGACGAGAATCTGGAGGAGAGAACCACCAAGTTTCCGAGTTACGTTTTTTTTTTTTCTCCCCAAGTTAAGATATTCTCTGTAGTTTATCAATAACCTGATTTCCTTCTCTGTTTGTGTGAAACAAAAAAGGAAACAATATCAACCAAAAAAAAAAAAAAAAAGAAACAATATCAAGATCCTGAATTGCCTCCAGCCGACAAGTTTTATTCTTCAAGGAACCTCAGTCTTTCTGTTATTCATCATGTTAACCACAGACGAAGAATCAAAATTCAAACCAAAACCAGTTCCAAGCATAGAGTTCCGCTTTAGAGGCACACATTGAATCCAGAGGTTTAAGAGTCTAACGGAATTAAGCACCATGCTCATGCGAGAGAAAGGTAATTCTTGTCCTAAAGATCCTGACAGAAGAATAAGGCAGAGGCACTCTTAGGGCTAATGCGCTTCTAACCTTGCAATATTGAACATAGACGGTGAATTTCTTGACTAGGATAATTTGACAAATTTTCTTTTCATTGTAGCACTTTTTAATTGAATGGCAAAACGACAATTTACGTTTGTTTGTATTTTTTTCTAAACTTATCGAGTTATAACTTAATTTTCCCAATTTTTTAGTTTTTCATTCAAATTATATTTCTTGTTGTTTTTGCAGCCTTAATATTTCATACCTTTTCGTAGCATTGATATTTCACAGGTTTTCCTACACTAAATTTAGCGACTGAACCCATTAGAGATAACATGAGTGGAATATAAGTAATGATATGTCGTCGCTAAATATTTTAACGATAAAAGGCCTGTTGACCAATTAAAAAAATTGCAACGAAAAAGAAACAATTTAAAAAATTGTTGCTGAAGTGTCGTCGCTAAATGGCCTTTTTATTTCAAAAAGTTGGCATCAGCTAAAATTTTAATCTAACTCCCGCTAATTTATAAACAATAAAGAAAACTACAAATTAAAATTAAAATAAAATAGAAAGACTCGGAATTAAAGGCTCAAAGATTAGACAGAAAATTAAAAGAAAAGCATAATAGTTGATGCTCTAGAGATGGAAAATCTTCTCTATTTCATTCAAAATAAGAAGAAATGTCTTATCAACTATTCAGACACATAACACAGTACAGAATATTGATTGCTCAAAAAAAAAATATTATACTTAATAATACCTTCTTATTGTTTATTATATATATATATATATATATATATTAATCTACTCCTTGTTGGTCGGCTTTGGCCATTAAATTGTCAACAATGATAGTATCAGTGCTGTCTAACGAAGAAGAAGAGAGAGAGAGAGAGAGAGCGTTCGTGAACATATTTGTGTACATATATATATATATATATATATATTTAGATTCATAATTTTTCAAGTTATCCCTCCAATATAGAAAATACAAAAATATCTTTCATATTTGATGAAAAATTATTTCAATCGATCACTCGTGTACTTAATTTGTAAATAAAAGAAGCATGCTTACTAATAAAAAAATATTTTTGATACCACTTAGTAATAATGACTAGCATTCATATTTTTGTTTCAAAAAATACAACTAACACAATGCTAGTTGGTTGGAGAAAGTAAAGATTAAAATTGGTATTGTGGCATTATTAATTTGCGTTATAAATATTGAAATTATATGCTACATATACTGACCATTACATCAGAAACCAACTCATTGTGATAATAATTTCTATCAAATCTTTGGTTTTGTATATAATAATTAGCACCTACCTATCCCATGACTTGTCGGGTGCATGGCTATTGACTACGGAAACAATTAAGAAGCGCAACGCCCCACCAATGAAAAAGGCTGAGAGAGGAACAGCAATAATAAAGTTTAATTAAAGGAGAAGAGATATACATCAATTAATATTTGACTTTGATATGAAAATTAGAGCTATATTTATTTCTACAACTACTCCAAGTCAGGTCTTTTTTTTTTTTTTTCCTTGTTCGAAACAGATATTTTCAAGGAAAAAATTAATCAAGCATATATATATTTTCTTGATTTAAGCATTCAAAAACGAAGTAAATAGGCTAATAAATGTTTTAATCTTAAATTGATCAATAGGTGGGACGAAATTTACATGACCACATAAATCTATGTTTGATAACATGGAAAGGGTGAGAGTAAGAAAGTTGGAAAACATAATGTTAGAAAAGGAGAAATGGATCTCAGATTATTTTTTTGGAGAGGAAATTGAGAAGTAATGAATAGGTAAATTCATAAAACCCATACCAACTTTATAAACAGAACATGGGAAAATATTAATGACAAGTATAGTATATGAAACAATTATTTTGACTTGAATTCCTATCTATATAATTAAAAAAATCTTTTGCTCTTCCCTTCTTTCTATTTTCGTCGATGCATTAAATTCTCAACAGGATCAAGGTGTTACAAAAAAAGAAGGAAAAAAGAATCTATTAGGGCATTTAAGGAGGAAGCAGGACCGAGCCATCCGGTTCGCAGTAGGTCGGGGATCCAGCTGCAACACACCGCATATAACGCAGTACGAGACATTGGGTGGTGGGGCCTACTTGCTGAGAAATCGGTGCCAATCCAAAAGTTGGTGTTGTTTGGTACACACTGCTGAGCTTAAACATTTGAAAGAGTTTTTAGTGATCGATTAGTTCGTCAACTCGAACCTAAAATTTTTATCTTAGTTTTTATCTTTTTTTGATAAAGTTTTTTATCTTTTCTGAAAAAGTTTTTTATCTTTTCTGAAAAGTCAACAAAAATTACTATTGAAACTTAAAATTTCCAACTCAAATTGGTGAACCAAACGAAGCCTTAGAAAATATTAAAGCCCCTTTTTTTTTTGTGTAAGTAGTTGGCTAGTTGCGACAATTTGTTACAAAGTTTATTTTTTTTTTATTTTTTTTTAATTTTTGGGAAAAAAATTGTTAGAAGTTTATAGGTAGTGTCTCAAAAAAGAGAGAGAGAGAGAGAAAACTACTTAAATAATCGTCTTCTTTTCATCTATTAACCAATATAACATAAATTTTGGTTGCTTTTAGTTTAATTTGCTACCATAATAATCTAATATTAATTTTTTGTATTATGATGGTATAATGATTTTTAAATTTATGTCATTTAGACGCTTTCAAAAAAAAGAGCAAAATCTCACATTTTCTTTCGTGTATAATTGATTGGCTTTTGATTGAAGCCCTTGTTTTATTAATCACGATAAAATTATTACATGCCTTTTCATTTACATGGATATTTGCGCACCCAATTGTACTTATTTAAAAACTTTCGGTTTATTTTCTAAATTTTGAATTGATCTTGCTAAACTCATATTGTTTGAATTTTTATTAAAAATAGTTGATGATGCTTTTGTGTTAGCGGCCATTGTCTTTATTTCAACATCATAATGGAGACCGTAATATTGTCATATTTCTTCATTTGAACCACAAGTTGCCTTTTCAAATGCTTGCAAGGAGATCATGAGTTATGTTGTGTCTAGAAATTTTGCCGCTCAAGTTGAAGGTTTAACTGCAGTGACTCAGAAAAAAAATTAAAATAAAAATACGCACACACACACACACACACATAGAAAAAAAATTTGCTAATTAAGAATGACAAGAATGTGGACGTGAAAAAATTTTAGTCACATTAAACATTGTGGCTAAAAGTTTTATAAGAAAATGTGGTAACTCATTCTTTTATATATATATATATATATATATATATATAATATTTATATCCATCCTTGTCCCGTCATTCCACATTGGTCTAGCAGAATGTCAAAATTATAAACACTGGGCTATCGACATAGAGGATTCCTTCTCTTTTTTTCCCAAAAAAAAAAATGTCAGCTGATCATGTTGGCAAATGAAAATTCCACGGGGGAAAAAAAAAAAAAGAAAAAAGAATACTGCAAATTTAATACGCAGGCAATTAATTCTTCCATATCCTGATCCAAGAGAAGAAATCTGAATCGGAGGCTCTCATGAATGCCCTAATTAATTATTGTTCCACCTATGGCCAAGTTGACGATTTTTCCTTGAGAGTGTAAACCCTAGTCCTATACGCCACCATGTACATGAATCTTCTGCTAGTATTGTAACCTCTAGTTCTGTTGGCTTGTTTTCTTGATTTAACAAGACGTGACTTTAGCACCCGAAGCCTTTTCTACTGCACAAACCAATTCTCTCTCTAGGCATTCATTTAAGCAAGTATATTTATAAGGCCAATAACGAAAAAGAATTCCTGAAAAGCAAGTTTTTAACCTAGCCGTGGAGGTATTAACTCAATAAAAGTGTCTACTTGAATCACTCGTGAAGACATATTGTAAAGATTATCATTTTCTGAAGCCACCAAAGCTGCAGTATCATATATATATTCATGTGCACTCCTAATTAATATTAATTATTTATTGGACTCATGACCTGAGTTGGAACCTATACGTTTATTCCTATATTAATTTTAGTGCAGAAAGGGGATTGCAAATAATCCTGAAAAGCTTAGAAAGAGACTTATCTTTTTCATGTTTCGAGGACTTGTCTTTACAGAGATTGGAGAGACCAGCTTCAGTATTGTTAGCTGTCTGTTTTGGATGATATTCTTGGTGAGTAACTTTTTTAACTAGCATTTTATTGTTGGTATTATTTCTGAAAAGTTGAAGCAGCGAAATGAATTTTTTAAACTTTTAAAAAAAAAAAATGCCAGGAATCGGTTTATGACACTACTCATTCATATATCTAAAAATTGTTTTTACGATATTTGCACAACAACAATCTTCTCAATATTATTTATTTTATCAACACGAACATCCTCGCTAAATGGCAAGATTCTCGAACATTCAATCTTTCTTGTATTATTCAGCTTTCTAAACATTTAATATTCAACATCAAATATAGTCGAGTTCTTATTCACTCAAGTTATTTTCTGAATAATTAACATAGGGAAAATACGAGACAACACATAAGAACACCTGTTATATTATTTACATTCGAGAAAAAGGAAAACAAATAATTCAAAATTTTCGTTTAGATAATTTAAGAAAATATTTAGTGCTTGTTTAAATTGCGTACTCATTTTCAAAATAGAGAATTTTCTTGTTTGAACAAAAAAAGTCATTTCATTTTGAAACAAAATGGCATTTGGACAAGTTAAAAAATTTTACCTCTTGAAAACAAAACAATATGACATATGTTTGGAAAGTCATCTAATTTTCAAGATGAGAAAAAATAGTATTTAAAATAGTGCATTATGAAAAAAGTAGTACTAGGAACACAACTCTAATTCTAACATTTTAAGTCTCAACTCACTTGTCATATTTTTTTGGTAGACACAATCAATTAATATAACGATACATTAAATACTTACCAATAAAAGAAAGACAATACATATACCACATATGTTGGTAGTAAAAAGTTTGAATTAGAGCTAATGTCCCAAGCATTTTTCTTATTAAAATATTTTGAAAGAGTAATTTAAAAAGTGAGTTTGACAGTAATGTGGGCACCATTTTTCAAAAAAGAGGAATGGTGAAAAAAAATTGAGAAAAAACACCGTTTTTTTTTTCTTTTTTCTTCAACTACTTCGAAAATAAGTATAGGAACCAAACATGTCCTTATCCTAAGATCACTTTTCCCTATAAAAAAGAGGCCGACTTGTATCACTAACGCTGTATCCAAATCTAAGCTAGCAATCATGGCTTCTTTCTTGCTTAACCAACCTCTCATGACTATCACTATCCCCACCATCTCCAAAGCTTCCTTGTGTCCCTCCTTTCAGAACAGATCACAAACTCCCAGTAATGCAAAACGTAAAAACAAAGTCCTTTCACGTAGATCATCAATCTCCTGCATGGCCAGGGAGGGTGGTGATCAGAAAAACCCCAATATTGACTCCAATGGTGTCGGAAAACTAGACCGGCGAAATGTGCTGTTAGGTCTGGGAGGACTATACGGTGTGGCCGGCCTGCAGGGCTCCGAGCAATTCGCCATTGCCGAGCCCCTGCTTCCCCCGGACCTTTCCAAGTGCAGTACTCCGAGCGGTCTTCCTCAAGGCATCAAGACTGAATGTTGCCCTCCTTTTTCCGATGAAATCATCGATTTCAAGCCACCGCAGAGGGCCCCGCTGCGCATTAGGCCGGCAGCGCACGCTGTCGACAGCGAGTACATCGCCAAGTACAACGAGGCAACAAAGCGAATGCGAGAACTCGACGAGAACGACCCGCGCAACTTCATGCAACAAGCCAACGTCCACTGCGCCTACTGCAATGGCGCGTACGATCAAGTCAATTATCCGGAACTCGATATCCAAATCCATAACAGCTGGCTCTTCTTCCCCTTCCACCGTTGGTACCTCCACTTCTACGAGAAGATCTTGGGGAAGCTCATCGACGACCCGACATTCGCCTTGCCCTTCTGGAACTGGGACCATCCCAGCGGGATGCAAATGCCAGCCATGTTTACCAACAAATTATCCGCTCTCTACGACGAAAAACGAAGCAACAAACACCAGCCTCCAAGTATCGTTGACCTCAACTTTAGCACGAAAGATGAAAAGTCTTATCAGGAGCAGGTGAATGAGAACCTCAGCGTCATGTACCAGAGTATGGTTTCCGGTGCCAAGCTCCCGTTGCTTTTCTTCGGCGAACCGTACAGCCAGGGCTCTGAGAAGGCCGGTGCGGGTACCGTCGAGAGAACTCCTCACACCGCGGTCCACATTTGGGGCGGCAGCGAGAAGAACAGAGAGCCAAATGGTGAGGACATGGGCAACTTCTACTCGGCGGGTCGAGACCCCTTGTTCTACTGCCACCACGCCAACGTCGACAGGATGTGGAACCTGTGGAAGACGGTAGGCGGTCCCAAAAGGAAAGACATCAAGGACCCGGACTTTTTGGACGCTGCGTTCTTGTTCTACGACGAGAACGCAAGGCTCGTACGCGTCAAGGTCAGAGACTGCCTTGACACCAAGAGGCTGGGATATATATACGAAGACGTCCCGCTTCCCTGGTTGTACAAAAAGCAGAAGCCTCACAAGTCCAAGTACCTAAAAATGCTCAAGTCTCTAGGCGTGGCGCGTGCCTCCGACGTGAAGCGGGTGGCGCTGAGCGATTTTCCGGTGACATTGACGGACTCGGTGATCACCGCCGTCGTGCAGAGGCCGACCAAGGGGAGGAGCAAAGAAGAGAAGGAAGAGGAAGAGGAGGTGTTGGTGATCGAAGGCATTGAATTCGACAAAGAATTGGCCGTGAAGTTCGACGTCTACATTAACGACGAGGATGCCCCGGGGGCTGACAAGTCCGAGTTCGCCGGGAGCTTTGGGAACGTGCCTCATAAGCTTAAGCCCGGTGCTCAGCACAGCAAGGTTTCGCTGAAACTTGGGATATCAGACTTGTTGGACGACGTCGGTGCCGACGACGACGAAAGCATCATCGTTGCTTTGGTGCCTAAGAGTAATTATCCGGTCACCATTGGTGGCATCAAGATTGAGCTGATTTCTTGAAGTTCTGGCTTTCAGTTCGGGAAAAAAGAAAAAAAAGTTTGTTTCAAATAAGCGGCTAGAGATCGAGAAGGCGGTTAATCTCGAAGTTGGCCTTAGGTACGGTGTAATCGTCCCAACTTAGTTTGGACCTTTCGTGTGTGCTAGTTTGCCTAGTGTATGAAATTATTAAAAGTGATGTGGAAAATTTAAAAATTTAAAAAAAAATGTGTTGTGTTGATCATCTGATCATTAGTGATTTCTGAATCCTTGATGAAAATGCCATTTTTGTTATTTTTGGATTATTATGTTAATCTCATTATCTTGAGCGTTTACTAGTAAGGAATTCAGATATTAGTAGGAAATAAATTCCCAGTAAATGGGAATTTGTTTCGAACTAGACTCCTGAATTCTATTTAAAGTACTTACTAACATATCAATAATTAAATTACAAGAGAAATTAAATTCCTATTATGTTGTTTACTAAACTAAGGAATTGAGTAAAAAAAATTTGTACTTCCAAGAATGTCCTTACGTGGGATTATGTTTTTTAATATTTTAATTTACCATAAATTCATAAGTCATAACTTAAATGATTAACGCCCAAATATGCATTCGTAAAACGGTCGATTGTAGTACAGATTGGACGGTCGTATACACAAGGAGGCAACAACAAAAATAAATAATATTAATAGAGATAAACATTAATAAAAACAAATAAATAATAATAATAAGAGAAGATATTTTTGAGGATTTTTGTAGAAAAGAAAATAAATGAAATATGTAAAAGAGAAGTTTAGGTCAAAGAAAATTCAATGATAAAAGAGAATCTTTCGTATGCTTCATTCTCCAATTTGAATTCAATCTTCAATTTATGACTCAATTACAAATTTCAAATCCCAAACAAACAACCGGAAAATATGGAATTAAAAATCAATAAAAATAAATGAATGTGTTTCAGTGGAATAAATCTCAATGTTGAACTAAATGGATTTATCATTACAAGTTATCCAAAATAGAGAAAGTATTATTTTTAGCATATTGCAGTAAAGGGTAACTCATAAAATAAATCTTGTAAAAATAGAATGTGATAAGATTACATAAAAAAAGTATTACTAAATTTATATAAAATATTAGCACAAAATATTTTGAATAAAAAAATGAGATAAAGAGATTAAATGTACTAAAACATATAATAATTATCAACCAAAAGAAGATCAAACCCAAATTAGATTACTTCACAAATGAAATCATTACTAGCCTCTCTAAAGTATCTAGTCTAACTTGCTATTTATCTCACGAAATTCTAGAAAGAAATCATGAGATAAATAATGCAAGAAGAAAAGAAAATACAAAAAAAGAAACACTCCAGCCTTATATAGCTATGAGGTCCAACAAGTTTGAGAGATATTTACCCACAAAATCAGCCACAAAGATTAGTCAACTAGCTGATTACATGTAGGAGGCCAGTTAAGGCGAGAGCCGCGATGGTCTGGCTGGAGCTGAAGACACGGGCCGCAATTCAAGTGGGCTTGATGGTGGGAAGGAGGAAAACTTGGGCCAAGATTCTTGCGGCTCAAATCTCTCGCTCACGGAAGGAAGTTTGCTGGAGTAGCACACCTGCAAAAGGAAAGAGGAGAAAAGTACAGAAAGAAAAAGAGGAAAGAAAAAAGAAAAAGAAAAGAAAAAGGGTATTAAAGGAAAATCAGATAAATCCAAAATAAATAGATTATTAAATAAAATAAATTAAAATGAAATAGTTTCAAAGTAAAATATTTTGAATCAAAATCATAAAAATACTCGATTAAAACTTGAATTATTTAATAAATTATATGCAAAAATGTATCTTTGTACACTTATCATTAAACAATTAAAAGAAACGTCTTAAAGCATATATGAAAGAATTGAAAAATGCCTAGAAAAAGAAATTAGAAACTAATGTTCTTATAAAAGACCACCTATTAACTACACTACCACGAAACAAATATAAAAATCAACATATATAATCCAAAAAATTGGAATTACCCAAAATAAACAATAAAATTTGAGTTCAACTAGAAATTACCAAAAAAAAAAAAAAACTAACATGAAAAAACTTGAAAAAGCCTAAAATTCAATAAAGAAATCCACTTCTTAAAATAAAAATAAAAAAAAAAGGAACAAAAAACAAGTAGAAACATGTTCTTATAAAAGACTTCCTATTAACAACATTCCATATTCCATATTCTAAAAGATCGAAAACATAATTTTTCTTAATTTTATCTAACATTATAAAGAATCTTAATGAATCATGATTTTAAACTAAAATATTAATGATTTGAAAGTTATCTTGTCGAGTAATTCCATCTTATAAAAATTTTAGTTTATGTAGGAGATATTTTCAATAGACGCAGTGCAAAGGCTGCCGACATTCAATGGAGAAAAAGCCAAAAAGCTAAAAAATACTCCCAAAACCAAAACCCAGAATTCAGAGCAAAGAAAAAAAGAAAAGAAAAAGTCGTCTACAAAGAGGAAAAAAAAAAACTGACACGAATGTCAAAGAAAAATACAAACGCAATATTCAAAAAAGCAAAACTAAAGCAGGCCAAAAAAACAAAAAAAGGAGGAAGAAAACCTACATAGCGTATTTTTTTGGATGTGACACTTTGACAGGGGCCATTCAGAGATGGAACAGTGATTACGTGAGTCAGATTAGTATGAGTAAGGTTAGGTGACTGACAGTCCGAACTCTTAAACATAATTAAAATGTGAGGATTAGTATGAGTAAGGTTAGGTTACCGAGAAAGACAAGTCTAACCTTATTGAGTAAAGACCGTCTAACTCTGAAACATAATAAAAATGTGAAGGTAGTATGAGTCAGGTTAGGTCATCAAGAAAGGACAGTCTGAATTTTGAAGAATAATGAAAACGTGAGGATCATTTTGGTTTAAGAAAAAAAAGAATAGTTCGGTGAATGAATTTAAATTAAAAATTTTAATTTTTAATAATAAATTTGTGTTAATTTTTCATAAAAAATAAAAAAATTTTTAGAAAAGATAAAAAAAAATTTTCAAGAAGAAAACAAAAACTGAGATAAAAATTTTGAATTTAGAATGGTTTTTTAAACGAAACCTAAGTTACGTTTTTTGAGTAAAGCCAAATTTGAATTCGGGGTCAGACGTAGGATTAAAGTTCCCCCTAAATTCTTTATTTTGAAGGTGTGGATCACAAAAATTTAATTCTCTATTATGAAAGTAAACATTGAATTTGAAATGAGGAATTAAATTCCCTTTCCCAAATTAAAATTCCTGCTAAATAAACGCACATGTATAATAGCATTTGGCTACAGAAAATTCTATTAGCAAAAAAAATTGTTATCATATGGGAGCGGATAGATGTGATTATGACGACTAAAAATTTATAATAGCAATACAACCCTACAATGCAAAGGTATAGATTAATTGACTAATTCAAGACATTAGGTGAGTCCAAAAAACATTATACAAGTACAATTCTCGGAAGTTAGTTATAAAATTCCTATAAAATATCATTTTCCCTTGAATTTATTGAATTTAAAAAAACTAATCCAATACCAGAACATAATACGATAGATTTAGGAGTTGTTTGGGACCAAAAATTCAAATGGTATTTTATTATATGAATTTCAAATTTCCAACTTTATATCAAATTTTTTCTTTTTTTAATTTTTAAAAAACTTAAATTTTTAAAAATACATAACTTTCTCATTTTAAATCAAAATGAGATGATTTTAATATCAAAATGCTCGTATCAATAAGACAAACAAGACAATATCCATTTTGCATGTTTTTTTCCTAAACACATTTCAAATTTTACACTATTTTTTATATCACATAATATGTTTAAAAGTTTCAACCCCCCTCCCCTAAAAAAACACACATTTTCAACTCAATTTTCAAATCACCCTGCAGATGTCTCCCAAATGGACCCTAACCTTGTTTTGTACATCTAATAATTAAAAAAGGATTTAACAGGAGCATTTTGAAATAAGAAAGAAAAAGAAAAACTTACCATGCAATAATTAGGTTGCAAAAATATCCTAACAATAATTAGGCAGTGACTATTATAAAATGTAAAATTCAAATTATCATATCAAGGCATTCCAAATTAATGCTCTCCAAGAGCTGTAATTGATATATATATATATATATATATATTGGCGGGAAAGGCACAATAATTGATCACGGATTGAGAGTTTCAATATTCGTTTTATTTGTACAAGAAACTTTTTCTTTCATTAAAGAGTTTCAGTATTAAGTTGAGGAATACCATGTTGAAGGGAGTTTGGATATTTATAAAATTTTCCGATATTCGTAAGCAAATCCAAATCGCACATTGCAGATTTCCTTTTTTTTTTTTTTTGGGTCTACAGTATAGTTCCATTTTCTTTTTCAGCACTCCTTAGAACGCCCTAGTTAAAAGAACAAAGTATACATTTTTTATTTTTATTTTTATTTTTTTAGAACTGACCTTTCTTTTGCTTGAAAGGATAGAAATAATACTACAATAAAGACACATCTTTATCTAAATTGTGGAGAATTCTGAATGAGATATTATATTGACACCAAGTGATTTTGTTAGTTAAGGTTTTTATACTTGTTACCTTTGCACCCGAATAGTTTTACGTAATTTCATCACCAGCACACTAAATACAATAACATCTTTAACGACACCCATTTTTAAATTAAACATGAAATTGCGTTTCGAAATCTATCAGCACTATTAAGGTAATATTTCTGAGAAGGGAAACAAAATTTTGACACAATTTTTCTATGCATATATGCAAATAAAGACATTGAAAGAAATTGTATATGGTTTTATCTGTGTTTCTCCTCTTTTGTTGTGTTTTCTCTAAGGATTGAAAAATCAACATTTCCACCGAGATTTCCAAGCAAATTTCCGTATTTTGGAAGTACCGATATAAAAACAGGGGTGTCGTATATTTTTCATAGAATATCTGTGAAATTTCTATAAATATTGATTTTTTTTTTTTTTTTACAGAAATATCGATTTCTATGAAAAGTGTAATAGTAAATAACAAAATATCGTGGAAATTTCTACGGAAATATCGACAAAATATCTGTAAAATATCAATCGTAATGTTTTTTTTTATCTTTTAATATAGTAAAATTCATAATTTTTTTAATTCATGCACAATTATTTTTGTATATGAATAGATATATAGTAGCGATTGAGAAATATATGACATGTACAAAATTATAGAAACTAAATACTCAAATGTCATATTTTGGTATCAATGTTGTTTATACTAATAAGATACTGCAAATACTTCCAAACATTCTAAAAGCTCTTTTAATATTAATATTTTCTTACCATTTATGAAACAATAAATGCAATATACCTATATTATGTTGTGTTTCAATGATTTTATTTAATTGGTGAATGCCAACTTATCATTTACTATATTATGCTCCATTCTTACTATGCAAATTTGTCATACATTTAGTATTTAATTGAGAGTTGCATTTAATATATGTATTATTAACTACTTTAGAGTTTTATAAAGTTTTATATAATTTTAACATTTTAAAATGAATTTTCATATTTTATATCAATTTCCACCGACATAATTATTTTCGTAAAATTTTAGTACTAAAATTTCTGTAAATATCGATATTTTCATAGTTGATTTTCTCACTATTTTTGCAGCAAATTTGTTTTGGTGTGAATAAGAGAGCAATTGAAAGTGAAAAAAAAAAAAAAAAAAAAAAAAAAAAAAAAAAAAAAGGGGTTGGTAGCTGTTTCCTAATATTTTTCAGGATGAAAGAGTAATAAAATTGATTGGATGCACTGCACCTCTAATCCATCAAATATGACCTGCAGCTCCATAAACGCCGACCATTTGTTATCTCATCCCCACTACATTTGACCAGAAAAACTCGCCCTTCTCACATTTGTAAAAAATATACATTGTTTCTGTCCAAAACGGGTCCGAAAAAAAGTGTGAAATGAGGAGGCAGAGGGGAGCCGTTTTAGAAATGGGGCCAAATTTCACTGCCCAATCCAGAATGAAAAAGAGAAAAGGTCCATAAAATAATAATAATCACAATCTGCGCAGCCAAACGTTGTAAATATAAGAAACAATTATATTTCTATTTATTAAAGATCACGTCTTTATATTTAGGGGTTTTTGTGAGTAAATTTGAGTTGAAATTTTTAAGTCTAAATAGTAATTTTTGTTGATTTTTTAGAAAAGACAAAAAACTTTTTCAGAAAAGATAAAAAACTTTTGAGCAAAAAGATAAAATTTTGAGTTTAAACTTAAGGTTTAAACTCATCATCCAAACTAACCCTTAAGACGTAATTGCTACATATGTAAAAGTTAAAGTACTCAAATTAATATAATTGAACAAGAAAATTACAATATTTCATTATAAGACACAATTATGTATATTTTGGGTTTTAAAAAAATTATTAATGTGGTTGTAATTAGCAGGAATTTCACAGCACAACTCCAGTTTAAATCCCTTCATTCTTATGTTTAAAAAGAGAAAAAAAGAAACATTTTTAAGGCTATTTATAACCTCATGTAACATTTTTGCAAAAGAAAATATATAAGATAAAAATGATTTTTTTTTTTTGGCAACAGTCCCCAAAAAAAAAGCTGTCTTTTATTCGCCAGTTGAAATGATCAACAAGAGGATGCCAGTCGCGCGGCGCGGGCTCCGGTGAAGTACGACACCTAGAAATTGCGCAAAACCCATCCTAGGTGGAGTTTTCTTTGAACCACCAAGTCCGCAAAAAATTAGGAAAAAAAAAAAACGCTCTTTAATTGAGTGTTGTATTCAATTTTAAATTTATTGTATGTCAAATTTTTTGATAAATTTTTCATAAGATATAACTGATATCAAACCTAATAATTAATTATTATTTATTAGTATTTTTATTTTTTCATGAAATCATTATAATATTTCTATTTTTAAATTATTTAAATAGAGTAAAAGTTCACACTAATTCTAAAGTAGAAGAATATACTAATTTTTTTTTTTTTAAAGAAAAGGTAGAACAATGCTATTAATTTTCACTTTTTTTTTTGTAACATATATGATATGGATATAAATAAATACATCAGAGATCATCTAAATTAAGATTTTTTTTTTAAATTTAAGGACTAATAACGGTAAACATAAAAAATCGTCAATTCTCAACATTTTCTATATTAATTTCAAGGGAAAGAATATTTACAATCAATACATCATTCAAACAAATGAGCTTAGAATGCTTTGCTTAGACCCCGTTTGTTTTCATTTCAGTTTTTGTTTTTTTCTGAAAAAATTTTTTGTCTTTTCTGAAAAAGTTTTTTGTCTTTTCTGAAAAGTGAATAAAAATTACTATTGAAACTTAAAATTTCTAACTCAAATTGGTGAACCAAACGGATCCCTTGTGTCATTTGATTGGTCCCATAGCTCTCCTCTCTTGTTTTGTCTTTTTGGGCTTATGTTTTTGAGTTTTCCTCTGCCCTCTGTGTGTGGGGGCTGTTTCTTTCTTTCTTTGCTTGTTTTGTTGGGTTCTAAAAAAAAAAAAAAAAAAGACCAAAATAGATAAATAAGTTATATAGTAATAGTAAATGAATCAAAAAGACAAAAACTTTTTGGGAAAAGAAAGGAAAGAAAGAAAGATAAAGAAAGCTTGAATTTTTCTACAATTGGGCCCGTACTAGGTCGATGGGACGAGGAAGTTTTCCTTGTCCATAACTAGATAGCCACGCTTATATCGCAAATGAATTGTATCTGTCCAATTTTCTACACAATTCTAGAACTTCTGACAAACCATGTGGAATTTGGAAAGCGTAAATCAAAAAAACGTGGGGGAAATTACATCAGTGGAGCTGGAAACTATGCGTGTACTTATCGATGGACATTAATTGGGGATGCCGTATGTGGTTTTAGTTTGACTAAAAAAAATTGGATTTAGTTTCTATATTATTTCTAATTATAAATTTTGGGTACTTCGTGATGATTGGTGCTCATTTCTAAACACTGTGATCATTAATTCATCAGAATAGGCCATGGTTTCTGTGGTTTGAAATTGGAGGGTCCATTGGACAATCACCTTTTAAGGGACGTTTGGTTGGTTGCTCCAACTAAACAATTTCACTATATATTTTTTTTAAAATAAATTCAGTTTTGCTATTTATATCGATTCTAATTTAAAATTTTAAATTTTAAAAATCTATAATTTTATTTTTTTTAAGTATTAATAGCTATGTTATTTCAAGTCAAAATAAGATTAGTTTTTTTATAAAATTTTTTTTTTGCATAAAATTTTCAGATCAGTAACGAAATCATATACATATCAATATTTTTTTCCGAACATATCTTAAGTTTTTACATTTTTTACTTCAAATATTTTATTTTCAACCAACAATTATAAAATTCAACTCAACTCCAATTACTATGTCTAACTTTCCAGTGACGATTACTGGAAAATATTTCTAAGATGTGAAAGTCATATCTTTTCTTTTTTTCCTTAATATTGTATCCGAGTTTGATTTTATTTTTTTCTTTTCTCTTTTGGATTTTTAATGGAGAATTAAAATTATTGTTTGGATATTTTCTACACTTAAAAAAAAAAAAAAAAAACTTGTTGTGAAGGGTATACTAGATATTTAGAAGTTTTTCCGGGCTATATATTAATAGTAAGCAAAGCCACATCGCACGGGAGATTTCTTCTTTTGGGTCTGTCATAGAGGAGATTTTCCCCTAAAGTATAAATATATATCGATATATTACTTAGCGGAGATTTTCGTTTTTCAGACTCCTAGAACGCCCCGTTTCAAATATATATATACATATACATATATATATATATATATACACACAAGAATGTAGATATTTTTATTTTTCGCTTGAAAGTATTGAAATAGTACTAGAATAAAGACACGACATCTTTGTATAGATTATGGAGAATTATCATGAATGGGAGTTATATATTTGACGCCCTTTTTTAAAATTATACTTTTTTCTTGACTATTATTGTTGAAACATATCTGTTAACTTTAATTTCTGCGCCATACTTTATCAACAACCACGACTTACATCACTAGGGTTGACATGACATTATTCTTAATTAATACATTTATTTTGGTGAAGACAACTGAACATAATAAACAAATCTTTGAATAGTAAATTTTAAGTTGAGAAATTTAAATTTCAATAGTAAATTTTTTTGAATTTTCAGAAAAGATAAAAAACTTTTTGGAAAAAAGACAAAAAAAACTTCGAGTTGAATGGTTTGAATGGTTTCACCAAACACCCCATTACACTCTGTTTGACAGGAATGAAAGAAAAGAGAGCGAAAAGAAATTAAACTTGTGAGAGAGAAATTCAGGGGGGAAAAAAAGATAAAATGGAAAGAAAAAGATACATATATTAAATATATAAATAGTAACCTAAATTAACAGATGGATTAAGACATTTCGATTCTATTCACATTTGTTTATTTATACAATTATTATTTTATTTATTTACTTATTTTATCTTACTTTAAATGCAAGAAAAACAAAGATGTGCTTAAATTTTAAGATTAAAATTGGTGTTTCTAATATTTTTCATCAGGAAGGTGATAAAAATTGGTTGAATACACTGCACCTTTTATCCATCCTATTTTTCTATTCATCTTCTATTCCTTCTTACCCAAATAACCAGTGATCATTTTATTATCTATCTAATTATCACTCCTACTTCTACATTCTTCTTTTCTAATTATACGATGAAGATAACATTAAGGTCAATTCATTGAAGAGAGCTTATTTACCCAAAAAAAAAAAAAAAAAAGAGGAGGGAAATAGATCAATATTGGGAAGGAGTAAAAAAATAAATAGCATAATATTTTTAATGTGGTGATAAATAACAGTTTTAATGTAAATTTAAATTTACATTTACCGAAAATACCGAAAATGTCCGTTCTGACATTTTCTTCCCCAAAAATTACAACTTCCCCAACTCATGTTCTACCTCTCCGAAACCTTAGTAGAGAAAATCACACCCATTAAAATCACCATCATTAACCATCTGAAAAATCATACAAAATCAACCGAAAAAGAAAAATTCATCATCAAAATCTTGTTTTTCTGAGAAGAAACTAATCATCAACCGAAGATTTCGGACAAAAACTCAGCAAAAACCACTGACGAAGATGCGACCTAAGATTTGCGGTGAAAACCGGGCAAACACCGATGAAGAATTCCGACTTCATATATTCAGTTGTCCACTATAATTTCAAAATTTACACTGTAATGGATATCATAGAGATTTTGATTACATTGTAATTTTTGCATTTACATTGTAAATTCTTTATATACAAAACACTCAATCAATTGTGTACTATTAATTAGAATTCACAGTGTAAATGAATGATTTACAATTTAAACAAAATATACGTTATGCCGAGAGTAAAATTTACGCCCGTAAATTTCAAAATTGCAATACAGAACATATTCTACCGCGCGTAATAAATAAAAAATTTACAATGTAAATGAAAATTTTGATATACAATTCCAAAATTTACATGTAATTCCAAAATTTATACGTTAAAAAATTTTACTACATAAATTAAAAATTTATGAGGTTAGTCCAAAATCAACCCTAAATCTTCAATCTAGCCATAACTCCCAAATCTCCATTCCCTAACTGTTGCAAAACACACACCACAAAGATCCTGATCTATCGAAGAGGCTAAGACCTCCTCCAGCCATCGGATTCGATGCCTGCCTACAAATCATGAACACACGACGTGGCTCCCAGCCACAAGCTCGCCTTGAACGCTACTAGAAAAGTGTTGTTGCCGAAGAAGACGACAATGGTACTGCTTCATGTTGTGGAAAATTACAAATGCACAATATCGTAAAAAAATAATAAAGTGGTAAGTAAAATATCGTTCTCACAAGGACTGTTGTTACCAATTATCGAAATTATATTAACTCCAACTTTATTTGAATAACCAAAAATAGATTTTTAAATAACAATACCAAAATAAGTAAAAAGATAAAAAACTGAAATACTAAAAATCTAGAGTTTCCGATTTTACCAGATTAATCATATTCAAATCTTCTCTTCCAGTAAATCAACGTCTATTCCTGATATGGCCAGCAAATCTCTCTAATATATTCATTAATCTTTTTCAAGTATTAAAAATTTATTATAATAAGCCTTATCATCTTTTGGTCTCAAACAATTTATCATAATTCATTAAAAACCAGAAATTCATGATGCTGCATAAGTTTCATAACCATCTCTAGCTTATGACAATCTCAAAATAGATTAAATAAGGGTTTATTCAATTATCACTTCTTGGTCTCAAATCAAATACCAAGTCATGCAAAAATTGGTCAGAAATTTACAAGTATTAAGCACAAATTAAAATACTCAACATAGAACTGGAATAGACATCATTTGATTAAAAAATTAAATAAAAACACAAATAATCATAATCTGGATAGATCATATGCCTAGAAAAGAAAATTACTTCATAAATAAAACTAGAAATCTACAAAATAATGGTTCAATCATTTTCAAATTACAAAAATAAAAATATAAGAAAATAAAGCAACAAAACGCAGTTTGAAGGTGTCACAGGTCTCCAAAGCTTTTTCCTAAATTTTCTTATCCTTCTCTTCTTGATAATTCAAGATAATTTCTCTCTAATTTTGTAAAAAACTAAACCTAAAAATTAAATATTTTTTTCTTCTTTTTGTTCTTTGGTTTTCGGCTTCTCCCGCAACCAAAAATGCTTAACATGGAGCCTAAGGCTGCTTTTTATAACCTCCAAGCCACCACCTCCTTCAATTTCTCCTTTATTTTATTTATTTTTTCTTTTCTTTTCTTTTTCTCGGCTGCAACAAAGGCTAATGCGAGTCAACCCTAGGGGCCCATGGAGACAAGTGGTGCGAACTGGTTAGGAGTAGCCTGGCGTTGGAACGCGTGGCGAGCTTGGACTAGCTGGAGCTTGCAAGCACACGCGGAGCTGTGGAACACAAAGCACCAGATCCGGCAATGCCCTTGGTTGCTGACACGTGCACTGAGATGATCTAGACAGGGCGAGTGAGATAAAATCACCAATCTGGGCCTCCTCCTCACAGATCCGATGGCCAAAACGGGCAAGTGACCCTACGTGGATACTTGCGCGAGGGGTCGACGTTGCCTCTGAGTTTTCTTTTGCTATTTTAAATCCTTTTTATCATATTTTAACTCTAAATTGTTACTTTTAGGCTCCGTTTGTTTCGTTGGTTCATTTTAAACTTTTCATCTCAGTTTTTATCTTTTTCTGAAAAAGTTTTTTGTCTTTTTTGAAAAAAATTTTTATCTTTTCTGAAAAGTCAACAAAAATTACTATTTAAACTTAAAATTCCAACTCAAACTGGTGAACCAAACAGACCCTTAATCCTACTAACATAATTAACTTACACACTTAGGATAACATAATAAATTTGAGGAAAAATTAATTTAAATTACTAAGATTATAGTAAAAATATAAACTTAAAAATGCTAAAATAACTCCATTTAATAGAGTTGTCATTTCATGATCTCCAGGTGACAACAGCTTCCCAATCTCCAAAAAATAAAAAAAATAAAAACATAAAATTAGAGGTGAAAAGAAAAACCACAAATGTCTAAAATTTATTTATTTATTTGAACTTGAGGATAGATAGATTCAAACTCTATATTTTTAAGTAAAATTAAATATGATATTATCGTTATATTATACCTACAATTATTATTTAAAATTGATTATGCCATTAATTTTCAATGATTTAAAAATATGCTATTTACTTCTAATTCACTAATTAATAGATCTATTGAACGAAATTTCCGTAAAAAAATAATAATAATACGAAAAAAAAATAAATAAATTCTCGCGGAGAATTATTCGCTTATATTGGCCAGCACGCAAGCGATCTTTATTGTATCTTTTGCAGCATTCTTTTTGTCGTCCGCTAAAGTTGAACAATATATGAGGTAATCGTGATCATTTTGAACAGTGAAAAGAAGAAAGTAGAACTAACCCTCTTTGATTCATTAGTTAGGCTCTGTTTGATTCATCAGCTCGAGTTAAAAATTTTAAATTTCAATAGTAATTTTTGTTGACTTTTCAGAAAAGATAAAAAAATTTTTCAAAAAAAAAAAAACTTTTTCAGAAAAAAGATAAAAACTGAGATAAAAATTTTAGATTGGAGTTGATAAATCAAACGAGCACTTAAAGATAAAATTTTTAAATTAAAATTAATTAATTTTTTAAAAAATTAATTATAATTTTTATAAATCTTAAAAAAAAAGATAAAAATTAAAATAAAAAAATTCCAATTCCAATTCAACAACAAACCAAATAAAAGCTAAAAGTAATTGAGTTCAATTTCGACATTACTGCTTGGTCAGCAGCCAGCCAAAGACAGAAAAGTCTGCTCAAGAATATTATAAAAATACACCCACTTTGCCCCCATTATTCTCATCAAACAAACAAGTTCTCATGGCTTCCTTCTCTTTAACACATCCACTTACGCTCAATCCAAGTTCTGCCATCTCAACCTCTTCCTTCCCTCCCTCCTCTTTCCGAAACAAATCCGACGTCCCGAATCTTCGCAACCGGAGGCAGACGACCTCATGCAAGGCTTCTAGGGACGACGACGACCAAAACACTTCTCTAGGAAAGCTTGATAGGAGAAATGTGCTCATTGGTCTCGGAGGCCTATACGGCACCGTGGCGGCGGGGCTCGGCGCCGATCCGTTGGCCTTCGCTAACCCGGTGGCGCCGCCTGACCTATCGAAATGTGGCCCCGCCGACTTCCCCGAAGGCGCCACACCCACCAACTGTTGCCCACCATTGAGCTCAAAGATCGTTGACTTCAAGCCACCTCCGGTAAATAAACTGCGTGTTAGGCCTGCAGCTCATGCAGTTGACAAAGCGTATGTCGCCAAGTACGAGCGAGCGATTCAGCTCATGAAGGCTTTGCCGGATAGCGATCCGCGGAGCTTCTCGCAGCAAGCTGATATCCATTGTGCGTATTGCGACGGTTCCTATGACCAAGTAGGGTTTCCGAATCTTGAGCTCCAAATTCATGAATGTTGGCTGTTTTTTCCCTTCCACCGGTGGTATCTCTACTTCTATGAGAGAATTTTAGGTAAACTTATCGACGACCCGACGTTCGCTTTGCCTTTCTGGAACTGGGACTCTCCTCCGGGCATGCAGTTGCCAGCGCTGTATGCAAATGTGAACTCGCCGCTTTACGACGAGCTGCGAGACGCGAAGCATCAGCCGCCGGCAATCGTCGACCTTGATGGTGGTCAGAATAGTCCGGATCAGGTGTCGGAAAACCTCACGGTCATGTACCGGCAAATGATAACGAGTGGGAAAAATGCGAGGCTGTTTCTCGGTGAGCCTTATCGTGAAGGAGACGATCCTAGTCCCGGACAAGGTTCTTTAGAGAGTGCTCCCCACGGACCTGTCCACTTGTGGACCGGGGACAGCACGCAACCGAATGGTGAGAACATGGGGAACTTCTACTCGGCTGCTCGAGACCCGATATTCTTCTCGCACCACTCCAACGTTGATCGAATGTGGAGTGTGTGGAAAACGCTGGGAGGGAAAAGAAAAGACTTTACCGATCGGGATTGGCTCAACTCTGGCTTCTTGTTCTACGACGAGAATGCGCAGCTTGTCCGCGTTAAAGTCAGCGATTGCCTCGACACAAAAAAACTTGGATATGTCTACCAAGATGTTAGCATTCCATGGCTGCAGAACAAGCCAACGCCCCGTCGAACAAAGCGCGCTACCGCGAGAAGCAGCGGCTCTTTAGTTGGGGCTGCACTTGCGGCGGAGACGAAGAAAACCACGACGAGCGTCAAGTTCCCGATAAAGCTGGACAGGGTGATAAGCACGGAGGTGCGCAGACCGAAGAAGTCGAGGAGCAAGAAGGAGAAGGAGGACGAAGAGGAGGTTTTGGTGATCGACGGAATCCAATTCGATAGAAATTATCCGGTGAAGTTTGATGTTTATGTGAACGATGACGATGACGAGCCGCCGAGTAGACCAGACAAGTCGGAGTTTGCTGGGAGTTTTGTGAACGTGCCTCATAAGAAGAGGGGTGATAACACGATTAGAACTTGCCTGAGGCTGGGGATAACCGACTTACTTGAGGACGTGGGAGCTGAGGATGATGAAAGTGTGGTTGTGACTTTGGTGCCCAAGTTGGGCGAAGGACTTGTCACCATCTCTGGGATCAAAATTCAGTTTATCTCCTGAGATAGTGGAATTAATCTCTCTTCTTCATCACGCTTTGTCACTACTTTGGAAATAAATCTTGTGTTTTTTTTTTTTTTTTTCCCTTTCGGTCTTGTGAGCTTTCGTGAGTGAACTGGTCTCCGATGGAAATGTTTGTGCATGTCATTTTTTCTACAATAAATTATTCGTCTTTAACATAACTAGTTATTTTCTGAAATTGACTCCCGACTTTTGATTCAAAGCATTTTTCGTTCGTCCAAAATCTAAAAACATCTTATAATAATACTTCCAAAAGGATTTAAAGGAGAAAAATGAATGAGTGGTCGAGCGGTCGTAAGAAAAATTTATGTGGATAATAATTGTCCTTGCTTAAAAAAAAAAAAAAAAAAAAAAAGGACCAGATTTAAAAGTCTGAATGGGACCACCTTTTTGTTTAGTACTGGGTCGATATAGGATTGCCTAAACTAAATTTTAAGACCTCTGAATTATAGATTCAAAATCCGTAAATTCAATTTCTTTTTCTATAGTATTTTCTCTCACAAAATGTTAAATTTTTTGTTCAAACATATTGCTCTAACTTTTATAGACTTAAGTCTGCCGTAAATAAATAAGGGACAAAAATAAAAATTAAACTCAAAGATCTAGAAAAAAAAAATTGTACGCTAATCACAAAGTAAAAAATTCTTTTTGAAAAAAAAAAAAAAAACAATATACTTACCAACAATTACATTTAATGTTTTAATTTTGAATTTAAAGGTGAGAATTTACACTCAATAATTTATAATTGAGTCACATGAACAATGTTTACTACTAGATTAATTACACCTACAATCATTTTTATGACTAATGTTCAACAAACGGTTTCCTCAAAATATTGGTTGATGTCTCATTTATAGATAATCCACAAATGGAATATATCAATATTTATGCATGCTATTGTAGTACAACTTCTTTTACCCCGCCCCCCGTGACTTGTTAGGATTTTTATCCCATTTGTTTTATGGTTTGTCTGATTTTTAAGTGTAAACTTAAGGTTTTTATCTCAGTTTTTGTCTTTTTCTAAAAAGTCAACAAAATTTAAAATTAATTTTTGAAAACTCAACCAACATTAACATAAAAATTACATCTCAAATTTGTGTTCCAAATACATGCTTAATCAACATTCATTGTTGTTAAAAATAATGATTAACCTTGCGTTTATTGCATGACTTTTAAATGATTCTAATTACTCTGAGATGGTTCCAGATATGAACTTGAGTTTGTAGTGTTTATCAAAATGCTTAGGTTTTTTTTAATTATTAAATTCGAGTATAATGAGGAATTTGTTGTTAGTTGGTAGTGAGATTTTGCAACTCAATCTCGAATTAGAGTCTAATATAAATTTGACTCTAACGGATAGGACTTTTTATTTTCAGCCGTTCAAATTTCAAAGGAAGGAAATATGTGTTTGTCCACACACTGATAAGGACAGAGTCCTATATCATCACGATTCTCACCATGATAATAATTAAAAAAAAATAACATTTTTTTCATAAATGATTCAGAGTAAATAATAATAAAAAACAAATTTATGAGGTAAATAATTTATTTACCATGTAAATAAATTATTTACTTAATAAATTTACTACTTAATAACTTCATTACTTAATTAAAATAATTTGAAATCTTGCTATTTACTTCAATAATTTTTACAAAATGCTATTTATTATATTTTCTTAATTTGGGTGTCCTTTAATTAAATTGATGCATTACGTGTAATTTGTATCCCTAAATTAAAAAAATGCTAAATCAGGTCAGGTTGGGTCACGTGGGACTGTGGGTTGCGTTGCCAGGGAAGGCATGGGAATAGAGGGCACTAGGGAGATGGCCGCGAGTTTTGGGATACTGCGGGGATAGGCCGGATGATTGGGTTGTGAGCTAGCCGTGTGACAGTGGGTTGGGTTGTGAAAATTAGCACCGTGTGGGCGCAGGGAGGCTAACAGTCGACAGTGTCCGGGCGGGGGTAAGCCATGAGAAAGGGGAGACATTTTAGATTTAGAATGCGTTTACTAAACCATAAAGAAATATAATGGGAAATATAATGAGATTGGAAAGAAAATTAAAATAATAAGAAGGAATCATTGACATATATTTAGTATTTACTTGCTTATTAGATAGTGTAATGCAAAACAATCTCATTCTTTTCTAGCATTTTACTAAACTTAGTATGCAATTTTATCGACATTGTAATTATTAAAATCTCTTTATACACAATCAAATAATTATTGGCACATTGAAACTAATTAAGAGTATATATATCTATAAGTAAATTTGGTATTTATTTTTCAATACATTAATAACCCAAATAATTAAGATTTAGTGTGTGCTAAGAGAGCTATTTGTTTAAAATGCGTGAATTAGAAACTTCTGTAAGTATTTCTACACATTTATTAACTTTTTTTTTTTTTGGGGTGCTCGAACACCACATATTCATCTTGATTTGACTACAAACATTTCTCAATGTGTGAATATAAAAAGCATGATAGGACATCCATACAAAATTGAGATTTTCTCCTAATTCAACACGGGAATGAAGCATCACAAATTCTGATATGGACCACAGTCTCCGCCTATATATCTTCATTGTTACATATCAACTGATAAAACGTATATATAAATATGTTTGCACTCACTTATTATTATTATTTTTTAAATAATGTAATAGCTAGTGTGTGTGCGTGTGTATATATAAATCCTGCTTTAGCTACTTGTGTACGAGATGTTATGTGAATCAGGCATTGCCTTGAGCCAGACCACGCACGTAATTTGGTTTTCAATGAATGTTAAATAGATAGATAGTTGGTACTAAAAATTCGCTAGAACATGTTAAAAAAATTCTTTAAAACATCTTAACTAATTAAGCCTCATCCGAAACCAATTAGAATTAGAATTTTGGAGTTTTGGCATATTTAGGGGGTGTTTGGTGAATGAGTTTAATTTAAGATTTTTCAGTTTCAATAGTAATTTTTCAGAAAAGACAAAAAACTTTTTCAGAAAAAGACAAAAATAATGATGAAAAAAGTACAGTTTAGTTTAAAACAAAATTTAAACCAAACAGGCAAATGAGTGAATATTTGAAAATATATGTTTAACTAAAATGTGAATTGAAAATGAACTGGCATATTGGGAATAGTGTTAAATTTTGAAATGTATTTAAAAAAAGGTAATATCACTCTTATTGTTGCAAGTATTTAAACTCAATAATCATCTTGTTTCGAATTTAAATAAAAAAAATTACGGGTTTTTATGGGTCAGTTTATGATCACTTTTGCAGACGATGAAATAGGGTTTGGTTTCCAAACCTTTGTTTGGGGGTAGAGTTTGGTTTCCAAATGCAAGCTTTGAAACAACAGTGAACCTATATGGGTTGCACCATTCGAGATTCCCTCTGGCAGTGGCATGAACTATTTCTCAAATTTTTTGGATATTTTCATTATTTTTGGATGTTTACTTCAACTATTTCACAAATTTTTAAATTACTTACTTTAGCTTTTGGTTTTTTTTTTTTTTTTTAATTAAATCAACAAAACACACATCTTCAAAACATTCTTTTTTTTTTTTTTTAAATTATTCTTTCATCAAACACAATAATTATTCACGTGAAAAATAGAGTATCATACGAGTATCCTGAATCCTAAACGGGGAAAATCCATATGGTCTCTATCAATTTAAACAAGTTATAGAGCAGACATGAACGATACTTTTAGTCACGTGGTAAGTTGACGAGAAGACTACGTCATCTCTAAACTCATCCAATTGCCATTCCTACTTAAAATTGAAAAAAAAAAAAAAAAATGATTTGGGTCTTCAGCTTGGACTTGCGCACTTTTGGATTTGAACTCGGCATGCAAATCATTTCTTTTGAATCGCGACAAATTAATCAAGTTAAAAGAATTCGTGAGTGTATCACTCAAGGTACAAACGAAGCTAAAACGTTTGGTAAGGCAAGGAAATTGTAAAAGAACTCAAGATTGTAGACCTGTTTACTCCCTTTTGAATAATGAGAATAGATGTGACCAAAGGACAATGAAACTACTGATGAGTCGATATACCAGCACTTAATTAATTCTTATTGTAACGCCCCTCTTAAGATAGTAGTTCGAAAAGAACATTAACTTATAACTAAAACCTCAGCTCATACAATTAAAACTTAACAGAAATAAGGGCTTGTTTGCTTCGTCATTTTATTTCAACTCAAACTGTAAATTTTTTTGTCTTTTTCCCAAAAAGTTTTTTGTCTTTTCTGAGTTTTTTGTCTTTTCTGAAAATTCAAAAAAATTTACCATTACAACTAAAATATTTCAACTCAAACTAACGAACCAAACGGACCCTAAGTACTATATATAGAGTGAAAATTTTCTTATGAATCGATATACTAGCACTTAATCCGAACGATAACCTCATTTTTAAGCAAGCAGTTTGAAAAAAAAATGTTAACAAACCAAAGCTTCAACTAATACAATTAAAATTTAATCAAAATAAGTAATATGCATAAAAAAAAAATCTCTTTAATATCGAGACAAATATTTATCTTATAATGCAAAATTCCAAATCTTAAAACTTCTAATCTTGCCATAAGACTATGGAACTTTTGACTCGAATCAACCTTATGCAATCTTATCAACCCCACAAATTACATCACAAGAGCTATATATATGAGTGAAAGCTCAGTAAGTATACCGACCATACATATTACTTTTTTCACAATAAAAATAATCTTCTATATCATTATTTTTATGTCTAGAACCATTATTTTTCTTGAATGACCCCTCTATTGGAACTTTTTTCCCCAAGAATTGGACCCTTATTTTTATCTTGAGTCGCCTACTTTTTATAAAGTTCTTCAAAGCATGATCATAAAAATAATAATAACAACATGATTGAAAACATGCTTCAAAATATTCTATTATTCAAGTGATGCAGTGAAAGCGAAAGATATACTTACACCAACTAATTACTTATTAAATAGTAGAAACAGTTCTCTTTATACTTCTTTTTCTTTTTCGTTTTCTTTTCTTTTTATTTTTTCTTTTCTATTTCTGTTCGCCACTCATCTTCTGTGTGCTAAGAATGCATGCATATCATTAACATACACATGCATACATATATATATATATATATAGGGATAAAAATCCTTGACAGATACCTACAAGCACTATCTTTATCATGCTTCTTACCTATGATGATGCTTGTCACCCGCTACTACTTATTAAGGAGGACATGTCCTTTATTTAACTTTCAAATCATCATCATTTGCCACTTTTTGTTGTTGATAAATATCATTTCAGCTTATCTTTCTATGACCCACATATCCAGATTTTTATCCTTCGCATATCTCTTAAGGATGATAATATCAATATATATCATATTTTCCCCCAATATATATATATATATATATATATATATATCATATTTTGGATAAGTGGATTGACTTGATTTAAACTTGGACAACCACTCAATTTGGATAGCAAACCTATTTACACAATGGATCTGGAGCTTCTACTGAAAATTGCATAAGAAAGAGTCTAAAATTCTACAAATTTCCTTAGAGAAGCTGGCTAATATCTCATTTTTGTAAAATGTGATACACACGGATCATTGTAAAACAAATAATTAAATAAAAAATAAAAAAGAAGTCATGCCATAAATACTTGTAGTTGACCACAACATGTGGATGATAAAGTTGCTTTTATTAAATTAAAAGAACTTCATACATGAAAGCTACTTTTAGTATGTTAAAAGCACTTCATACATTAAAGTTTCTTTAATTAAATGAAAAACACTTCGTACATTATTAAGACTCAACAATTCCATACAAAAGAGAAACACCCAAAGAATCACACTATGAAAGAAGACTCAAGTATTACCGACTTCTCTTTAGTCGTAGACTAACCATGCACCTTCACATGTACTACACTTGATCTAGCACACACCTCACACTAATTATTTGCTTTTCTGAGCTTTGCTCACTTTTTCCCCCCCGCTGGAAGGAGCTTTGCTGACTTTGCCGTGCTCTACCTACAAGTAAATGACCATTTGGACAGCCCAAATAAACTTGGCATTATGTCTTATTAACACACATGGCCATCCGGGGAACCAAGGAACCATTTGGAGCCCATTTGGCTGTGTTGCATCTTTTGCTTTTAATCAATAGAAGAAGAGAAAGAAAAACCATGTCTTTTAATTTGTGTAAGTGTTTTTGATCACATTAGTGAGATACTAATGAGTTAAAATAATTTTTAAATTTTCAAGTAAGCACATAAGAATGTTAAAACACAGTTTGCAGTGTCTTATTAAAACTTTGATATAAATTTTAAAGTCTACTCAGAAAAGTTTTTTAAAAAGTCAAAAGGACTATAAGTTCTTTTGGAGAGTGTAAACTCTTCCTACATACAGGCTATCAGTTCATGCATTTGCATAAGAGAGGAACCGATGGCCTGTTTGGATGGCATAATCATTTTTAAAACGAGCCTAAGAAAATGTTTGGCAACCTCTTCTCTCCTCTTAAAAAAATTTCGATCTCATTTCAAAAGGAGATGACTTTTGCATTAACGATCCAAGCATCATTTCATAATCTATTTTATTTTCAAAAGAAAAATTTTTTATACATCCAAACACAATCTCATTCACAAAATTAAAACATTCTTTATTTTGAGAATGAGTATCTGATCCTCACAATGGACATGTCCATAAATTCCACTGGGCCAAGAAATGTTTGGGCTTTGTTTTGCGGTGGGCTGGTGATTAAAAACACTCATGGAAAGGATTAAGAATTAAACGTGTCTCCCGAACTTCATTAATTTATTTTAAAATATGCATATAATTAATTAGAGGTACTACATGTACTTTGCTAAAAGTGTACTAGATTAGAAGTACAGAGTACTCAATCAGCTAGAGAAGAGATATTCGTTCTTATATATAAAAACACGTAACTACAAGGGAGCAACGTTACTAATATTGTGCACACTATGTTTTACTTCTGAAGGGCTTCTTCTTCTTCTTCCTCCTCGAGCTGGTCTGGCTAGTCCCCTTCTGCCTCCCGATTTGGCGTTTGGTAGTACGTATACTTGTAATTACTTTTTCTTAACAACTCTTTCTTCAATTTTTATTTTTTGAATTTAGGATATTATTGTGGATTAATAGGGTGAAATTATTACTTCTAAATAATGTCCGTATTAAACTCATTCTAATTAGTTCTTTCTTTCTTTTTCTTTTTTTTTTCTTGGTTTTTTTACGTACCTAATTACATTCTAATTCAAACCCATGTACAAAGCAGGAAGGTCTCTTTTATAAAGTATATGCACCGCACCCTCCATTATTCGCCCATAATTATAACTCGGAACAATATTGTCAATTTGTAGGCTTTGTTTAGGCTTTGTTTATGTGACTAAAGCTACTGTCTATTACGAGGCAAAGTAATGCTAAAATGATATCGTAATTCAAAACTAAAGTACACAGGTTAATATATTAAATAAAAAAAAAAAAAAAAAGAAAGAAAGAAAGAAAGAGCAAATAGAACAATTTCGCATGGAATGTTGAACGAGCCTATTCTTTATTTCGTACGATTATTCAAACGGAATCATCCCAAACACAGCGAAAGAAAACGACACAGACCTAGAACTGCCGGCAAAGCAATACGGCATAAAACAACAAGCAAAATAAGCCATAGGGGGGTGCTCTGTGCTCAAGAAACGAACTCAATCTTGAGATCGCCAATGGAGACGTGTCCAGTCCCAATTTTGGGGACCAGAGTCACCACCACATTCTCATCGTCTTCGGCATCCAAATCCTCCAACAGCTCAGTTAAGTCTAACCTCAGGCAAGTGTTCAACTTCTTCTCGCTCTTGTGCTTGTGTGGAACACTCACAAAGCTTCCCGCGAACTCGCTCTTATCCGGTCCGGTCGGAGCGTCGTCCTCGTCGTTGATGAAGACATCAAATTTGATCGGCACATTACTGTCGAACTCGATCCCCTTGATGACCAAAACCTCGTCCTCTTCGTCCTTCTCCTTCTTGCTCCTCTTCTTCTTCGGCCTTGACACCAGCGTCTTCACCGGCTTGTCCAACGTCAGCGGGAAACTCACCCTCGGGAACTCGTCCGCACGCGCCACCCCAATGCGCTCCAAAAAACCCGTCACTCTGTTGACCACCCTTCTCGGCGTCGGCCGGCTGTTCGACCATGGAACGTCGACGTCTTGGTAGACGTACCCAAGCTTTCGGGAGTCCAGGCAGTCCCGGACCTTAACGCGCACGAGTTGACTGTTCTCATCGTAGAACAAAAACGCAGTGTCGAGGAAATCGGGCTCGGTGTAATCTTGTCTCCTGCCACCTAATGTCTTCCAAACGTTCCACAGTCGGTCGACGTTGGAGTGGTGAGCGTAGAAGAGTGGATCCCTACCTGCCGAGAAGAAATTCCCCATGTTCTCTCCATTAGGCTGTGTGTTGTCGCCGGTCCAAACGTGGACGGGCCGTGCGGAATGTTCTCGATGGAGCCACTCCCCTGAGGGTTGTCTCCGGCTCGATATGGCTGACCCAGGAACCCACTCGTGCTCCGGCTATTCGACACCATCTGACGGTACATGATCGTCAGATTAGCTTGAATCTGAGCTTGGTTTGAGATGGATTCGTCTACACCATTGAAGTCGAGGTCGACGAGAGCCGGAGGAAGGTGTCTTTTGTTTCGGAACTGGTCATAGAGAGGCGATCTTGTATTGGCGTAAATCGCCGGCAACTGCATACCGGCAGGGGCATCCCAATTCCAGAACGGCATGGCGAAGTTCGGGTCATTGATGAGCTTTCCCAAGATTCTTTCAAAGAAATAGAGGTACCAACGGTGGAAGGGGAAGAAGAGCCAGGACCCGTGGACTTGAATGTCGAGGTTCGGGAACCCAACTTGCTCGTACGCGCCGTCGCAGTAGGCGCAGTGGACGCTGGCTTGGTGCTTGAAGCTTCTCGGGTCGCTGTCCGGGAGGGCTTTCATGAGCTGCACAGCTCTGTTGAACTTCGCTATATAAGCGTTGTCCACGGCATGAGCTGGGGGTCTGACGCGGACTCTGCTCGTAGGAGGCGGTTTGAAGTCGACAATTTGAGCGGAAAATGGCGGGCAGCAATTGAGGGACTCCACGAAAGCGGCAGAATCGGCAGCACCGCACTTGGACAAGTCCGGCGGGGCAATGGGGGCGGCGTAGAGGCGAAGGGATCAGCTCGTAGGCCAGCCAAGCTGCCGAGACCGCCGAGCCCGAGGAGGACATTTCTGCGGTCGATTTTCGGGTTTGACACGACGTCATTTGTAGGGTTGAGATCGTGACGTTCATTGTTGTTAGCTTTGCATGAAAGTCTACGTGGAAGACGATGCTTGTTGATACGCTTTTGTATGATGGAGATTTGTGATGTTTTGCGGAGTGAAGGAGACAAGGAAGTGGTGGAGGTGGCGATGCCGGAGGTGGTGGTGGTGGTGGTGGAGAGAGATGCCATGGCTTAAATCAGTGGTGGTTTTTGGTCGGAGTTCGAGCGATTGAAGTTCCGAAAGAGCCTCGCTTTTTATAATGCAATTTACTATTTTTTGTTTTGTTTTTTTTTTTTTAAAGTAACAAATGCACTGTTCAGCTTTTCTATATTTTATGGCCATAAACGATAGCTGGTCCCCTCTCAAAGTAGAGGAAGAAACATATTTTTAAAAAATGGCCATAAACCACATGGTGTAATGATGAATTAAATTATTCACGTGGAGAACTTTCCCCGGTGGAGTGCATTATGTTGACTGATATAAATTATAAAGCTAGCTTTATCTAGGTAAAAGTTTATAAATTAAATAATGGAAAGTGTACAACAAAAGAAGAAAGGAATACCAAAATATTTAACATGGATGTACTTACTAGGAAAAAAAAATTCATTAGTAAGAAACACAATTAATATGATTCCATATATAGCAGTGTAATTAATGAGACTCTATATGTATACACATTATAAAGTCTATTCAAATCTAAATCTATCTCTATCTTTAAAATTCAAATTTAAATCTAAATCTTACTCCACCATTTAAAGAATTTAAAAATTATTTGAACTAAATAACTAATTAGTAATTATTAATTGACAATTGATAGAACTAGTAGGGTTAAACTGTATAACTAGATTACAACGACATTAAAATATCATCCTAGCTACCTTTCATTATTTTGGTTTTTTTAACCGTAATAATTATTTATATATATAAAAATATAAAAAGTAGATGGCGCGGGCTGGGAATAAAAAGTAACTTTGATATCAGAGTACGAAATAAAAATTTTCTGTCAAAGGTTGCTAAAAGGAACAACATATCTACGTGAAATATTCTGTGTCTACCAATGAGATTCGTCCGTAAATTTGTCGTTCGTAAATTTGTTGTTGGGAATGTTGTTGGTGGGATAGGGTAGGTCCCCCCCCCCCTCCCCCCTATATTTCACTTTATTTCTTCTTTTAGTAAGAAATGAAAAATATTTCACTTTATTTCCTTTTTTAGTAAGAAATGAAATAACTGATGTTACAATTTACTAGAACACTATAAGTCGATACCTACTAATAGTTTAATCCTTTATAAAATTTCCAACTTGAAGTTGTTATAATGAAAAAAAAAAAAAAAAAAAAAAAGAGTCTGACTAATAAGGAAAAATAAAATAAGGCAAGACAGAGCGGCAACATAAAGCTAAAATTGAAAAAAACTAACAGTTGCTAGAAGCCAGTCTCAGAAGATTGAGCATAGATTTACAATTTGAAAGTAGTTTTGAAATATACCTTATTAAAAGCCCTCTAGCCAAAATCTAGTGGGGAAAAACACCGAGAAAAATAGTACACATTTATTATCAAAATCGGCTTATTAGTATATTTGTAGCAGGGGAAATCTAACATATCTTTATGAACAACTGGAGAGCAAAAGTTCAGAGTATTGAACCATCAAGAAACATTGAACCACCAAGAAGTATATATCGTCCAAGTGAAGAACACATGAAGCAAGTCTATCCTACACATGATTCCCTTTCCTTGAAAATGTGAGAAGCACGATAGGAAATCCTATTGTGACAATTCATAATGCAGCCTCATCAAGTCTAAAACCTTCAAGGGATATGTCGGCTTTGAGAATGAACCAATCTTGGAGAACCATTAGCTACCGCATCTGTATTGACTTTATTCCAAGCAGGTCGAGGATTTAGACTTCAATTATTCTACTATTTTATTGACCTTGTCCGAAAGATTAAACACCTCCACAATAGTAAGGTCAAAATTAAAAGAGAATTATGTATGGTGCCAGAATCCATGGAATCAGCTTCACGGATGCAATACCAAATCAGTATAAGAATTTGTTGAAGCTTGTAGTTCTTGTTCTAATAAATTAGAGCATTCTTGATCTTCCAAATAACCCAAAGAAAAGACATGATACAAGAGATCCAGATGTTGTAGACTTTCTTACTCACCTTAAATGTTGACTCAACAAGTAATTGAAGACTGCTGGATTTGTACAGTCGTGAATAAAATATTTGCCCCAGACATAACTGGATAGAATTCACAATCCAATACAGGAAAATGTGATTGATATCTTTCTTAACGACATGGCAAAAATGTAACAGGAAGGAAGAGAAATAGCTAGAAAGAAAACGTCCGATAAGGAAAAAGGAGTGCATGATACAGGATAAATAAACACATTAAAAATGTAAAAGTAATCCCTAAAAATAAAGATTGTTCATATCTCTATAAAATAAAGGTAGAATAAATTCCAGAAGAGATAACCACCAATATTGATGAAACAGATGGGCTTTTTTGTGATATAATTACAATTAAGAAAAATGTTAAGGATATCTACTCAAATTCTAACTTTTAATTACCAACTTATGTGATATATAAGTTATTATTTTTTTATAGTAAGCGGTTAAAATATTAATATATTAATTGATTATTTTTACTAATAAAAATATGACATGTGAATTAATATTTGAAAATTTTAAATTAAAGGTGGTGTCTCTAATAATACTCAACAATAATGACCATTTCGACACGCCAGATGAACTGGGCCTTGTGCCCGTGGTTATTATCAAGGAAACCACAGAAACATTTGGGGCCCATTTACAAAGGAAGCATTTGGAGTCCATTTGGCAGAGATGTAGGCAGCTTTTGTTTTTGGTCAATAGAAAACGAGAACCTTTACAATCACATTTCCTGTATGGAACATTTTCATGGATAATTTACATAAATGGTCAAATTAAAGACATAATTTTAAAAAATGTGTAAAATTGAACAAAATATAAAATTGATCATGTTGTGCTGATAAAATACTCTTAAATTTAATTTAAGAAATAAAAAAAGATAGATTTTGTCCTAAAAATCAGCCACATTAATTTCAATTACCAATTATATATCTGAAAATAGAAATTCAAAAATCCCTAAAAACGTTATCTATTCATAATTATGTATTTGAATAATTTAATGAATAAATTTTATTGTATGTTGTTGATTTTTTATATTTGCTGTCAATACCATATTGATGAGGTCTATATTTTTATGAAATATTAAAACTATATTCTGTGAAGTATATTTTTTTTCCCCATAATGACACAGTCAATATTATAATGATTCAAGAATAATAAAATCAGGAATTATGATATATGAAGTTCTTGCATAAAAGAATATAGTCATTGTCATATAGATCACATGATCAAATTGTTACTAATTAAGAGCAAGCAATATAATGATAAGGCCCTTATAATATAAACAACATATGATAAAATATAATGCTTAAATGACAAAGTCATTATCATAGGACCAAAAATCAAACAAAATCAAGAATAAATGATTCTAAATATATGATTACTTTCTTTTTTGAAGTACATAGGAAAAATGAAAAAAAAAAATCGAACTAATCATAAATGTAGGATTACGTTTCTAGAAAAATAAAATTTCAAAAAAGAATTTGAATTTAAAAAAAAAAAAAGAACACGTAAGATCCTCAGATGTAATTACAATGAAAAAAAAAAAGGGAAAAAAGGAAAAAGCCCAACAATCATTCCACAAAAATGGTTAAAAGATAAATTTCCATTTAAAAATTGAAGTTTGTAAAAAAAAAAAAAAAAGTTGCCAAAAATTGGTAGGAATAAGTGAAAAAAGTCAAACTATGCTCAAAACAAGAAAGGGTAAATATGGAACAACAAAAACATGATATTCAAATTTTGTTCAAATTTATAAATAAGTTCAAAACTGTTATTTTTTAAAAGGCATGTTCAAAAATGGATATTTTATGTGAATACTTTCATTTTCTATAGTAGGGCAAGTGAATATTCCATTGGGCTAATGAAATGTTTGGGCTTTGTTTTTGGGCGGGCCTTGGGCTGGTGTTGATAATTAGGGATTGAACGTGTCTCCCCAACTTTGTTAATTAATTTTAAAAACATGCAAATAATTAGATTGTACTACATGAACTGTACCAAAAAAAGTGTACTAGATGGAAGTACAAAGTACTCAATTAGCTATAGAACTGATCTTCGTTCTTATATATACATAATAATAATAAACACAAATAACTACGAGATTAGCAAGGTTATTAAGCAGGGTATAATATAGATGCATTATTTGGTGTTTCATTAATCAACTTCTCAGGCTTCTTCCCCAGCCTCTAGTCCTCTTCCGTCTGTCTCTCGAATTGGCCGTTGGTAAGTATACTAGCAATTACTTTTTCTTAACTACTTTTTTCTTTTTCTTTTTTTCTTGTTAGTTTTTATTGTCTGAATTCAGGATATTATGGCAGATTTATGAGTGAAATTACTGCCAAATATTGTTTGGCCTAAACTCATTCTTAACAAGTTTTTGATTTATTTTTGCTTACCTCATTGCATACTAATTCACAAGATTTATTAATTTCAAAATATTAAGTTAGGTATCAACTATTAAGCCAGCTATTATTGACAGCGAATTACAGATAATTATTGCTCAGAATATTGACATTTGCTGCCTTTGTTTGCGTGACTAAAACTCTGTATTTTTTCTCCGGTCAACCATTTTGAGTCCTTACGAGATTAGGTAATGTTAAGTGTTATATAAAATAATAAAGTAACGTGCACATTCAAAATTAAACCACACTTGCTGTTAATTAGCAAATAAAACAATTTTCATTTTTTAAGCAAAAAGAAAATTCATCGAAAAACAAGAGAGCGTTTTTCTAAGATGCGAAGCATCGCATAGGATGTTGGAAAAGTCCATCTTTATTTCCATAGTACGATTTTTATTTTTATTTTTATTTTTGGCTAGTTGTTTCCACGGGACGATTATTGAAACGGAATCATCCCAAATACAAACAAAGAAAACGACACAGAACCAGAACTGCCGGCAAAGGCAGACGACATAACCTCCCAAGGACAATTAGGAACAAAAACAGCAAATTAAAGTTCCCTGTGCTCAAGAAACGAACTCGATCTTGAGACCGCCAATGGAGACGTGTCCAGCCCCAATTTTGGGGACCAGAGTCACCACCACATTCTCATCGTCTTCGGCGTCCAAATCCTCCAACAGCTCAGTTATGTCCAACTTCAGGCGAGTGCTCAACTTCGTCTTGCTCTTGTGCTTGTGTGGAACACTCACAAAGCTTCCCGCGAACTCGCTCTTATCCGGTCCGGTCGGAGCGTCGTCCTCGTCGTTGATGAAGACGTCGAACTTGATTGGCACATTTCGGTCGAACTCGATCCCTTGGATCACCAAAACCTCGTCCTCCTCGTCCTTCTCCTTCTTGCTCCTCTTCTTCTTCGGCCTCGACACCAGCGTCTTCACCGGCTTGTCCAACGTCAGCGGGAAACTCGCCCTCGGATACTCGTCCGCATGCGCCACTCCAATGCGCTTCAAACCCGTCTTTATTTTGTCAACTACTTTTCTCCGCGGCGTCGGACGGCTGTTCAACCATGGAATGTCGACGTCTTGGTAGACATAGCCGAGGTTTTTGGCGTCTAGGCAGTCCCGGACCTTAACGCGCACGAGCTGACTGTTCTCGTCGTAGAACAAGAACGCGGCGTCGAGAAAATCGGTGTCGGTGTAATCTTGTCTCCTGCCACCCAAAGTCTTCCAAATGTTCCACATTCGGTCGACGTTGGAGTGGTGAGCGAAGAAGATTGGATCCCTACCAGCCGAGTAGAAATTCCCCATATCCTCTCCATTAGGCTGCGTGTTGTCGCCGGTCCACACGTGGACCGGACCGTGCGGGATGTTCTCCAAGGAGCCAGCCCCTGGACTCGGGTCGTCCCCTGCTCGATAAGGCTCGCCCATGAAGAGCCTCGTGCTTCTGCCATTGGACACTATCTGACGGTACATGATCGTCAAATTCGCTTGAATCTGAGCTTGGTTTGAGATCGACTCGTCCTGACCATTAAAGTCGAGGTCAACGAGCTTCGGAGGAAGGTGGTTTTGGTTTCGTAACTTGTCATAGAGTGGCGATTTCGTGTTGGTGTAAATCGCGGGCATCTGCATGCCTGCAGGGGCGTCCCAGTTCCAGAAGGGTATGGCGAAGTTTGGGTCATTGATGAGCTTTCCCAAGATTCTTTCAAAGAAGTAGAGGTACCAACGGTGGAAGGGGAGGAAGAGCCAGGAGTTGTGGACTTGAATTTCGAGGTCCGGAAACCCGACTTGGTCGTACGCGCCGTCGCAGTAGGCGCAGTGAACGTTAGCTTGTTGCTTGAAGCTTCTCGGGTCGCTGTCCGGGAGAGCTCTCATGAGCTGCACAGCTCTGTTGAACTTCGCTATGTAAGCGCTGTCCACAGCATGAGCCGTCGGCCTCACGCGGACTCTGCTTGGAGGAGGCAATTTGTAGTCGACAATGTTAGCGAGATATGGCGGGCAGCAGTTGGTGGGCTCCACGCCTGCGGGTAAATCGGCGGGCCCACACTTGGACAAGTCCGGCGGGCCAATGGGGGCGGCGAAGGCGAAAGGGTCGGCACGGAGGCCTGCCAAGCCGCCGAGACCACCGAGACCGAGGAGGACATTTCTGCGGTCGATTTTCGGGTTTGTAGGGTTGAGGTCGTGATCGTTATTGTTGGCTTTGCATGAAAATCTACGCGGAAGGGAATACTTTTTACTACGATTTGGGAGAGAGGAGATTTGGGAAATTTTGTGGAGTGAAGGAGACAAAGAAGTGGTGGAGGTGGCGATGCCGGCTGTAGTGGTGGAGGGTGGTGATGTGGTGCAGAGAGAAGCCATGACTTATTAATTGAGTTGTGGCTTTCGATAGTTGTGGAGTGATTGGGGAACCAATGAGCCTTGGTTTTTATAATGCAATTTCGCTACCTAGTCTTCGTCGTCGTCTTATTATTATTATTATTATTTTAAGGAATTCATACGCCTTAACTGCCCCACCCTCAAAGTTGAAGAAGAAGAAAAGGATACAAATTGACCATATATAATCACGTGGTGGATATGATCATGCGCAATAATATATGATAAATTAAATATCTAGTTGAATAAATTATGTTCGTGGAGTAGTGTTGAGGTGCATTATTTTCACTATAAAAGCAAAAATTATATTTTAAAAAAAAGTCTTACAAAACTAGTAACATTAAAATAAAATACAAACATATAAAATTGAATAAAGAGACTAGGATTTTCCCCCTTTTTTTTTTTCCCTCATAATATGCTTGAGGGTTCGGAAAATAGTCGGATTATTATTTTTTAACTAATTTCGATATCACAATGCAATATAATATAAAGTTGGACGCCTCAAATATATATATATATTTTTTGAAAGGCGATACCTCGTATTTTATTTTAATACAAATATATTTAAACAGTATACCAATTTATTTTACTATTTATCAATTTACTTTTTGTATTTATTTTTGTCAATCACAGTATATACTATCTTTCTCTGATCTCTCTCACTAATGTATATTATAACATTCAAACATACACAACCCATGTTACATTTAATATATAAATGTGATATCATAATATCTTTCATAATGTTTTTCATATATTAATACGATACAAAATAAATGTGTTTTTCAAAAGCAACTATTAGTTTTTTGTTTTTATTTTTATTTTTTTTTATTTTTTGAAACGGAAACGTATTAGTTCTATCTACTTAAATATATGTGCAGATTTTCGAAGACAAAAGCATCTTTATGTAGCATTTGAAAAGTAAATAAACGAATAACGCCAGAAGGAAAATGATATTACATATGGAAATATAATTAGGTGACACTGCCGAGATATTATATGATCGACAACGTGCTATGAACAGCCGGGCATTGGTACTTTATTATATTTTAATAAACATTAACTATAGTCGGAAAGGGGGCAAGTATCTTTTACATTAATATTGTTTGAAGTCCACGCATTAACTTGTATTTGTCCTTTTCTCCTTAAACAGTTTCAAATTAAGTTTTAATTCCTTTTGTTCTTACTTTTGCTGGAATTTATCATTTTGTTAGTTTGTAAGAAGTTGATCAATGAAAAGTTTATTTAGCGCAAAGAAAAAAAAACAAAAACAAAACAAATAAAAATCATTGAAAAGTTTAAAAGCAGACAAACAATGCTTGCGTGTCAAATATTTATCACTCTCACTTAAATCTGTTACTTTTAATAAGTTGTTTTCTAATTTATCTTAATGTTTTTTTTTTAATTTTAATGTTTTTTAAATTATCGTAATTTTTATTTTTTTTAATGTTTAGGGTGTGGGGGTGGGTGGGGGTTTGTTTAAAAGGTCTCTATCATGATTTGCTTTAACCTAAACTTAATAAGATAGCCCGCATCTAACTTTCATGTATTCAACAAGAAAAGAGAAAACGATTAAGATTTTCTAATTTGTAGATCCGGCTACAACATAATTATACAATAATTAAAAGTTAAGGTTATGTAGTTAAGATTGCATTATTAAATTATTAATTACAGGGCCGGCTCAAATTATGATACATTGTACTACACACAAAATACTTTTAATCAGGAAAAAAAATTATCAACACTTTTTTAGGCCAAATATAATATTAACATGGGTATTTATATTCGAGATTATCTATGCAACGTGATAAAGCTATATTTTTTTAGTACCAGTCTCATAGCAATATCCAACCTTATTTCGCTAGCTCTTGATTATTTTGTTTTTGTTTTTGTTTTTGTTTTTGTTTTTTAACACCTGTCATTATTTTTCTTAGAGGATAATATTCTCGTCTCCTGTGAAGGTTCTTGAACGTATTCATATATAATTTTGAATTCTTTCTCTTGAGGTAAAGAATTTATAATGTGAAAACCAATTAACCACGAACATATTATCTGTCTCTTAAAGGGACATGGAATCTCTTCCATGACTTCTTTATTTGTCACGTAACAACTACGTGATTATCACATCATCGTCACGTGATGGTCATATCATCGCCACGTAGATTTTTTAATTTATCTATTTTACACGCGCGAAGCATGTGTCATACATACAACCAAGGACAGAGCCACATTGGGACTAGGGGGCAGCTGACCCAATTGGCCCAAAGGACTCCTTCAACTTAATACTCCTATCCTATAAAGTTTTTCAATTAAGTCCATATTTTGCCCCCCTCAAAATATTGAAATTACAAATTTTATTAAGATTTTTCTAAAAAATTTTACTTATGCTGTAAATATTTGATTTATAAACATGCGTTATTTCACGTTTAAAATCTCAAGTAAACAAAAAATTAATTATACTATTATTTAAATTTAGACTTTTTAAAATTGGTTATTTTAGATTATAAATTTTACATAAGAAGAAAAGAAAAATATAAAATTGAACAATTTTTTTTTTTTAATTTAGTTAAACTCACACACCCCTGAAAAAATTTTCTAGATCCATCATTGCATACATTTAGTGATACAGAAAAAAGATCTACGTGAACTTTGCATAAGGATAATAAGACACACAAATCTTTTCAACCAAAAAAAAAAAAAAAGCACATATCAAGAAAAAAACGTATTCTCAAAACACTTAGCCCCCGTTTGGCGACCATTTTGAACAAAAAAATTTTTCAATTTATTTCTATATTTTTTTGAAATGTCAACAAAAATTTTAACTAATTTTTGAAAAATCAAATAACTTCAATTCAAATATTTCAATGCAGACCAACCAATCAAACATAAACTTAATTGACCATTTCCTCTGGTTTGTAATATTAATGTTTGGAACTTTATCTAAGATCCACACAGATAAGCTGGGATCCCTTAATATAAGAATTAATTACAAAAGATATTGAGCGAAAGCTTTCGTGTAAAATGAGATGTTTGAATATTAGTGGGTAACGGGGTACTTGCAGGAAAAGAAAGGAAGAAAAATAGTTCATTAAATCTGATTTAACATAAAAATTTGACTAAATTGTTCATTAAATATAAGAAAATATATATTACAAGTCTATTCAAGAAGCCGACTTCAAGATTTGGGGTAGGCAAACTGCCCAAAAACAATTATTTAAATACCGTTTACTTCTCACGAGAGGAAAAAAGAATATCTTTTGTTCTACCAAGATCGGAAAAAAAAAAAAAAAGAAACAAAAAGAAACAAAACAAAAACAAAGACTAATAAAATATGTTTATTTGGAGAAAGTTGAAATTCAAATCTCTTCTTTCGGTGTCTACAGATCAACTGCCAACAAACGACATTGACCTACAGCTGCCAGCAAGGCATACGACATAACCCCTCAATGACAATAGGGATCTCCCAAAGCGCCGCTGCCAATATTGAAATTTAAAAACATCCGATGAAAAAAAAAAAAAAAAAGTGGTTGGTCTGAAACAAAGAAAAAAAAAAAAAACAACTAGTAAAATTGGCCAACTGGATTCTCTGTGTGCTGATCAAGAAACGAACTCAATCTTGAGTCCACCAATGGAGACGTGTCCAGTCCCAATTCTAGGCACCAAAGTCACCACCAAATTCTCATCGCCTTCGGCATCCAAATCCTCCAACAACTCGGTTATGTCCAACCTCAGGCAAGTGTTCATCTTCGTCTTACTCTTGTGCTTGTGTGGAACACTCACATAGCTCCCCGCGAACTCACTCTTGTCGGGTCCGGTCGGCGCGTCGTCCTCGTCGTTGATAAAGACGTCGAACTTGATCGGCACATTCCGGTCGAACTCGATCCCCTGGATGACCAAAACCTCGTCCTCCTCGTCCTTCTCCTTCTTGCTCCTTTTCTTCTTCGGCCTCGACACCAGCGTCTTCACCGGCTTGTCCAACGTCAACGGGAAACTCACCCTCGGGTACTCGTCCGCACGCGCCACCCCAATGCGCGCCAAAGCCGTCCTCACTCCGTCGACCGCCCTTCTCGGCGTCGGCCGGCTGTTCAACCACGGAAGGTCGACGTCTTGGTAGATGTAACCGAGATTTCTCGTGTCAAGGCAGTCTCGAACCTTCACACGCACAAGCTGGCCGTTCTCGTCGTAGAACAAGAAAGCGGCGTCAAGCCAATCTTGGTCGGTGAAATCTTGTCTCCTGCCGCCCAACGTCTTCCAAACGTTCCACATTCTGTCGATATTCGAGTGGTGAGCGTAGAAGATTGGGTCCCTACCAGCCGAGTAGAAGTTTCCCATGTCCTCTCCGTAAGGCTGTGTGTTGTCGCCGGTCCACACGTGGACCGGACCGTGCGGGATGTTCTCGAAGGATCCAGGCCCCGGGTCGGTGTCGTCCCCGGCGCGATAAGGCTCGCCTAAGAAGACCCTTGTGCTTCTGCTGTTAGACACCATCTGACGGTACATTATCGTCAGATTGGATTGAATCTGGTCTTGGTTTGAGATATTTTCGTCCCGACCATTGAAGTCGAGGTCGACGAGGGTCGGCGGAAGGTGGCTTTTGTTCCGAAACTGGTCGTAAAGAGGGGATCTTGGGTTGGCGTAAATCGCGGGGATCGGCATGCCTGCAGGGGTGTCCCAGTTCCAGAACGGCATGGCGAAGTTCGGGTCATTAATGAGCTTTCCCAAGATTCTTTCAAAAAGTAGAGGTACCAACGGTGGAAGGGGAAGAAGAGCCAGGAGTTGTGGACTTGAATGTCGAGGTTCGGGAACCCGACTTGCTCGTACGCGCCGTCGCAGTACGCGCAGTGGACATTGGCTTGTTGTTTGAAGCTTCTCGGGTCGGTGTCCGGGAGAGCTTTCATGAGCTCCACGGCTCTGTTGAATTTCGCTATGTAAGCGTCGTCCACAGCATGAGCCGGCGGCCTCACGCGGACTCGGCCGGGAGGAGGCAGCTTGAAGTCGACAATTTGAGCGCTAAAAGGAGGACAGCAGTTGACCGGATCAACTCCAGAGGGCAAATCCGCGGCGCCGCACTTGGACAAGTCCGGCGGGGCAATGGGGCGCGAAGGCAAGAGGGTCGGCACGTAGGCCCGCCAAGCCGCCGAGACCACCGAGGCCGAGGAGGATATTCCTACGGTCGATTTTGGGGTTTGATGCGACGTCATTTGTCGGGTTGAGGTCATGATTATCATTGTTGTTGGCTTTGCATGAAATTTTACGTGGGAGGCAATACTTGTCGTGAGGCTTCGGGAAATTGGAGATTTGGGATATTTTGTGGAGTGAAGGAGACAAGGAAGTGGTGGTGGTGGTGCTGGCGGCAATGCCGGTGGTGGCGGCGGCTGGTGATGCGGTGGAGAGAGAAGCCATGGCTTAATAATTCAGTGGGGTTTTTGTTCGGAGTAGAGCGATTGAAGATCCAAAAAAACCTCGCTTTTTATAATGCAATATAGTTTTTTTGTTTATTTTATTTTATTTTTTTTAAGTTACCATTGCACCGTCGAGTTTTTAATATTTTACGAGTCATAACATGTTAGCTGCCGCACTTCTCAAAGTTGACGAAGAAAATTAAAAAATGGCGACAAACACGTGGTGGATATATGGTCTTATCCGATGTCATATGATAAATTAATTGGCGATCGAATCTAAGACTAAATTAATAAATAAATCACTTGCGTGGTGCACTTTCTCTCGGTATAAGTCATAGCTGCTAGTGTTTCAGGAGTAATAAAACTTCAAAAAAAAAAAAAAACTTCATTTCATTCTATATCTATACATGTATATTAATTAAAATTTTAAGGCCTATGCCATTAATATTAAAAGGCAAAGAACCTGATCCGATTGCAATTTAACACATGAGTTCAGACTGTTCAGTTTTGTCTTCACTATCATTACACTATCATAAATCTAATGCCGTATAATTTATTAAAGGATAAAACTTCATAAGCAAAGTTTGAAAGATTGAATTTCAATCCCTTCATAAAATAAAATGAAAGGAACAAAAACATCTTAACCACCGAAACATTCTATATCTATATCTTTATTAACATCTTTAATATTTATATATTATACATAAGATCAAATGCTTTTTTTATCATATTCTTAATAGTCATCACGTGACAGTTTTAATACCCATAACATGATGTTTTAATATGTGTATATATATCTCAAAGAGTGAATGCTCTCTTTTTTCGTATCCTCGATGGTTGCTATATGCATGGTGACTTCAATGTCTGTCACGTGTTATTTAAAAAAAAAAAAAAAGATTTTTATTTTTTAAATTAGTTTTAATTTTAAATTTATTTTATTTGTCTATCCTATACGTGCAAAACACAGGTTGTCTGACTAGTACTAATGAAAGCGCGAAAATTGAAGCTAGCTATAGAATCAAAACGACATTAATATAGCAACATCCAAGATTTTATTACTACGGTAAAATAAGGCAGAAGAGTAGAAACTATTAAAGTTGCGTTTTTTGGCAAGGACATTGATACCAAACAAACAACCTTTGGTATATCAAAGTCCAAATAACAATTTCATACTTGACTTATATGGTGTATTTAGTTCGTCGGTTAAAGTTGAAAATTTTAAGTTTGAATTAGTTGATTTTTTATAAATTAATTATAATTTTAATTGATTTTTTAGAAAAAGACAAAACTGATATGAAAATTTTAACTTAGAGTTGAAACATCAATTGGAGACTTAATATTTCTTTATTTATTAAATTCGTCTATGAGTTTTTTTTAATTATTGAAAATGGTGTTGATAGGACTAGGTGGAATTTTTTTCTTCTTTTACTTTCATTTTAGTTTACGAAACAAAATTTAAACTTAGATTTTTCAAGAAAAAAAAATTTTGGCCCTTTTGAAATTTAGGATTTTTTTTTGGGGGGCTTCAGAAAGCTTATTCAGTTCTCGTTTAAAATAAACAAAAAAAGACTCAATTTACTCTATGAATATAATATGTTTTGGAACACCTTTTTTAATCATTATTACTAAATTAGGATTCGGTATTTAAAATTATCTTGAACTTGTAGAAAATGTGTAGTTTTTTAATTCTTAGGATTAGATGCGTGAAAATATTTTTAAAAAACATTATTGTCTTTGAAAACAATTGTATTAACGGTTATTTGATGATAAGACGTGGAAAAAATTAAAATCAAATTAGGTGGCTCTGCCGACTAATATTTGTCCCCACCGACGCAAGATTTATCTGAGAACGTGCAATACACTTTTCTGGCATCTGTGTTTCCTTCTTTTACATTTATACTAGTGGAGAGCGCATTCAAATATAAAATAGTTGAATAGGTTATATGAAAAGATTTTTAAATAGGGATACATTTAAGAAAAATAGTTTCAATTAAGGCTAAAAAAAAAAACGATTAGAGAATGAAAAAAAAAAAAGAAAAAGAAAAAGAAAAAGAGATCACAAATCAAATAAGTAAGGTAGTCTTTTAAATTTTAATATAGTAAAGATATCATACGGAAAGGGGAATATATATATATATACCTTTAACTAAAAAGTATTTATCTAGTTACCCAAAAAAAAAACTAAAAAATTATTTATCACTTATCAAAAAAAAAAAGTATTTATCAAAAAGTAAAAAAGTATTGTCAATTATCAAAAATTCAGGTCACTACGATTAATCTTGTTGGAGCGGAAAGGAGGGTTTGAGGTTTAAAAACTGTAAATTTTATGTTCGATTCTCAATTGGTGTAAAAAATTTTAATAATAAATTAATTAATATAATAGGTACTTCACCCATAAAAAAACTAAAAAAGTATTGTCTTGCTTATTTAAAAAAAAACTAAAAAGTATTATATATTGTCTTCATGGAAAAAAAAAAAAAAAGGGTACTGTATTCAAGAAAATAAAAGAAAAATAAAAACTGAGAAGTAATGTCCTTTTCTCCTCGACTAGTTTCAAACGGAAGTTATTATTTTTTGGTGATTAGGAAGTTGTTTCTAGATCGGTGAAAGTTTAATATTTAAACGAAAAATCACACTCACAGGAGTGGATAGATAGATAAAGAAATGGGTATTTTTATTAGGCTTATTTCATTCGTCTATCCATATTCGATTTTCATTACTTTCTATTAGGTCTCGTTCTAATTTCGATTGTTAACGTATGATTTGATGATAATAACGTAGGTCTCAGATGATTGACTTAGAGAAATTAGTATAAAAAAATATATTTCTATTATATCTAAGAAAAATAATTCATGTTTATAAAGTTAAAAAACCTAAAATTAATAAACCAGTTCCATATGATTTTTTATTCAACAAATAAAAAAAATTTAAACAAAAACTAATGACGGTACAAATCTTACGTGTCATTTAACGCTCTCACTAATTAAATATGTTATTTTCCTTAAAATATTTCCGGTTAATATTTTTTTTCAAAACGTCTCTATCAGGATTTGCTTTTGTAGAACTTCAATTGTGCATAGCCACCATGTTGTCTTTTCCTTTCTCTGCATCTACCAAAAAATGATCAAGGTTTTATGGCCAACCCCACTGGGCAACTTTCCGGATAGGACCAATCTTGTTAGGGCTAATTCAGCGAGCGGAAAATGAAAAATTTGGATAGGAATTCATAAATTTATGGTGAGTTTGGTTGGTTAGTTTGAGTTGAAATATTTTAGTTGTAATAGTAAATTTTTTTGAATTTTCAGAAAAGACAAAAAACTTTTTGGGAAAAAGACAAAAACTTTTTAGGAAAAAAAAAAATTTTTGAAATAAGTTTGAACTAAAATGGTTGTCAAACTCCCCCTTAAAGTTTACATTGTTTTTGTTTTTTTTTTTTTTTTCCTTCTTTAATAATTGCCCGCACCTAGAAAGAAAAAAGAAAAAAACTTTTGGGATCATATCAAAACCTTGTATTATTGACTGAGGCAACTCACCTGTAGCTCATCGGATATCCTTGAGATTTAAGCATGTGTTTCGTATACGGATTGAAATTGAGTTAAATTATGTTTGACGAGGCGTTTGAATTATTGGAATTAAAAAATATAAAAAATTAAAATGTGTTAAAAAAATATATCAATATGGAGTTTATTTTATTCGTTTCGAAATTCTATGCAATTAAAAATAATTATATCATATGAACTTGTATATGTAAAGTTATGAATTTTTAACTTTTGTTTGGATTGCCAGTTTGAGTTAAAATTTTTAAATTAGAGTTAGTTGATTTTTTAAAAATTAGTTATAATTTTTGTTGATTTCAAAAAAAAAGGGGGGGTAAAAATGAGTTAGTTAATTTTTTAAAAATTAGTTATAATTTTTGTTGACTTTCAAAAAAAAAGGGGAGGGGGGACAAAAATCCAACAAAAAAAGATATAGTTTAGTTGAAGTTAAGTTAAAACAACAAACAAACCCTTAAAGTTTGAGTTAAAAAGGTGTAATAGTAACTGTAAATAGTAAAATTGATGTTAATTTTTCAGGAAAGACGAAAAAAATGTGATTTAAACTGAATTAAACCTTAGCAACAAACATCTCTTAATTAAAAAAAAACATGTTGATTATGGTTCAATAAGCAAGGTGATTAAATTATCGAATTAAGATACTCAACTTACCTTTCGACCCATAAAAATAAAAAAAATAAAAAAAATAAAAAAAAAGAAAGAAGAAGAAGAAGAAGCTGATTGAAGCATAAGACCAAATACGATCGAAGTTTTCCCCTTGAGCAACATAAATTCAAGGAACCTAACATATATGTTTTGAAAAGAGATTGTATATCTTGACGAAAAATAATGTTTACATAGTTAGGCCTTATGTATAAATAATTGTGTATTTTTAGTTGATGCATCTTGAATTTATGATCACTCTCCGACAACTTGAACTGTAACTTTTTAATGTTGATAAATACAATTTTAAATGTAAAAGTTTGCCCCTGCGATTTTTGCACAAATTGCAAAAACTCATTGGTTGGCAAGGTGCATGAATCCTGGATTTTTAATTTTTAAAATCTCAAATCCTATTTTTTTGTTCATAATTCGCCATCCATTATCGATTAAACTCTGTTGTCAAAAATTATAAATTAAGGTCTTAAAATTAAAATTGAAAGTTTAGAGAGTTAAAATTAGTAATGATTATAAAAATTAAAAGTGCGTCGATGCAAATTACCCTATAATATTAGGTGGACCGTGACTTAAGGATAAATGTACTTTCCTCTGTTGGTTTTATTTGTACAATTTGAAAAAAAATGTATTTGAGTTGAAAACTGAACAAAACAATTATGTTTGAATGTACAATCAAACTGTCATCTCGAAAGAAAAAAAAAAATCTAAATGATATTTTTGAATGGGAGAGATTGTGGTAGAGCCTCTCCCAAAAACACTACTGGTAAAGTCTTTTTTTAAACCGTCAGATTTAATTGAACGGTTAACATATAAAGGGTGTACCATAATTATCATACTTCTTACCTCATATAACCATTTTCATCTAAAATCTTCTTCATCGCCGGCGACCTTTCCGTCGCCGGCGACGGACGCCGGCGACCCACCCCCGGCCGTCCCCACCGCCGGCCCCAACTCCGGCCCCCCTCCCTCGCCGGCAGCCCCCTCTCTCTTTTCCCCTCTCTCTCTTCCCTTTCTCTCTCTTTTCCTCTCTCTCTCTTCCCCGCGGGTGCCCCCCCACCCCAGTCCCCCTCCCCCGGCCTCCCCCACCCCCGTCCCCCACCGCCGGCCCCAGCCCCAGCCGCCCCCTCTTTCTCTTCCCCTTTCTCTCTCTTCTCCTCTCTCTCTTCCCCCGCCGGCGCCCACCCCAGTCCCCCTCCCCGGGCCTCCCCACCGCCGGCCCCAGCCTCGGCCGCCCCTTCCCTGCCTGCACCCCCTCTCTCTCTTCCCCTCTTCCCTTTCTCTCTCTTCTCCTCTCTCCTCTTCCCTCTCTCTCTTCCCTACCCGCGACTACCCCTCTCTTTCTCTCTCTTTTCTCACGTCAGGGGTAGGGTGGGGGGGGCTGGGCTGAGTCGCGATGGGGTGGGATGGGGGGCCGGGCGGCCGGGGGTGGGGGGGCCGAGGGCCGGGAAGAGAGAGAGAGGAAAAGAGAGAGAAAGGGGAGAGGGGAAGAGAGAGAGGGGGTGCCGGCGGGGAGGGGGCGACCGGGGCTGGGGCTGGCGAAGGGGGGCGGGGGGGTGGGGGAGGCCGGGGGAGGGGGGACTGGGGTAGGGGGCGCGGCGGGGAAGAGAGAGAGAGAGGGGAAGAGAGAGAAGGGGAAGAGAGAGAGGGGCTGCCGGCAGGGGAGAAGAGTCGGAGCTGGGGTCGGCGGTGGGGGCGGCTGAGGGTGGATCGCCGACGTCGGGGTTGGGTTGCCGGCAATGAAGAAGATTTTAGATAGAAATGGTTATATGAGGTAAGGTGTATGATAAATATGGTACACTCTTTATATATCAACCGTTCGATTAAATCTTGACGGTTTAAAAAGAGACTTTATCGGTAGTGTTTTTGGGAGAGGCTCCACCACAATAGATGTTGAAGATAGTCGTTTGAAAAAAATGATTTTTTAACTAAATTAATAAAAGTTTAATGTCCACGACATATTTTAGTAGCCACTGTGAGAGAGGAGAAGAGAGGGAAAGAGAAAAGAAATGAAAGAAGAAAGTTAGGCTAGGGTACACTTTTTCGTCTAATTTTGGCATTTTAGATGCTGAAAGTGATGAGTTTTACATGAAAAAGGAAAAAAAGTGTTGTTTCTTTATTTTACCACCGGAGGAAAGTGATATTTCTTTAATTGACCTTATTTTTATATACTAGTTTAAAAAATAAATGTGATGCATATTATTAAATTAAACTGTACTTTTTTCATCATGGTTTTTGTCTTTTTCTGAAAAAGTTTTTTGTCTTTTCTGAAAAATTACTATCGAAACTTAAAAATCTTAAACTAAACTCATTTACTAAACACCCCCTAAACTTATTGAAAAATTTTTAACTAAATAAAAAATATAAACAAAAAGTAAATAAAAAAATAACAAAGTATCTGAAAAAAAAAAAAAAAGAATGATCCTAAAAAAATAAGAAAGAATACATGAAAAAAGACAAAAAGATAAAAAGACTAAAATATTAAAAAAAAAACCAATACATAAAAAAGACTAAAAAAATATTTCAAAGACAACATTTCAATCTTTTAATAAAAAAATATTTTTTAAATCAATGTGATTTATTTATAACCAAATATCTAAAGTGAATTACAATATCTAAAGTGAATTACAAGAAAATACAAAAATTTACAATATACGTAAAATACAGAAATTATATTTAAATTTTAAAAATAAATATATTGAGATAATTAAATTATATTTTTTGAAATTTTAGATGTAAAATGTTTTTCTTCTTACTTTTTAATAAATGAAATTATGTAAATACTACATGTATATGTTTTTATAATGATAATACAAAAACATTGAAGCAATGCTAGAAGAAAGAAAAAAAAAAAGTGAGATCTTTTAAAATTTTGAAATATTAAAGAGACATTTTTTTCTTTCCTTTTTTTTTTTTTCTTTTTTCTTTTTACCTTATCTTTCGCATTATCTCTCATTTTCTTCTCTCTCTCTCTTTTTCTTTCTCTTACTGTGGACCCCACCCACATGTTCCCCTTCCTTTTTGTCTTTCCGAATGCACCATCTCTCTCTCTCTCTTTCTCCCCCACTCTGCCTCCACGCAGCGTCCTCTCTCTCTGCGGGTCCCCGCCCCCCCCCCCCCCCGCCGCGGCGTGTGTCAGCGAAACAGAGGGAAAAAAAAAAACAAAAAAAAGTGCAAAACGCATGTTTTCGTCGAAAACAGTAAATTTTTTTCATTTCTATATAGTGTGTCTGTGTGTGTATATATTCTTTTTGTCCAATTGCTTATAAATTTCCATCCTTGATAAATTTCCAATTGCTTATAAATTTCTATATATGTTCTTTTTTGTCCACTTGTACATTATTACTTAAATTTTAAAATTCTCATTTTATCCCTGAATTTGAATTACTTCACTTTATCTTTCATATCCAAATTTTAGTTCAAAAAAAAAAAAAAAAAAAAAGAACATTAGTCTTACTAAGTTCATTATGTTAGATTTCTATTAAAACTGTTAGGATTTTGACAAAAATAAAAGGAGAGCCTTGTCTCACATCGGAAAGGAAGTAAGAGTTGGGGGTTTCAAAGGCTATATAAAGAATCCAAAAGTTTAGTTTCTAATCACTTCAATCAAAAGCACTTTAAGCATTGTATTTTGATTCTAGTTAAATTCTTTTTTTGTTTCTCATATTTTTGAGTGTAGAAGAGTGTGAGTTGGTGTATGCTTGGGTATAGTGTGGGTGTATTGGGGTCGTGGGAGTGAAAGAAAAAAGTCTGTGTGATTGTAGAAATTTTTCACAAAGTGAATTTCTTTCTGAGGCCATGGTTTTTTCTCCTATTTTAGAGTTTTCCACGTAAATTTTTGTCTTATAGTGATTGCGGATATTTTCTTATTTATTTCTTTGTTAAATAGTTGATATTTCTGTTGTTTGATTCTTAGGGGTGGTTTTGGGATCCAATTTTTCTCAACAAAGACAAATGGAAAAGACAACATGATTCCATTTAATTCATTTTTTACCATTTTTTCTTAGCTGAAATTCTGATACATTATGTAAAATGAAGTTCAATTCAAAGTTTAGGGGATACAGTTAGTTTTTAAAATGTAGGAGACAAAGTGATCGTATAAATAAAAATAATCTTAAGATTTTTATTTTTATTTTTTGAAGAAAGATTAATATTTTATGATATTGAGATATGACTTTGTATTGTTATCCAATAAAAACTATTTTTTTAATACTGATTATCTTATCAACATATCCAACTAACCTCGTTACGTGTTTTTCTCATTAGTTTATTTCTCTTCATGTCCCCACTTCCGCATGTTATTATTTTGTTAACTATGTTCTTAGAGAGTTATCAAAAAATAATAATAATAATGTTCTTAGAGGATAGCATTCACGTTCAGCACTGTGAATGTGCTTGCACATTTTCGTTTATAATTTTGGAACTCTTTCTTTTTACGTAACAAATGTCTTTGATAATTTTACTCTATTTTTAATATTAAAAGAACACAAATAAAAAAAATAAGTTAGGCTCGATCCTCTAGAACTGCATGTTCCGATGTAAAGAATTTTGTATTATTTTGTTTTTTTTATAAGGATGGTAAAGAGATACAGGGTGCATTTTGGTTGATCATCTCATTTCAACTCAAACTGTACTTTTTTTTGTATTTTTCTCAAAAAGTTTGTCTTTTTCTCAAAAAGTTTTTTGTCTTTTCTGAAAATTCAAAAAAATTTACTATTACAATTAAAATATTTCAATTCAAACTAACCAACCAAACAAACCCATAATCAAATATCTTATCTTGATAGACACATATACTAAATATATAACTATATAGAACAAGTAACGCTCTTTATTCAAGAGTTAAATGACGATTTTCTCCAACTCGCTGGCTATAGCGCAATAAAATATGTGTACTTGGAGAAAGTAGTAGATCACCAAATCTCTTATCTCGATGTCAAAAGATCAGCATGTGCCGTGTTTCCTATTCAGCAAAGATTTTTTAATTAGAAATTTTCTTAAAAAAAAAAAAAAGCTTTTTTATTTAGAAGTTTAGTCCAAAATATTAATTGATGAGTTTTTCTATGAATTAATTTATTTAAGAATTACTAGAACGACAAAGTTAGGCTAAAGTCTAAATCCTATCCTGGTTTTAAGTTGAATTTAAGTGGTTCTTGAATTCCCCCCAATTGAATATCGAAGTTTTGTCTTCAAATAATAAAGTTGCACGTGTTTTTCTAGATGGTGAGATAAAGCCTCTAATCCTTAAAATAGTCCCGTCCCAAACTAGGTCTCAAACTCTATTTATTAGATGAGTGGTCACTATGGCAAGTCCCACGTTAACAGGAATGAAAATCTTGAGTGGTTTATAAATATCACATAAAAATTATAATTTAATAAGTGGGGTTCATTTATGAGTTTATTTAATTATTTCTCCCAAAGGCCTTAGTGGCAGTCGATCTGCCTCGTATGACATACATGTATGTACTTGTTTATGTGTGTTAAATGAAAAAAAAAAACTCTATTAATTAAAAAAATAGGGAGATTCATCCCATATAGAGGGCAACTCATCCTAAAACAAGATGCAAATCAAAAGCAAAGACTAACTATTATTAGAAGAATCTAAAAAGGATAAGTTGAGACTATATTTTTTAAGATATGTTTTAAAATAATATAGACCTCGTGAAAAACCTTATACCAGTAAAACCCAATAGAAAAAAAAAAATCCTTTGCCTATGCTAAAAATAAAAGAAATAAAGAACATATAGCATTTTTACGGGAAATTTTTGAAGAAAATAGCTGGTAAAAATATTTTTTATCTAATAAAATTGTAAATATATTATTTACTTACTCTAAATTTTGTAAAGAAAAATGCTAGGAATACCAACTTTTATCCTAACTTTCAAGTACCAACCTTTATAGTATAAGAATTGTCATTATTTTATTAGTAAGTAGTTAAAATAGTGTTACATCAATTAGTTACTTTTACCAATAAAAATAGGATATGTGAGTTAGTATTCAAAATATTAAGAGTAGAGTTGGTGTCATTGATACTATTCTTTCTTTTGTAAAAATGCAATTTATTACTTTGACAATAGAACAGGACCCGAGCACTTTTTTGTGGGCCATTAGGCCTGTCATTCGGATAGGTTAACATGGCTAATTTGATAGTTCTTCGTCAAGTTCTTCCACAGGAAATTGTGAGAGTAGCTCTTTTAATATACATGTTTAAGATTTTTGTCTCACGATTTGGATTTTTACTCACTTGACCGCTTTTTATTTGATATTATAAGAGGACAAAAATCCTAAAGCCAATATAGATAAGACAATAATTTGGAAATATGAACTTTTTGGGTATTCCTCAAAAGCCCCTAGTTTCTCACCCTTTTTTGGGCCGGTAAGCTGACAGTTTAAGATGAGTAACCGGACAGTGTACTTCCTTTTTCGGCCATTTTGGAACTAGTAATCGGATAGTTGACTACAAGTAATTCGAAATATTTTTTTTTTGAAGTGATAATCGGACAATTTACGACACAAGTAAAATTTAAATAGAACTAATTTGATGATTTAATTAACATTCAAAATTTCAAACAAACTGTAGTAAGCTAATGACCAACAATCCAAGTTTCCAAAACCAAGTAACCAAATTTGAATTTAGGAATGAAAAACAGGCATAAACAAACCGAATTTAATAATAAGAATCAGAACATTCATATTTGCTTCGATTAATGGCTCAAAAAGGGGACAAAATTTATTTCTTTTATACACCAAAGAAGATTAGACAAAAAAGAGTCAAACTTTATTATACTTTGTGATTAAAGACATGAACTTAAATTCTTTTAATTAGACTTTGGTAAGAAATAAATTATTTTACAAAAGAGAGTTCTTGGGATAGAAAAAAATAATTGGTGATTTTGCATAAGAAATGATTGAACCTATGAGTAAAGCATTTTCTAATACAAATATTGTAAAAAAATCAACTGTATAATCGAATAAGAGGTTAATTTATGCGTTACAATTTTCTAGCGTATATCGAGAAAGGCATCTCTTATGCCCTTAATAATACATGAGCTATTATATAATATTTTAGGACATGAAAATCCATATATTAAGGACAATCATAACATTAATAATTATTATTTGTATAGTTCTCACTTATCATCACTGGTTTGATTGCTGTATGCATATATAGATAATAATCGTCCACCATGAATAAAAAAATACTCTCAGAGACACTATTACAGATTGAAGTACTACTACATGTGGAGCCAAGAGTTCAACCGTATATTTCTAACTGCTCTTCACAAAAATTATAATCCTTATACGCACCACCAGATATATATATATATATATATATATAGATATATATATATTATATATCTGTGTGTAGGTTTAATTACAAGGTCACCACAACATACACTTCGATAATGCACTGCTAAGGGGCTCCCCTCCCTCAAATTTTCTGTTTAACAACGTAATATAATTTGTTATGATCCAGATAAAAAAATTTTCGAACAAAATTTAAAAAAGAAAAGAAAACATACTACTAGTATTTGTTCCATTGCCTTCAAAGCCATGAAAGAATCAGGATGACTCAGTTGTGAGGGGGATCAGACTCTATTTCTAGAGCCAATTCTCTGGTCAGCTCGTCGGCACGGTCGTCGTGCCCTCCGGCAAATGTATAAACCCGGAATGCGAACTGAAAAAGCCCTCCAAAGCATTTTACCGCATCCCTTTTTCTGTCCTTCGGTTTTAGTACTTCTAGTCTCATGAATTTGCTCCTCTGCCGCCTTTGCTTCTCTCTTCTCCTGAAATGTTTCCAACCATTCGCCAATTGCATTTCCAAATGATCATATCGCTAATACGTCTGTTATTTTCATTTACAAAAATTTATTAAACAACCTACAAACCTTTAGTGCAAACTCCATGCAGCTTGAGGAAGCATCCTCCATTGATTCCTTGATTCGTACGAGGATGTTGAAGTCGAAGTGAATGTTGTGACTCCGAAATTTCTTGGATTCTTCGTCTTTGTTGCGCTCCAATGCGTCGACTTCTACTTTAATCTGTATGCCGTAGCTTCTTGTTGATTAGTAAAGAAATTAAAAAAAATATTTGAAGATAAGAAAGGACTAATGACAATCAAGTATAACGACGGTCAGCGGAATGTGATTCCATATCTCCTTATTGAAGTAACGTTCCGTCTTATTGAGGCATTTTCTTATTGGAGCCTCAATCTTCCAGTTCCGTAACTCGGTGACTATGCCATTCAACTTTTTGTATAGCGGAGCTGCAGTTCTCAAAGTCTCCAACTTCTTCGTTGGGAATCCTTCGAACCTCGACAAGACCTGAAAATTTTGAAGATTTCTTTGTTACGATCATCACGTAGTATTGTACGAGGTTGAGCATTAATCGAAGAAAATATATAAGCAATATAGTTCACATACAGTCACCGTGTCTCATCTGTCAAATTCTGAAGAACTGATTCCACATCATTGTGGAACTTCAAAAACTCATCCATGTCCTTTGTTTCGAAAGAATTAATAACGGGCTTCATCTCTGTGATAGATTTTGCGTACTTTTTAACATCTTCTTCAATTTGCTGAAAGTAGGCTGACCTGAGACACACACAAAATTAAAGAAATAGTTATAAGTACATGGTCGGCTTTTGATGGTGACTGGTAGTCGGTAGAGACGACAACAAATCGACAATATTACCTTTTCGACATCTCTGCTAAGGCATCAGCCATTCCTTGCTTTCCACCAGCAGTACTACTTCCTATACCACTACTTTTCCGAATGGATGATTTACCATCTAGATTAGTTCCTTCCACTTCTCCCTTGAGAGTTCGATATAGATAGCCCATTTGTGATGATCTCTTCAGTTTAGTATTCGCTTTCTTCGGGCGCAAGGATCTTGCTGCACCAACCGGAGGAGGTGGTGGGGGAGTACCTCTACTTCCAATTGGAATTGGAGGAGGCGGCGGCGGTCGAGCTGTTGTTAGTATTGCTCCTGGTTTGTTTGGAGGAGGTGCAACTGGTGCTCCATTTGGCAAAATTTTCGGTCGTGATGGAATTGGTGGTCGCGGTGGTGGTGGTACCGCATCATTTGGCAGTGAAGGTGGCGGCGGCGGTGGCGGTGGAAGCAACAACATATTGGTGGTGTCTGTGCTATGTTTTTCATCTAATATCTTTTCACTCGCATTCGGCGTTTTGAAGCACTCTTATGTCTTTCTCGGTGCTGCTATCGATACCTTCCTCTTCAAGTATCCCCTTCGACCTTTCAAAGGAACCGATCGTTGCCTCTGTTCTCGCTCTTTCTCCTCATCCGAATCAGTACTCTTATCCGAAGTTGTTCCACCAAAGAGTACTCTTTCACGTGAGAAGTGAAGCTTTAAGTACTTTAGATCAATTGGGTTCAATTTCTTCACTGCTTGAACTCTCAGAGACAAAAGCCGAGGTGGAGTGTAAGAAAAGTTTTCAATCTCCTCAACGCTGCTAGAATCGACACAAGTCAACTCCGGAAGCACCGAGGTCGGAGTAACAGGGAGAAGAGCGGCAAGAGGAGTTGTTTTCTGAGCAGGAACCACAAAAGGATTTTCCCAGTGCTTGAACTGCAGTAGTCCGTTACCCGGTCATCCTCATCCATCATAGCGAACTTTTCTCTTGCCATGTTAATCATGAAATCTAGTAATTTCGCCACAGTTTCGGCTATAACAGAAGAAAATTACCAATCATTAATAGAAAGGCAAGAAACACTTAAAAAGAGATCCAGAGTCGTTTTGTTCTAAATAGAGATGGTAAAAGAAATACCGAGTCTATAAGAATCAATATTTCCTGTCAACGATGTAAAATCGAATTCGGGTTTATCCATACGGTCTTTATTTGTGATCCATGAGTCTCCAATAGATTTTAATGCTTCACATAAGTATGTCAAGTCCTGCTGTTTCAAATATGTTGTGCAGATTAGCAAGCGATTGATTTTCAATTACTTAAATTAATCTACTTTAAGCTTGTTTTTTTTTTTAGACCAGCCCTGCTGTTTCCAATATGTTATGCAGATCAGCAAGCAATCGATTTTCCAGTCTCGTTTAGTGAGTTATCTTATCTCAAACTAAAATGTACTTTTTTATCTTAATTTTTATCTTTTTCTGAGAAAGTTTTTGTCTTTTATGAAAAGTCAACAAAAATTTTCAACTCAAATTTAAAATTTTCAACTCAAATTCATTTACCAAACAGACAATGTACTTAAATCATTCTGGTTTAAGCTGTTTAGACCTGTTCCGTAGATGTTTCATTCATGTCCGATAATCGCTTAGAAGGTGTCCTAATCTCCGGGTAAAGATTCTTGAGATCTTCCTTTAATCCGATCACCAGCTGCAATTTGACATCACGTATTAAAATCAACCAAATTTGTATATATTTATAGTATTTGTCACCAACACAATTTCCTGGCCAAAAAAGAGAAATCAAGAGAAAATTAAGCCAGTACAGTTGGTAATCCTTGCCCTATTTATGGAAGCAGAACCATCACAAGGAGGGTAGGTCAAGGATGTCCCTGAGGATCAAGATCTTCTTCCGGAGCTCCGTCATCACAATGCCACCACAACGCAGAGAATTGTGCGTCACCATGCTTTCCACATAGCTCTCTTTCTTTGGCAAACTCTCGCAAAATTCGGTATCTTGCATTTCCCGAAGCAAAATTTTTTTTTTTTTGCCTTAACAAAATATTCTAGCCATTTAGAGATATTTAATAACTAATAATAAGCTTGCATAAATGAACTCAACAAGTTCCATGAGGAAGTCCAATAACATGCGTGTGACGCCCGATTTGGATGAAAAAAATTCCGGTTTGTTCAAGATATAGGATGTTCAAAGTAATCGCTACATTATGAAATTCGGATGGTCATTAATTTGAAGAGATCTTGTGATTATTTCACAAATTTAAGCTATGATATGCCTGTAATTATTGTATGAAAATAAAATAAACTATGAAATTGAAGTTGAGTTTACCTATAATCCATACGATCTCGCGATGCGGAAATGGCGATAAGCAGAGTCAGCTTTCTGTAACCATTGTTGTCCCCTAAACAAAGTCTTAAAAAGACTACAGTGATCATCGGACCGGGTCTACCATTCCAAGTCGTAAGCCTTGAATTTTCAAAGGACGACCAAGTTTTTGATTGAATCAGAAATCCTTTACTAGTAGAATAATCAAATTCTTAATTTGCAAGAAAAGCTGTAGAATGTCCAAATTTTATACCAATGACAATTATAAACAATTGATGTTATATTTGAAATATCATGACGTGCAGACCATTCGGGGACAACCATCTGATGCAAAATTCATAATGGACAACCATTTGATGAACTTCCCCGAAAGAGAATTAATGGTCGGGTTATATGCAAGAGTGTCAAGGATTTGATACCTTCTTATATACTTATATCCATCATTACATCAAAGTTAATAATTTTATCATTTTATAACTTTAATATTAGAGTAGGTAAAATTATAAGGAAGTACTTAAAAAATGACTATCCACCTAATTACTCTTAATGATCACACCATGATAGTTTTAAAAAATATTTAGAAAAAAGGTCCAAAACCCATGTAAAGAGTAACTACGTAGAGTGTAGCTAGTAGAGTGTAGCTAGTTAGGTCTGGCTGGCAGAGTATTTTAAAAGTTGTTTTTTGGTTTTATAGGTCCAAAAGTCAATTCTGAAAGTATTTGGATGAGCTGACAGAATTGTCAAAATAAAAAATATGACTTCCAATAAAAATTCATATGAATAGAAATTTAAAACTTATAATTATGGTAGATATGTGAACTTCATTTTACTATTTTATTATTTATTGAAAAACTTCAAAATCATTTTGAAAAGTTTTTTGTTCCAAATACTAACTGAAAAGTCACGATTTTTGTTTTTGTTTTTATTTTTGTTTTTTCTTCTACTAACTAAAAACGAAAGTAGAAATTATGTCAAATAGACCCTCAATTGTCATGTCATCCATGGGACAGTGAATGAGCTTCTTTTTTTTTTTTTTTTTTGGTTACAGACTAAACAATAAATTCCTTAATTGAATATGTAGGATATGTTAAAGCTAAAATTTCCTTAATTAGAGTGGACGGGCTTCCTTTGTGTATTTTCGTGTAACATTCTAACAAAAGTCTTGATTTTGATGGATCGGATTTTTTTAAATCTATTGTAGAGGTTTTTTGTTATCATAGAGTCATGTGTATCTTTTTGATTGTTGGTATTTTGATGATTGTTTTCATAATACATATATCTTAATTGAGTATCATTCAAGTTTATTATTGGTGAAATCGATTATCTATCATGATCATGGTTTCTCATATTTTGAGGTCATGTGGAAGATTCCATATCAATTATTGGTGTTTGTATTTTTTTTTTCACTTAAATTATTTTTACACTTTTAAATAAATAAATAAAATCTTGATTATGGGTTTTCTCTATTTGAAAATCTTGTTCATATAAAAACGACGTCCATAATTTCCAAAGTGAATGTTTGCTAGTTATTTTACAATATGTATTTACGTATAAGTATTCTATATATATCAGTACCTGAGACAATTATTATTCTCGTAGCAGAGAGATGGGGTGTGTGTGTGTGTATCTTTTTTTTTTTTTTTTTTTTTTTTTTTTTTTTTTTTTTTCGTTGAGGGCGGCGATTTGAATTGTTGGTTGCGTTTAATTTGTTTTGTTCATAATAGTCTCTATTTATTTTTAATTTTAAACCATTATTAGTTAGGTTCAAAAGATGGAGCACCGACCATGGTTTTGATCATCGATTCTTTTCTTTTTCAATATAAAAATGGAGCTTTTAATTCAGTAACATACTTATCAACATTGTACTAGATTTGATCAAAATTAAATAAGATAATTATAGAATTAAAAAATTAACAGAATTTTTTTTTGTTTTGCTAAAAAAATTAATAGAATATGAAATTGATAGGTTTTTTTTTTAGACCAAGGGAATTAATATTTCACAGCATAAAATCCAACTTTAAGAAACATGGCGTTGACAACCAATTTCTTCCACCTGTAAACTCAAGTGAAACACCCACGGAGGAATAGTAGTATATACCGGGCTCCACAAACAGACACCCAAAGAAGAATATCGAAGATCTAGTTTACACATATGACTTTTTAACTATAATTGATGGAAAATGTCTGATTGATTAATGATGCCGAGAACCGGAACTAAGGTCAGTACACAAAAAACCTTCAAGAAAAAATTCAGCGGATATAAACCTAAATAAAACATAAACAACTCGGAGTTTAGAAACCTCCATTCTTTCACATCCAAACAGACAAAATAGAAAAAAAGGAAAAAAAAACAAAAACAAAAAAACAACCACACAGACAACAAGAATATCAATAAAGCTTTCAGCAGAGAGAGACAACTTCAACGCCCTAGATAACAAGAAGAATCGGACATCAAGATGGGGAAATGAATCATCGATGCGTCGCTATAAACCAACACAAGTGCACCACATGCGCAACCAAAGGTAACTGTCCAACGCTACACTTTCGACACTAGGATGTTTTGCACCACCCCGTGACATGACCTCGAGATAGTAGGCCGTAGGGATGCGGCTACACAGAAATATCCGCAACCCGTCTATCCGCCCCGCCATAGGCGGTCATACGGGCAAGGTGGTTTCAATCTGTTATTTTTTGTGGGCAATTGCGAATTGGAGTTTGAGAAGGCGGTTTGAAACTATCCTGTCACCTAAAAATTTTAAATATTTTTTAATATGGATTTAAATTGATGGATTAAAAAACATAAGACTTAAACTCTCATTTGAGTTTTCAATACGTAAGTTTGAAAAAAAAAATTCCTTCTATGGGGCTTTTCATTTCATGTGCTTTTATTTTATGTATTTCGTTTTTATTCTGGTAATGATAATATATTCTTTTTCTTTTCTTTTTTTTTTTTTTTTCCCACTTTACATGAGGATTGACTATTAGAGACTTGAGTCTTTTGATAAGTTGCATACATACATACATATATATATATTTTTTCCTGTCATTTAGTTTTTCTTTTGTATCGAGAATCTTAGATATTTGATATATTCATTAAATATAACTAGTTGTAATTGTATACTATGGAGCAATTGAGAATTTCTTTTGTCAAAGTGCTCTGAAACTTAAGTAGACATCTATAAAATAGGGACAAATACCAAAACGCCCAACATACCAAAGCCGCTCCCCCACCCAAGTAGTAATATGGTTTGGAATTTTCATAACCTGTCAAGAAACAAAACCGTCTAAGTCGTCCAATAATCACCCAAATTGCCTGCCGTGCACCCCAAGATACTGGATAAGCGTTACGCTCTAAAGGCCACCAAAAACATATTCCAGCACGCCCCCAACCCATTCCGTCTCAAATTTAGCACATGTGCCTCAGAGCAGAAAAACCGCATCCAATACAAGTGTCTCGACCTCAACGTTGCAAGTTCATGGATACGAAATCACAAAATCAAGAGCCGCGCGCGCCCAAAAAACGATGCCAGGGCTGCAAGCCAAAGCACTCTCTCTCTCTCTCTCTCTCTCTCTCTCTCTCTTACTTGTCTCTAGGGCCAACTCTTGTCCACTAGTACTGCTAGGGTTTACATCCATATAGAATTCTCATAAATATATAAGTTGATCAAAAAGCTCTGGTTTATGTTCGATAGACAAATGTCAGATACAATTGTATAATGCGGCCAAAACTTCTGTACCATACCAGCTTGATTTTCACTTACAAACGACAACGTCCTATAGTATAGTACTTTAGCATCCAACCTGAGAATCACTTGCGGGCTTTATAATGCATTTATAAGTTCAAAATAAATTCCGAAAAAAAAAACATTAAAATAAACAACTAGCCTCCAGGTACTAGGATCGTGATTTACCCCCAGTATATCTTATGTTTTATGAACCACATTCAATTAAATACTTTGGGTCCGTTTGACAGAGCTTTTACTTTTACTTTTAGCTAGTAGAAAAAGAACAAACTATGGCTAGAACTGTTTGTAAACCAAAGAACTTATGAAGTTAAAATGAGTGTTAACGTTTTTTATTAAGTACTAAAAATGTTAATATGAACTTTATAATGTATAACTTAAATTTTTCTTTTTCATAATTTTTAAAATCTATGTAGAAGAACTTTTATTAGAAGTCACGTAATTTAACTTCAGGAAACTCTTCTGAAAATTGCATGCTTTTGAATCTAGGAAGTCAAAATAACCACTAGAAGACTCTGCCAAACAGGGGTTTAGCCACTTTTTTTATCAGCCAAGTAATGGTGTCGTTTCCGGTATCTTGCTTCTTTACCGTTTTCTTACTTTCTTGTCGTTTCTGAAGTTGCAGTCCATTAGTCGTTTCTGAGGTTGCTGTCGTCATTCATGGATATGTCGTTTCGCAATATTATTGTCGTTTTCACTTCTATTATTTTTCAACATCATGTCGTTTAATTTTTTTTGAATTTATGTCGTTTTCTTATATTGCAGTCGTTTTCCAATTAATATCATTGTATTCTTCATTTTATATAATTCGCTTTTACTACTTTTTTTTTTTTTTTTTTAATTTTGTTCTTCTATCGATAAAGTGGTTTTTTTTTTATTTTATTTTGTATTGTTTTTTTTTGTTTTGTTTTTTTTGTTTTGTTTTGTTTTGTTTTTGTTTTTGTTTTTATTTGGTTCTGATTGATAAGGTGTTTACCTGATTCTTTTCTTTTCTTTTTCTCTCAACATATCATTCCCAGTTTTTTTTTTAGGCATATGCCGCCTAATGTTGCCATTATTTTCGTTTTTAATAATATTGTTCTCGTTTTGATTTGGTTCAGTTTTCCAGTTATATGTTGGTATCTTTTCTTCTCAATCCTTGTCGTTTTCCTAATGATATCGTTTTCCAGATTCTCGTCGTTTTCAATAGTTTTAGTTTAGAGTTTCTTGAACCTTTCTTTTTCCTCTTTGGAATAATTAGTCCGTAAACCTTTTTTTTTTTTTTTTGTGATTTACTTGAATGTCAAAATTGAAGACTATGATTTAAAAAATGTCCATTTTTTTTCTTTAATTTACATGAATGTTTAAATTGATACTCACAAAGATCACATTATCCTTTTTCATTGAGAATTGAAAATAAACAAATAAAGAATTGATAAAAGAGGAAAGAAAAAATCTCAACAAAAAAAAAAAGTCAAACTAAGCAAATCTTTCATTCAAAAAATATATCATTTTACTTGATTTATTATAAATAAAAAAGGAACTTAATACATAAAAGTTGCATGGTATATGAAACATAATAATTATGACAAATAAATAGTCATTAAGATAAAGTTCACATCATATATAAAAAAAATTAAGCAGATATTGTTAAGAAATATTAAACACATTAAAAACCTAAAAAAAAAAAAACATCATAATAATATAATAATTATTATAAAGAAAAAAATCGTAATCAAATAACAGTATTATAAAGAAAAAAAAAAACCATGCACATTTAAAATGCATTATAATGATATAGTAATAATCATAAAAAAATAAGTAATTCAATATCACATTTGAATTTTAGAAACTAATTATTAAAACAATACCAATAATAATAGAAAAAAGAAATTGTCATATTTAAAAAAAGATTCGAAGAAATCTAAGTTATATGTTTATAAGAAAAACTAACCCATACTAACATACTAACAAATAATTATTATAATAAAAAACTAATAATTAAGATAAAGATACAAGAATAATAAACAAATAAGGAAAAAAAAATATATGAATCATAAAATGGGAAAATGATGTTGAATATAATAAAAGGGTAACATGGATATTATAAACGGTTGTTTCTTCAAAAGTGGATATTTATACAATGTTACTCAAAAAATGGACATGTTTTAAAATGAGGTCCTAAAAATAGACTTTTTGTGTAATTATTTCTCTCTCTTTTTTTAACAAAATTAATCCATGAACTCTATTGATTTCTCAATTTCAAATTTAGTCCCTCAATTACATTCCATCAAAAAAATAGACAAAAATGTCACCTGTTTTTGTAGTCTCGTTAATTTGCCCTTAAGTTAACTTTTTTCATACGTCCTTAAAAGTCCTGTGTCTCTAAAGTCCTTGAACTTGAATTAATTATGCCAAATTAAGGTTCCATTTGGAAGAACATACGGAGACAGAGTTTTAGAGATTGGGTTGGAAATCTATGCTATGAAATAGAAAATAATACAAAAATTTGATACGTGCTCAAAAAAAAAAAAAAAGCAAAATAAGTCATGTTTTCTTCCTCTTGTCATTATAACCATTTAAGATAAGAATCATCTTATTTTGATTTTAAACGAGAAAGTTGTGAAATTTTAAAATTTGAGTTTACTATAAACATTTGAAAATATGAATTGTAAAAAGTAGCTTTAAATTGAAAAAAAAAATGAAAAATGACATTTGGACATGAAGTTAGAGATGTGCCCCAAACGGATCCTAAAACATAGGGGATTGTTTTGAGGGGATAATTAGAGATGAAATTTTATAAATATTTTAATTAAAGATGAGTTAAGTTTTAAAAATATGCGTTTGATTAAATTAAAAAAAAAAACTGTTTGGAGTGAAATGTAAAATCTAAAAATGTATACGGAAAAAATAAATCAAGGGTTTGAGGTAGGTAAAAATCAATTTCCATGGCCAACTGATGATGTCGTTTTTTAGGCTTTTCCTTTCTATTCATGTTGTTAACTTCTTGGTGTCGTTTTTAGGTAATTGTCATGGGTTCTTTCTAGGCCAAATCCATAAATCTAGGCCCAACCCGCCCGCCATGTGCAAACTGGCCAGCTCATTTAATCCGGTTCATGTATTTAACAGATCTGTACGGACGAATAAGCTTGTCTAAAAATGTTTCCTTTTTCTTTTCAAGCAAAATTTGTTATTTCTTTTCCCACTGATAAATGTTTTTGATACTTATATGTCTCTCTCTTTTTTTTTTTTTTTTAATCTTTTATCTTATCTTAATCTTGATCTTATCTTAACTCTGATGTAATCTTAACATATATAAAAGAGTCAAAGACTCTTCTCTCCTTTTGCATTTTTGTTTGAATTACACTGACCCCCACATATGAAAATTCTTGACAGCTCCGATACTGATTTTAATCGCACCATAATTCCAATTCTTGAACACCAATTCATGTGAAAAATTAATTGGTGTGATAATGCTTTAAATATTTATTGATAAAAAATGAAAATTTATATGCCAAATAAGATGATATTCAAAAGTTAGAATTACAATTGATGTCTCTTGTATTTTCTTTGTTAATAAGGATGAACATGAAGTAGGCATATTATTCACGCTTTCACATTTTTGTTGATGAGAATTTCCCTCGTTCGCTGGCTTTCTGTAGGCACAAGAAAGAAAAATGTATATTGAATTTAGAAGGTAAATGCTTTCCAAATGAAATTTTCCAGTTATAATTCAACAACTAGCTAGTTTCTGAGCCGACCGAACAAGATTGAGAAAATTCGTGGAAGCAAAGTATATAAATAAAATTAAGTTACTTGCAATTCTTCTGTGTGTGCTAGTTTTTCCATATTCATGTATTAGTTATACTATTTTCCACAAATTTTTTGAGGTTAATTTGAATAAAATCACATGTGTCAAGTCCTAATTTAATTTTTGTTTTTAATGTGTTATTATTTGAATATTAGTGCTATATGTACTCCAGCTATTTTGTAAGTTGGCTAGGTTGACTTATGAACAAAGACAAAATAGAAACTTCTCTAATTTTGTTATGTTGACCCTTACGAAATTGCATATAATGCATATGTCAAAGGTAAGTGTATTTTGACTTTTGCCAAAATTGGGCAACAGTGACTATTTACAAGTTTCCTTTGAATGCATCTGAACCTGCCTAGAAACCTCCGTAGGTCTATTTTTCATTTTGAGTTTGTATTAACTTGAGTACAAGAGGAGAAATGTAGCTAAATTTATAATATTATATGATTCAGTTCTCTTGGATATGATACAGACGGGAATGGAAATTTTGAGGACATTATCGATCTTTTTTTTTTTATTCAGCAAAAAAAAAAATCATATTCTTTAAGCAAGAACGGCTTCCAAGTGGTGGCAAATTGATAAATGCTGTTTATTGAAAGAAAATTAAATTAACAAAATCAGAATCATTACAGATGATTAAAAGCAGATGGAACTTCGGGAAGGCTTAGGTCGAGACAAGAAAAAAGGCATTAATATTCGGTGTTTAACTTGATGTTATTCAAGTCAACTCAGAATGGAAGTTCGTTTTAAGCTCTAGAATTCAGTGCGGTCACGTTCAATTTCAAGATCTGTTAATTATTCTTGATAAATGGAGAAACTAAATTACAAAAGTCCCTGTAAATTTCATTAGATCTAGTCTCAATTTTTTAGTCTTTGGACCGTTCCCGACTCATGTGTTCTAAATTTTTGGCACTCAGTTCCACTCAACTTTAAAAATTCAAATGTATTGCCAACACCCTTGATCTATTACAAGCGTGGATTTAGATGGTGCCGAGTGGGGATTGTAGCCCCCATTATTATTATTTTTCTTTTAATTTTACCTTAAAATGTTTACAGTATTTCTGCTCTAACTACACTAAAAATTAAAAATCCCACAAAGTATCCACTAGAACTTTACTTTTAGTTTTTATACTTAATTTTAGGTTATTTATTGTTCTTAAAATATAAATATTAGTATACACACTCATTAAAATGCATGTCTGACTCCATCGCTATCATGAACGCATAACATATACAAAATATTGACAATATAGATCTTTACGAAGTTCGAAACTTTGGAGCGGTAATACACTTATATTTAATAATTGTACGATTCCTCTAAAGGAGATGGAGATTATATTTTTGGGCTCTTGGGACTGAACAAATCTAGTGCTCGAAGTGGGAAGGGATTGAAGTTGAGAAAATATGACAGTTCTTTAAGGTCCCGTTTGGTTCAACGGTTTAAACTGAAAATTTTCATCTTATTTTTTATCTTTTTCTGAAAAAGTTTTTTGTTTTTTCTAAAAAGTCAATAAAAATTACTATTGAAACTTAAAATTTCCAACTCAAACTGGTAAACTAAACGAAGCCTAAAGGCTCTTTCTTTGCAATTTTATTTTATTTTATTATTATTATTTTTTTGAACTTGGGCATAGGAGGATTCAGACTCTGCATCATATCGTGAAGTTGGGTGTGAAACTATCATTAAACGATATATAGCCACAAAATTTTTTTTTTTTTTTTTTGTTTAGCTTTTCTTATTTTGTGATGTTGTTTTCTATTTCTTTTTATTAATTTTTTGTGTACTCGATATATCACACCTTTCATCCTTTTTTTTTTTTTTTGGTCTTCTCCTATTGATAATTTTTTGCCTCTTAAGAAATTCTTTTTCTTCCTCTTTTTTAATATAGAGGCTTCCTTCTCCTTTTCAATTGGGGTTAGTTTTCCTTTTGAAGTTCACGTTTTAGGCGACTTTTGCTGAAGCTAAAAATTGGAACTTGTTTTGAACATGATTCCTCTCAGTGGATAAAAACTTTAAGGCTACTTTCTCATATGTATACTATATATATTTGAACTTGAGATCATGGGATTCAAACTCTACAATTTTTAGTGAATTCAGTAATAGAATTAATGCTAAACTTAATTTCAAAGTTTCTCAAAATTCATACACTCAATTTCCTTGTTTGAATATTTCGCGATGAATCTTCCAATTAAGATTTTATTGAGGCCTCAATTTTTGAGTTGATTTTGTAAATTTATCCATCCCATGATTTATTTTCCTTCTTTGGAATGTTTATTTTTGTCCTCGGACGGTCTTTGTAGGCCTTTGGTCATTATTTAATGGAAGCTTATATGGTAAAACCTCTTATTTTGCGTCACAATAATTTTTTTAATTAGTCAATTAATTTTTTACTGATTTGATCTATGATTGTTTGTGTTAAAAACACAATCCATAACACAAAACTGTTTTAGTCATATATCTAATCGGTAAAAAATTAATCTAACAGCTAAAATAATGATTCTTTCCGATGGTGACTACAAAATAGAAGGTCCTACGGTAAAAACTTCCTTATCTTAATTTTCTTTTCCCTGTTGGATACTTATTATAAATAGCAATTTATTACGAGATAGAGCTCTTTGAGAAGTATCAATATTGCCAACCTAATTAGAATGTCTTAGATTATTAATTCTTGAGGATGGTTACCATCCGAAATCTTGGAAAAAAAAAACATTAATTATTAATACATGAACGTAGTTAAACTGGAGAAAAACAATAATTTGTAAACACTAATTTAAACATAAATGTTTAAAACTGTGGGCACCATTAAATGTTTGCAACAGCATAAAAATAAGCGGGAATTAGTTTAATTGCAAGTTGCAAGCTCTGCCTCTACAAAGTTTCACACATCACTCGGCGATGATCCTGCAACTTCTAACTAATTTTTCTTGAAATTCATTACTTGGGTGTCAAAAAAGAAAACTACATATGAACATGTTTTAAATGGAAAAAAAAAAAAAAAGGATAACCATGCATGTATAAGAACTTTGTTTTTCGCTTGATAGTATATTATCATTATCATTATAATTATTAATTCTCCTCTTAGTCAAACCACGTGTTTGGTTTTATCGGGTCTCTGTTCATACCTGATGATCTCCTTTTTTGGGATTTCACACCTTACTTTTTATATGTTGATATATATGGACTAACAAATTCTCCTTTTTTGTGGAAAAGCTAAAATACAAAGATATCCTCTTTCGGCAAGATTAGCTAGCTAATTACTTTATGTTAGAAAATAATGGAGTATAAACAAAGACCAAGTATGACATAAGAAAAATTACGACAACGGAAATACAACCTTAATTTGAATGAAACAATACAAAGAAGAAGATCGTTGAAGCACGTGTGACACGTTTTTCTTAAAATAGATTCATCGGAGGGAAGCAGACGACGGTAGTTTAGCACGATCGAAAATCGCATCTGGTGAAATTGAAACCAAAGCCTTCGCTCTATCGTCAAAAACTTAAAAAACCGACTACAAGAAGAAAAATGCTCAAGAACAAAGAAAACAAGAGAGAACAAAGAACTTGTGTTGTGTGTTCAAGTGTATGTTCAACATTCTTGTAGAGACCTCCTTTTATAGGCTTCAAAAAAAGGTGTTCCAAACCTAGATTGATGAGATTTTAATTCGAAATTAACCTTGGATTAATGTGAATAAAACCTTAGTTTATAAGCATTCATATTCAGATTAATTGTTTGATTAATTTTGGATTAATCATGCACAATACTCTTATTTAAAATACAGTGTATAACACAAAACTATTTTAGTCATATATCTAATCAGTAAAAAATTAATCTAACAGCTAAAATAATGATTCCTTCCGATGGTGACTACAAAATAGAAGGCCCTATGGTAAAAACTTCCTTATTTTAATTTTCTTTTCCCTGTTGGATACTTATTATGAATAGCAATTTATTATGAGATAGACCTCTTTGAGCAGTATCAATGTTGCCAACTTAATTACAACGTCTTAGATTATTAATTCTTGAGGATGGTTACAATCCGAAATCATAGAAAGAAAATACATTAATTGTTAATACATGAACGTAGTTAAACTGGAGAAAAATAATAATTTGTAAACATTAATTTAAACAGAAATGTTTAAAACTGTGGGCATCATTAAATGTTTGCAACAACATAAAAATAAGTGGGAATTAGTTTAATTGCAAGTTGCAAGCTCCGCCTCTACAAAGTTTCACACTTCACTCGGCGATGATCCTGCAACTTCTAACTAATATTTCTTGAAATTCATTACTTGGGTGTCAAGAAAGAAAACTATATATATAAACATGTTTTAAATGATTAAAAAAAAAAAGGATGACCATGCACGTATAAGAAGTTTGTTTTTCGCTTCATAGGATATTATTATTATTATTATAATTATTAATTCTCCTCATATCTTAGATCACAAATGAGAGATAAAGGTATAACCTAGTCAAACCACGTGTTTGGTTTTGTCGGGTCTCTGTTCATACCTGATGATCTTCTTTTTTGAAATTTCATACCTTACTTTTTAGACGTTGATATATATGGACAGACAAATTCTCCTTTTTGGTGGAAAAGCTAAAACAATGGACTCACAAAGATATCATCTTTCGCCAAGATTAGCTAGCTAATTACTTTATGTTAGAAAATAATGGAGTATAAATAACCAAGTATGATATAAGAAAAATTACAACAACCGAAATACAACCTTAATATGAATGAAACAACATAAAGAAGAAGATCGTCGAGGCACGTGTGACACGTTTCCCTTAAAATAAATTCGTCCCTTCGGTGAGTGTATGATGGTAGTTTAACACAATCGAAAACCGCTTCTGGTAAACTTGAAACCAAAGCCTTCGCTCTATCATCAAAAACTACAAAAACCGACTACAAGAGGAAAAATGCTCAAGAACAAAGAAAACAAGAGAGAACAAAAAACTTGTGTTGTGTGTTCAACATTTTTGTGGAGACCTCCTTTTATAGGCTTCAAGAAAAGGTATTACAAACTTGGATTGGTGAGATTTTAGTTCGAAATTAACCTTGGATTAATGTGAATAAAGCCTTAGGTTATAACCATTCATATTTACATTAATTGTTTGATTAATTTTGGATTAATCACGTACTAATACTCATATTAAAGCCCTTGAATATCACCTGATGGCTGTTGATATTCTGAATTTATTAAAAATAAATAAATTTGGATTTATTTTGAAAAGAGGAATATCAACAAATGACTATTGATATTATTAATTTATTAAAAAAAAATTTGTAAAACAAAGCCATAAAGAGGGCAAGCTCAAAGGATGGTGATTAGCACCACCGCCTTGCACGTGAGAGGGCCACTTGCGTACAACATCCTACCTAAGTCCACAAGTATAAATTCTTATAAAGTTCATCAAGTTTTTATACCTAAGCAATGCGGGACTTCACATTTATAAGCAATTTTTCTAACAAAGTTCTATTCTAATGGGCAAACTTCGAGTATCAATTTATTATTCACCCGGATACCATTTTAAGCATATGAAGATATGATTTCGATCTCTTCGCAACGGAAAATTGCAAATCTATCAAAACTCGTTACTTTTACTAGGTAGATCCCACTCAAATTTGGACATCAAAATGGCTCCTCAAAATGGTTTAAAAACCAATTTTCCAACACTTTCTTAGCATAATTAATTATGATTTAATTAACAGTTCTAACAGGAACAGATCAAAACTGAAATAATAATTAATTAAAGTACAGTATGTTTAATTTCCATTTAATTAATCTATTTACGGCCGCTTGTTACGATTACGAGTGTGTGTGTTTTGATTTGAGAGTCATGAAAGAAAAGAGTCACCATCTTTTGCCGTTTTTGTTGTATAATGGGTGCGTAATTTTATGTGTTCTCTAGAGCTTTTGTGGCTTCAACGTCAACGCACATGACCATTTGTATATTGGATTGTAATTTTTACATTTTCAGGAAAGTCAATCGCTTGCATTCACTTTAACTAATTTTGTGGTAATCTGAAACTCACCTAATAAAGCGTTACTCAAATTTCTGAGAATCTCGATACCCAGAAAAACTTATTAAAAAAAACTCAACCTATCAGTAATCAACTCCAAGACCATTGTTCACCACCACTACAGCAACCCGTGCTTGCCGCCACCTTGTTGGATGTAGCCGCCACCTCGCCGGAACTTTGTTGCAACCCCACCGGAGATCGTAGCTGCCCCACTACCCCGTGGCATCACCAATCTCTCCCACAACTTAAGACCTGCAGATCCGCCTCTCCACGCGGTCCCGAGCCCACCTTACAAAGGTCGCCATAATCACCCACGTCCAGTGTCGCTGCCCCCACCCCACAAAGGTCGCAATCACATCGCCCCTCATCGCAGCGTCGCCGCTCCCCGCCCTGCGAAATCCACGTCCGCTCATCCCAGTGCTGTTGGGTCATTCTGCCTTGTGAAGCCCAGCCCCATGCCCAGATCTGATAAGCTTGGAGAGGAGAGGAGAGGAGAGAGAGAGCGCGAGTGGAAGAAGGGGAAAGAGAAAGAGCAGACTTTTTTTTTTTTTTCAATTATTATTGTAATTTTTGTTTTCTTGTTCTGATTTTAAAATTTTATTTTTCAAAATACATTACAAGTTTAAATTAGTCTCTAAATAACATTAAAAAAACGTATATCCTCTAAAAACAAAAGTCTATAAAAAATATAAGGTGTTAAGGTGATAATTATCTAATTTAATATTCTTATAAAAATTTATCTAATTTAACAAGATTAATTTATTAGTTTTAAATTACTTAAATCAATTGATTTTATAAGAAAAGTATATTTATATTACTGTGTATAACAAAACACAACAAAATTATATTCATGGGAATGTGAGAAAAGATTATAGACGTAACCAAATGTGATGATTCATGATGCTTGGAAATCATATTAACCATTATCACTTTCCTAGTAATATGATTCTTACTAATTGCCGCATACCAAACGCCGTATTTTCATTTCTTTTTAATAAGGAAGAGTCATAGACCCCTTAGAAATGATTATATTTATATTTCAATTAATTAATTCTTTTCAATATACATAATGATTGGGAATTCTTTGTTCTAATTAGTAAGATGTCAAATACTATATCATATTAATCAGGTGATCAAAAATTACTCCCTCTCAAAAAGAAAAAAAACCCTCTCATAAAAACCTCGCAAGTGGAATATTTCTAGTGGAGTTAGATGAAAAGTGCAAAATTAGATTTGTGATAGAGTACATGTCGTATATAATTCAAGATAGAGAAGCCAAAATAAGACACGTCTAAGAATCAAGGAATGCATAGATTGCAAATGGAGTTTAATTTATCCTAATATGTATAAGACATGATAATTTACTAATTACTTTTAGATTACAAATAGAATTTATCTTAATATAATTTAACTACTTTTAAATATTTAAATTATTGATAATTTAAATGACACTTTGGTGGTGTCACAAAGCAATAAATATGGAAAAAAATTTTGTTGCCTCAAATTCTCTCTGGTCCATTAGTGGATAGTTTAAGAGTATTACAAAATCTGGGGCCCAGCAAAGTATCAATTTGCCCCCCTTTTCTCTTGGCTTAATTTGGTAATGGAAACTAAGGACTTCTGTGACGGAAAGTGAATAAATATATATTATAATACATATAAGATTTTTTTGGAATATAGTATGGATTATAATAAAGCCGTGCATGAAAACAAACAAAATAGCTTTTCCCATTTGTGGGAAAACCATGCAAACTATGATATAATATAATTTAAAACTAATATTTGGGGAGTTGTGACCGTTTCAAAATAAGGACCCAATATACCTGATTAATATAATAATATTGGAACTGTGAAACTAATAACGTGTTTGAAGGTTTTAATTTTGTGTACGATTTCACGCTAGGGAGTCAGAGGATTCAAGGCAGTTACTCACGTACTTTCTCTGGTCGTCCCGACCAACCACAAATTGTAGAATTCCCCCTTGAAATTCAAAAAACATATTCCTCAATGCATTTTAATCCTCTCCCCCATTACTCTACATATATATATATATATCAGAACAACAGAGCTTCTCAATCACACCTCTCATACAAATACAACACTAAAAACAAAAAGAAGGAAAAAAAAGCCCCTTTTTGAACAAAATCAAAGAAAATTATATATCACAATTGTGTCATAAAATACTAGCACCTCCTTGAAGCCATGCAACGTGCCATACCTGCCCTAGCTAAGAACCTTGCTCATGTCCCTAGAGTCCTAATTCGTCCCCAAACCCAAATCCAATCCATGAACATCTCTAGCCGTCCGGCGTGCGACGTATTCATAAACCACCGCGGAATTGACACGAAAAAGACCATCGCCGGATTGCTCTTTTACCATTTCACCAGGCTCCGGCTGAGGCCATTTCTAGACAGCAAGAACATGAAGGCCGGGGACAACTTGTACAACAAGATCGACACCGCGATCCGAGGCTGCAGGATCGGCATCGCGGTGTTCTCGCCCCGCTACTGCGAGTCCAAGTTCTGCCTCCATGAGCTGGCTCTTCTCATGGAGTCAAAAAAAAGAGTGATACCGATCTTCTGCGACGTGAAGCCGTCGGAGCTTAGGGTTACCGACGTCGTCAATGCGAGTTGTTCCGCGTCCGATGTCCAGCGGTACGAGGCCGCGCTTCAAGAAGCCAAATACACGGTTGGACTTACCTTCGACTGCCTTAAGGGTGCGTATTTTTTAAGTACATTTTCTTGACTTATTAAATATTTTCTTCTTTTTGAATTTGAATTTTTCTTCGTACTAGTCTTCTTATATTTTGTGTTTGCGTGCTTTTAGGGACTGGTCGGATTTCTTGCAAACTGCTTCTGATGCTGTTCTGGAGAACTTGATCGAGGTAGAAGGAGAAAAAGTATTGGACGAGATCAACATTAATCAGATCTACATGCCAAATGCTCAAAAGTAGTGGTTGTGAAAGTGTATATATATATATTTGACATATTTATATATACACACACGCACTGCTAGCTACTCTTCCCTCCAATTAATTCGGAAAAGGGATGAAGTGAATAATTAATTTATAATAATTCTTTTGTTAATTAAAATTCATTCATTTGTTTGTACACAGATTCTGTAAGTTGCTAACAAGTACAGGGAAAATGGTAAAATCATTCCTCCGTGTTGTAAAATTCTTAGTTTTATTTGCATATGTTTATTCAATTGTATTCTTTTTATATTTGGGGCAAAAAATAGTGTTGTATCAATGCAATAAGTTTCAGACATTCAGGGTTCAATTTCAATAGATTGTAAACTTCTGAGTCCTAGCAAATCATATTTTAATATATGCAGAATATACATATTTGAAGTTAGCACTTCCTATTCATTATTTTATATATAGATGTATACATACATATAAATATATATTTAGGTTCTTTCTGTACATGTTCTTCCTTTAATTATTTCACTTAGAGTTGAAATATCAGAAATTGTTTTTTAATAAAAGACGAGAGTAGGCAAATAACTGAGAGATCTAAAACACATTCCAACAAAATTCATAAGATCAGTAAAGTTATCATATCTTATACATGTGATCAAAGGTTCTTGGACTTAATTTTAAGGATCTAGCATGAACTTTTAAGGATATACTATGATCATAACAGGGAAAGCTTCTTAATATATTTATTTTTCCAATTCACACCACACAAGATTTTATTTTTCTTATGAATCAGTTGTTACCAGTAATCCGGAGAGAGCTATACAAATTGAGGCAACAAGTTAATAATCAGAAATTAATACTCTTTTTTTTTCTTCTGTATGTGGTAATTATTATATCATATAAACAACATATATAGTGCATTACGTGAATTGTAAGCTGATTAAGAATAGGGCTTGTTAAATGTTGTCCATGGGTGCGAGGGGAGGGGGTCGAAACTGAGTTTGTGTAGAATTTCTCAGATTCGAATCTGATCAGATCTGTTAAATAAATGAAAGCCATTAACGCCAAACCGTAAATTAAAAAAAGAAAGTTGTCTATAAAAGAAACTGCTGTCCAACTTCCATGCAATTTTAAAGAAGGTTTATATATCAATATTTTATTTTTCTACGTCCGTCAACGGCTGTACATAATATATTCAGCAAAAAAAAAAAAAAAAAGGGGCAAAAAATATTTGTACAGTCTTGCAGCATGAGCATGTTCTATTCAGCTTGAAAACGATTGTAGTTATTTGGAATTGGGACTTGGAAGGAGTCAAACACTAGAAGAAACAAAATTATAGAAAGGCCAAAATACCATTTCTTCTTTAATATATAACCATATAGCAAATTGAGAATTTGAATTGAATAATGCATATTCAAAGTAAAGTATTAGATGTTATACACATCTAATATATATTAATGGACTGAAATTTGATTTTAATTTAATGAATCCCATCTTAATTTGTGATCACCAGTTACTAAATATATTTACGATCACTTTGTTAATATAGAACGAATAGCTTCATAACAAATTTTAGATTTACATTTTTTTTTTCTTTTACCATACCCATAGTAGAAATTAAAGCCTCCACTTAAATTTATTAATTTTGGATTTAAATGACTAATTAATGAGAGATATTAAAGTCGTCAGCAGTACGTAATATCTTTGAAAAGTACTTGACAGCGCTTCCTTGCCCTTAAAATTTTCCACTAATTAATTATTATATATACCTTTTGTGCTACTGTAATATAATACATATATATGGTAAAGAGGAATTTCAGACAATGACCGGAAATAAAGTAGCTACCTGTGGGGTTTTGTTTTGTTCTTTTTTTTTTTTTTTTTTAATTTTTATTTTATGTGGATCTTCTGACAAGTAGATTTGTTTTACATTGAAAAAGCAAAATAGAATATTCTTTTAATCATCGTCGTCCCTTTCTTTTGGGGCGCGCGGTGTTCAACATAGATTTTTCTGCAAGCAATGAAGCCAAGGAATTTTAATCGAAATTTCGGAGATATGTACAATATTGGCATAACATTGTAAAGTATGACATTGAATATTCTTTTAATGTTCTGTTGACTCCACCAACATAACATTTTATTAGTAAATCTCAGATTCAATAACAAATACACAGCAAAAGGAATACCTATATTTAATATATATATATTGATCATTAAAGTATAAAATATGAGCCAGGCATTATACTTATTATATGCTGTGGAAAAGCTTTTGAAAATGGCTGGAAAAAGATCTGAAAAGCTGAACTAAGAGAATTAAAAGAAACAACCTACTTAAATTTCGTGCAATAAGATCGGCCTGATCCTGATTTTACATCGAATTTCGTCGCAATTTCCTGTTGACAATTTGTTCGAGCTTATTATTAATGTTAGATATATTGTCTTCTCTACTAGTAATTAGGAGTGATTTTCCCACCACTACTGGCAACTACTAATACATAGTAGATGCGTACAAGCAAAATAAACCGCCAAATTAATCTTGCCACCCAGCCGCCGCCGAACTAAGAAAATTGTGCGAAAAACCTTTACATTCGATGATATATATACATGTGTGTTTGAGTGTGTGTATATCCACTTTCTGGAAATTTAGTGCATTTTCGTCTAAATCTCGCCGACCCAAAAAGAATAGGAAAATTCTGAATAATTCACCCACCCCTCTTGGTTTTTGTTGATTTTGTTACGTGCGACATGCATAAATATGCTATATATTTATATATTGGATGTACACGTATATCTACGAATAGATCGATCGTATGAGTCAGCGTAGAATACGCCAAGTATATTACATAGGAAATATAACTAGATTTGACTGTTGCAATTGTAAGCACGACTATTATCAGACGTTTAAAAAAAAAAAAAAAGGTTAAATTTTTGGTTAAAGAGAAAGAAAGGGAGAATTGGAAAAGGAATATTATTTATAAATAAAAGAAGTAAAAAAAAAAAAAAAAAACTACAATCAATAAAAAAATCTTGTCGCAGTGGACTGGAAATCCCCATCAAGCCCAAAAACAACCACACTAAAGAAATATTTTTTTTTATATATTTACAGAGAAAGGAGGGGTATCATTCTCATCCTCATTGTTATAATAAAACATTCCAGACAAAAGGACAAAACCAGACTCAATTTTACTAGAAAAATAGATCTAGTTTTATGCAAATTATCTTGGGTCCAACACCATATAATATATTAGTTACAAAAGAGACGTTGAGGAGTAACAAATATGAGAATATCTCTAACAGATGCGAGTATGAAAGACATTCTTATTGTTACAAGATTGCATTTGTGGTGACTTAAAAAAGAAATGCTCATTTAGATATTGTCAATAAACACATCAATAGTTATTTAACATTCTTTGTGCTCAGAAAACTCAGAGGCTCCATTTGGTTACAACTTGGAGGGAGAAAATGATAGAATGGTGAATAAGGTATGAGAGAAGAGGAGTGTAAAAGAAGGGAATGATTGTTAAAATAGTTTGGTTTGATAGGAATGAAAGAAAATTACCGTCCGTTATTTTATTTAGTATTAGAAGGAAATGATAAGGAAAAGATTTCAGGGTTGTTTGGTGAATGAGTTTAGTTTAAGATTTTTAAATTTTAATAGTAATTTTTGTTAATTTTTCAGAAAATGTAAAAAATTTTCAGAAAAAACAAAAAAAAATTTAACTTAAAGTTAAACTTACTCCTCAAACACCCCCTCAATTTTACTTGTAAAATTATTAATATATTCTTATAAAGTGTTTTATAAATTTTTATATTGACGAAGATAAATAATAAAATTTTTAAAAAAAATTGGGGGAGTTTGGTGGAGTAGTTTGAGTTGAGATTTTTAAGTTGGAATAGTAAATTTTTTTGAATTTTCAGAAAAGACAAAAAACTTTTTGGGAAAAAGACAAAAAAAAGTTTGAGTTGAGTTGAGTTGAGTTGAGTTGGTTTGCCAAAGAGGGCAAAATTTAATTTTTTCTTTCATTCCATCCCAATCTAATCAAATTTGAAAGGATTGTTTTTTGTGGGCCCTAAGGATTCACAATCCCCAATTGCTTTCCCTCCTCTCCCTTTCCACACAGCCAAACAATTTTATTTTTCACTTTTCACACCCCAATCGCCCCAACTAGACACAGCCAAAAATTCATGTACTACACAGTGATAATGATGCTAAAGTAATAATAATAATAATAATAATGATAATAATAATAATAACGTGGTGAAGATAAAAACAAAAACAAAAAATAATGAGAGGAAAAAAAAAAATCTAGGCTAGCATTAATAGCAGATTCCTTCCTAGATCTTGTCCACCCAACAAACAGCCATAGTTGTACTCAACAGGGTCCAATCCACAGTTTTTATTTTTCCATTTCTCCCATTCCATTTTTCCCCTTCAAATGCTCTGTTCTCTTCCAATCTCATCTTTGCCTCAGATCAAAATTAAAGCTCCTTCAGAGTCGCGCTTTTCTATTATTAGTTCTTTATTATTATTATTATTTTTATTTTTATTATTTTGAACTTATTTTTAACGACAAATGGATTATAAAGAAATCTGTATTTGCGTCTCTGTTTTTGCCATTCTGTGTACTGTAACAGAGGCTTTGAACTTGAGCTCCAATTCCCAGATTCAAGACTACACTCAGTTTCTCATTTCCAATGGAGTAGCCCACACTCCTCCAATGGGGTTTGTCACCTGAATCCTAAATTATTATTATTATTATTTTTTTTTATTTCTTTATTCTAATTTTTTTTGGGGAAATTTTTGGATTTGAATATTGCAGTTGGAACAACTGGAACCGCTTTCAGTGTAATGTAGACGAGTGGACCGTGAAGACGACTGGTAACCATCTAAAATCTTCAAAAAGTTTAGTTCTTTAATTTTTAATCCCGTGATTTTGTCGCTTTTTAAAATGGTGTAAAAGATTCAACAAAAAAAAAAAAAAAAAGAAAAGAAAAAACAGAGAGAGAAAGAGCTTCTGTTCAACATTATACTTTCTTTAAGTTATTTATAAATGTCGTTTTTCCTCTTTATTTGATGGACAATATAATATTAACATTATTCATGACATTATTGTTACACCAAACATTTTAAGTTTCCACTTCAATGATTGACTTTGAATCTTTTTCAAGGAATGCCCTGTTGATTCAAAGTATTGTAGGTAGGGCGTCACATAATATATGTTAATCACACTACTTTCCAATTATGAAAAGGGATTTTTTCGTTAATTAGTTGATTAAGTTAATTACAACAGAAGTTTCAAATAAAAAGAGTATTACGTACTAGAAACTAGACCGTGTTTCGCTTGACCGGAGAAAAGGTAAAAAAGTTCTTTACTTGGTTTCGCTGAAGCGAATGAGTCCAACCCTTGGAACATTAAGCCGACAGAAGAACAGAGACACGGAGAGAGAGACAGAGGAGAGAGAGAGAGAGTGAGAGAGGGGTGGGAAACAGTCAAAATTGTTATGGTCCTTGCTGAGACTGTCCGATAATATGCATTATTTAGGATCTGTCTGGGGATATCTAAATACCACAATATCGTATTTTAAAGGTTAGATTGAAGATGTCTATTTTAGGGAAAAGTTTTTAAAAAAATTATGTGATATAATTACTAGTACAAAAATTTAAAATATATAAGAAAAAAAATATAAAATGAATATTGTCTTATCCATCTTGTCGTTATGATTATTTAGACATAAAAATCATTACATTTCAATTTGAAATAAGAAAGTTATGAATTTTTAAAATTTAAGTTTTTTAAAAATAAAAAATACAAAAAATTTAATATAAAATTGATATTTTGAAATCTGAATAGTATTTAAGTATCCGAACACAACACCCAAACGGATCCAAAATTTCATATGCCCAAAAATAAAATGCTTAAGGGGATGATTGTGTGATCTCAATTAGCCGAGATGGATGGGTGGGCCCACCTTCTTGGGTGGACATAGATCAACCTCGCAATGCCAAATAGCTCAGTTTATGAGCCGATAAAATGTTATATTATTAGGCATTATATAGTACCTTTTTTTTTTTTTTTTTTAATCTAAGGAAAGAAAAGCTATTAGTTGTTTGGTTATTTGAAAACATAAGATATTGTAATGTTTGGTACTGGTAAAAAGTAGTGGAGGGAATTTTTTTTAATAGAAAAACTAGATTTATACGTTATTTGTTTCGTAAGAGAAAAAAATGAAGAGATTATTGAATTTACTGAGTCTTATCATTTTGAATCTTTTAAAAAAATGGAGGGATGTTGACAGGAGATGATATTACACTAGTCTAAGTAGGTAATATATTTTTTATCCTACTTTTGAAGCTATGAGTTAACATTAATTAATTGTATAGGCATTAAATTAATCGTCACTTTTTTTTTTCCTCGAAAGCCTATCATATTGTGGTTGCAGGCATAATAGATTAGTAATACCACAACTTACTCTATTTAAAGGTGTAGAGTTCGAATCACCCTTTAAGTTTTTTTTTTTAGGTCAATTATATTTAATTACTTACCTAGATAGGTACATTACCCTTTTGTCCTTCTTTTAAAATAATTTTTTTAATTATTTTAAAATTAAATTAACATTAAACAATTGATAAAATAGTTATTTAATTAATCACCACTTTTCTTTTGTCCTACCAAACCAAATAAAATGAAAGAAAACCAAGTTCATTTCTGTCATTCATACTTTCTATCTCTTGTATGTTCTCCCTCCTGTTTCCTTTCCCTCCTACCAAATGGACCGTAAAGATATGTTTTTCAGCTCATAATAAACGTAATGAGAAAGGGAATGAGTGTATAAGTAAAAGAAAAGAATAAAAATGGACATTATCAATTCTGCTTCTAGTGTAAATTAAACTTAAGAATCTAGTATAAGTAATAACGTCTTTTTACAAAATTATATGGTTCGACAGATAACATGTAAGCTTATTTAGATATTTAAGTACATTCCACATTCATTTCTTTAAAAGAAATTCAATATTGAAGGGTACAAATTTACAATCCATTTTTCTTGCTCGGTTCACTAAACTACCATTCTAAATTTGCAAGTAAACACATAGTTAAATGAGAAAGATCGAGAAACATTCGAATTTTTTCTTTCCGTTTCATGTGAAGTAAAAGTATAGCTTGGTAGTGAGGTTTAAGGAATTGTAATGATGTCGTTTTGGTTGAATTCACGTGACAGCGGATGCCCTTATCTCAACTGGCTTGGCCGCACTTGGATACAAATATGTAAACATAGGTGATTTTTGACTTGTTACATTTTTATTTTAGCAAAACTTAACCTTTCATTATTATTATTATTATTATTATTATTTTCCCCTAAACATGGACTAAGATCAATATGTTATGTGAAACAGATGATTGCTGGGGTGAAACGAACAGAGATGAGAGGGGTCATCTAAGAGCAAAATCTTCTACTTTTCCTTCTGGAATCAAGGCCCTGGCAGATTATGTTCATTCAAAAGGCTTAAAACTCGGCATATATTCCGATGCCGGGTGAATACAAAATTCCCTCTTGCGCTTTTTTTTTTTTGTTGGTAAGACATATGATTGGAACTGTCTGTTAAATTTTCTGTCTTCGTATTCTCTAGTTATTGGACATGCAGCAAGACAATGCCTGGCTCACTTGGGCATGAAGATCAAGATGCAAGAACGTTCGCCGAATGGGTCAGTACTACGTTGCTCGTCATGATTTCAAATCATCCAAAAGAACTAAAGGAAAATAAAAAAAAAAAAAAAAAGTTTGATTGCCCTCTAGTTTTGATTAACGATGAGTAAAACATGGTTTTGTATGGTATTAATTTCGTTACAGGGCGTGGATTACTTGAAGTATGATAATTGCTACCATGATGGTTCTAAGCCTCAAGCCAGGTTACACTTCTTTTTTTTTTTTTTTTAATAATTTACTTAATGGCAATGTACATAATTAAATTATAAGTGATTTTTCGATTTTACAACTTCTAAGATATAAAATGTGGTCCTTTCGTATTCAACAGATATGCTAGGATGAGTTATGCATTGCAGAAGGTTGGCCGGCCAATCCTCTACTCCATATGCGAATGGCAAGTTAGTTTGCACCTTCAGCTTACTGTGATGCATAATTGATAAGAGAGCGAAACCGGAATTAAGAGAGACTAAACATATTCCAACTATGTTGACACCTCTATTACCTTTGTCTCTTTTCACATTCCCTGCTCAAATATTTTGAAACAAAAAAAGAAAAATGAAAATATGACGAGTCTAAAAGAGAAAAAGAAGAACAAGCCACAACATTAGCAACAAAGATTGGAGTGTTGGTAGGTCTTATTTATGCGAAGGTTTGTTTATGCCAATCTAGTACTCAAAACGAACTGTAAGTAATATGGTTTATAGTTTATGATAAAGTCTAAGAGGTTTTAATAGAGTGGTTAATAAAATCACACAGGGGACAAGAGTATCCCGCCACATGGGCTGGTCGCTATGGGAATGCTTGGAGGACCACAGGAGACATAAAAGACTCTTGGGACAGGTCCAAATTGCATCATTTTTTCGCCTAGAATGATCTTAAAAAAAATCAAATTCATGACTCCTAACAATTGAGCCAGTTATTATTGTTATTATTATTTAATTTCAGTATCACGTCAATTGCGGATGAGAACAACATTTGGGGAAGATATGCAGGACCTGGAAGGTGGAATGGTAATCTCCGAATCTCCGGTGTTTGCATTTTGTTATGTCCTGCCCTGTTTCTGTTCTGTTTCAATAGATCACATGGAGAAAGATACTAAAAGTTTTGAGTTGTGATTTTCATTAGATCCTGATATGTTGGAAGTGGGCAATGGAGGGATGAGTCTGGAAGAGTACAGATCTCATTTTAGTATCTGGGCTGCTATGAAAGTGTGTTCTCACATTGATCTTGGAATTTCTGTTATTTTTGTCTCTCTGATGCACTTACCAATCTATATATATAAATATATATATATATATATGTATGTATATTCCATTTTGACATAGGCTCCTTTGCTTATTGGATGTGATGTCCGATCTGTCAACAAAAAAACTCTTGAAATCATTGGAAACAAGGAGGTGATCGACATTAATCAGGATCCATTGGGAGTTCAAGCAAGGAAGATACGGTCGAAAAGTGGCCTAGAAGTATGTTTCTTTTTCTTTTTTCCTTTTTTTTTTTTTTCAAATATATGTGAAAAAAAAAAAAACCATAATTGATCTCGTAATGTTATTGACCGTAAGATCGCATAAAGCTCACGACAGACTTGGGAAAAAAAAAAAAAAAAAAAAAAGGGAAATGAGATTAGACAGGGTTGATGAAGATATGACTTTCATTTTGACAAAATTAACAAAGAAAAATTTGTCGGTTTAGAAATACTAATAACGTACTAGTAGGGTTTTCCTTTTCAAAAAAGAAACAAAAAAAAAAAAAAAAAAAAAAAAATCAATCTCGTATTGTTGAATCCTTATTCCAATCTGAAATTAGTCTTTTTTTGGGGGGTCACGATGTAAATTGCAATGCAGGTCTGGGCCGGGCCATTATCAAGAAAAAGAGTAGTGGTAGTGTTTTGGAACAGAGCCAGCTCATGGACTGCTATATCAGTGGGATGGAGGGAAATTGGACTTTCAGCATTTACCCCTGTTGTTGTTAGAGATTTGTGGGCGGTACGTTATATACATTCATACATACATACATATACATATATATATATTCTTTTTATAGTTGAACTATATATAGAAGTATAATATAGATGTATGTGATTAAAAGTTTTCGTGAAATCCAACTAATACAATAATCATAATTATTTCTGGTGTTTGGCAGCATTCATTTGTGTCAAGGAACCTGCGTTCTCGATTGAGCGCATATGTTGCTCCTCATGGTTGTAAGATGTACATCCTTACCCCATACTAGCTCGAAGTGAAGGGGGTTTTTTTTTTTCCCTCTTCTTAACTTACTTATTATCATTTTATGCTGAAAGCAGCATATATATCTATATATAAATATGTGTGTGAAGATATCGTATAATTAATTGTAACTTGAATTCCCCTTGGATTATATTGTATCAATTAATTTCGATATGAGTGTGTTAGTACCATAGACTGATTAATCGGTTGATTTTGAGGATCCCAATGCTTGATAAAATTGGTGTCCAACCCTATATCCTAATAAAATGGTGACATTTTTGTTAGATAGGTGATTTGCTGGCTATTTAACATAGATTATTTAGGATTTAAAAATAATATAATTTTTGTGTGGGATTTATACGTATGCCTAGACACAATCGGTAGATTGATTTTTAATAAAAAGAAAAAAAGAAAAGAAAAATAGATGGGAAGAAAGTACCTAAATGAAACAAATTTGTACCAGGATATCTGCAGTAGCCCATCAGTTACCAAGGGTATACTACTGGTAATCCAATGATTTTAGAAATGCTGGTTAGCTCTTACTCATCGGAAAAAATAAGTAAAAAAAAAAAAAAAAAAACACACACACACACACACGCACACAAATAAAAAAAAATAAGAGAAAATTACCCAAACAGCCTTTTTTTTTTTTCATCAATTGATCAAATAACACAAAATTTTCCCTCTTTACCAGTATGACAGAAACTTTATTTATTTTTTATTAAATACAGTAAACTTAAATCAAACTTTTTTTAGGGGATAAATTAAACGTAATTAAGTATGATACGGTGCTATTTTAACTTGGGAACAATTGATAAAAAAAAAAATTTAATTTGTTCATTATTTTATTATTATTTTCTAATGGAAGTAATCGGTATAAGTTTTAGTGATCCTCCATTTTCTGTATTTTCTTTTTGTCTACCTTCTTTTGTCGAAAGCCAAAAAAATACTTTGACCCAAAGTCATTAATCTTTTAGAGATTCTCCATGTGCTTCATGCACAATTTCTGCATCCATGAACCCTCGTAATCATAGAGTCTGTTCTGAACCACGTTGTCGTACAAAAAACAATGATTCTGTTTAATTGCCCATAAGGCCATAACTAAAGCATGGACAATCTTTAATTAGGCAGCCGAAATCAGTTGTTGGTTGTCAATATAGCTTAACAGTAATTATATATCTAACTTTACTATAGCAAATGGAGTTTGAATCCCGACCCCACATTCCTAAGTTAAAAAAAAAAAACGCAAACCAACATTTAGCCCGTACGTTATATCAAAATTAAAAATTCTAAAATTATAGCTAAAACTCTTTGAGAAATCATAATAGGGGTCCTAAATCAAACTATTTATATAAGATACCATGTATTTTGAACACTTTCCAATAGGGTACTTTCAGCTATATATGTGTTATTAAGGTTTTAAAAAGCTATTTAATATATATTGTATCTTGGGTTTATAAAGAATATAACACTTTCAATATTTATATAGAAAATTAGTTTGGATGACCTTTTTTTGTCATTTAATCTAATAACTCGCCCAACTTTTTTTTATTTAGCAAGATGGTCATTTGTTATTTTTCGAGATTTGGTCAATCAATCATTGATTGATCAATAATTGATTGTAAAATTTAGTGATTTACTTTATAGTCAATTAACCAAATTAACTATATAAGTTAATCATTGATTGATCATTCAAAAAAATTAATTGACCATTTTAGGGGGAAAAAAGGGAGGGGGTTTTTTAACTAATTTTTAAGAACTTAGGTTATTTATTAAAAAAAATTCTTTAAAAAAGGACTATTTAGCTATAAATCCCTATTTATATCTCAAAATCTTAAATCTATTAAATTTATACTCTTTTTTTGTCAATTAATTTTACCTTTCGAATCGATGACTTTGCTCTACGAAGCTAAATTATAAACATGCAATCGGGCATAAATTAGGCGTTCTCTTTAAGAAAGGAAAAAAAAAAAAAAAACAATGTTCATATTTTCAAGAAAAGTTACAAAAAGGAAAATTCGTCAAGTAATTTTTTATTACTGGTTTATCATGACCTATAAAAGGATTAATTCTTCAATGCCAGGATACAATCAATTGTTCAATTGTTCACCAACAAAAAAAAGTTGTAAGATTGACGTGAATTTGAAATTTAAAGGTAAATTTTGAGGATATCCATAATAAAAGGGAGGAAAGCACCTAAATAACACAAATTTAAAGATTATAATGCCATAAAATTTGATGCTAGATCAATATGACATAAAATAAAACCAAAATTTTCATTATGTTAGTCAAGATGAGGAATTTATATCAAATTGTTCGATGGCCGAAACATAAGTGACTATTTGGATAATTTTCTCTAATAAAAATAACTTTTTTTATACTAAAAAAAAAAAAGCATTATTTTTAACTTATCCTTTAAATCGCATTTTTTTACAAGTGAAATTTAAATAGCTCCCTTTTTTTTTTTTTTTTTAAAGCAATATCACTGTCTTCGTTATCTTTTCAATTATAACGCTAATTATCCTTTAAATTGCGTTCTTTTTACAAGAGAGATATAAAATAGCATCAATAAATGGACGTTGCATTAGCATTATCATTGAAAAGTTAACGGAGACATTGATATTGCTTTAAAAAAAAACAAAAAAAACAAAACACGAAGACCATGTGTGTAATTGCTGATATTTTTAATGGTTTCTGTCATTAAACGAAAATTGATACATATTTATATAACTTAATAGACAGCTGATAAGGTGCGTGTCTAAATAGAAATAACACTTAGCCAAGCTCTCTTATTATACCATGAATTCCTCGTGATTAAAATACAACATTATCAGTCTTCTGATTATATTGAAAAAGAAGAAATATTGTAGTTACTGGTATAATTCAATAGTAATTTTTTATTCGATTATAGGTTATGTATAGTTTAAATCTTTCAACACCCACACTTAAAAACAAAGAAAAAGAAGAAAAGTAGGAAATTCAAATTACATGTACAGTAATCAGTGATGTAGCGAATTTTTTTTTTTTGAACTTAGGGATTTGGGGATTCGAACTCAATGGTTCCGTTTGGAAAATCTTTTCAAATTTAAAATTTTCATTTTAAATTTTATCTTTTTCTGAAAAAGTTTTTTGTCTTTTCTGAAAAAGTTTTTGTCTTTTTTGAAAAGTCAAGACAAATTTACTATTCAAACTTAAAATTTCTAATTCAAACTCATTCACCAAACGGACCCTATACTCTGTGGTAAAGTCAAATGTACTATTACTGTTAGATTATGTCTGCAACCATGTGATGTAACGAAATTCAATTGAGAGAAAAAAGAAAAGAGAGAAAATTTTGGCTTTGTTTGGTAACAAAGTTTAACTCCAACTAAACTATACTTTTTCATTTTAATTTTTATCTTTTTCTGAAAAGTTAACAAAGTTTATAACTACTTTTTAAAAAGTCAACTTAACTTAAACTTAAAAATTTCATCTCAATTCAAACTCAATTTATTTACCAAACGGACCTTTTAATTAATGGGCAAGGCCTTAATTAAAAATGAAGTTTAAGAAATTATATTCTCTTCTAATTAACTCCCTTTTTAAGTTTTGTGTCCTCTTTTAGAACTGTGTCCTTTTAAATTTGACTTCGATGAAGGACAAGGAGTATGAATATAAAAGTGTGCGTTTAAGAAGTGACATAATAGGCATGCCCTTTTACCATGGCTAGGGGGGCATATTCATTTAGTCAGCCAAAATAAATGGCCGTGATTTATCATTAAATTTTTGCTTCCCGAAGCAACTTTTCCTGGACATTAGCCCTCACATGCACAGTAGTGAATTTTAATAAATGGCCCTCACATGCACAAATCTCATCTTTCTACTTATAAAACGATTCAATCAATTCATCTATAAAAATCTGAACAGAGCATTTTAGTCTCTAAAAAAATTATTGACAAATGATATTATGGGCAATATACACTAATTAGATAAATAATTGTTCGTTTATTCTTTCACCCTTTTAGCCCTCTTATCAAACATCTTAAATGATTCTTATAATACTCTTCATCTTTCTAACGCTTCTCATATTTCTTACCCACTACCCTCCAACCAAATGTAATTGCCAAAATAATAATAATAATAAAAATAATAATAACATGGAATCCTATGTAAATTATAACATTTTAATTTTTTAAATATAAATTATTATTTTAAAAAAGGAGAAATTAATGTGCACTATATTATTGAATCAATATCCAAAGGATTTTCAAAATACAAATTGATGAGCTAGGTAGAACATCTATCGACAAAATCCAAATCACTAATCCCTTCAATATCTTATAAATGTCTGCACATGTTATTTTCAAAGTAGAAAGAATCTGAGCACTAATTTAAAGATAGTATGAGTGTGAATTGAGAGCCACAAGAATTACAAAATGAAAAAATGAAAAAAGTGGGGATATATAATGATCGTCCTTTGTGTTTTGAATAGTGAGTTGGTGATGAGTGTTTTGAATGTGAACAAATAAAAGAAAAAGGACAAAAAAGCTCCAGTGGTACGAGGTAGACTCCAATTAAAGGTCCAATCGATTAAGTACTTTCTAATTTAATTGACAAGATTATATCCTCTACATATCAAAGTGCGTGTAGAAATGTCAATCGTTTCATATATTTATCTTTGTGTCTTTTTCCCACAATTAATAATTCAGCCCACATGAGCATTGTTGTTGAGCCAGCTGTGGTGGGTGTCGAGGGCAGGGAGCGTCTCCCCATCTTCTTGTGTGACATGCATATTCAACATGACACTCATTGTTTCTACGTCTTTCTCGTGTTACAAGCCTTGTTTCGCGTCATAATTTGCTTGAAGCTCTTTTTAACCTTTAAGTTAGACTAATTGTATGACACGCATTTTATGCTTATAGAATCTACAAGCAAAGTAATAATAATAAAAAAATTCATATGGCTATTATTTGGCATCATCACGTGACGATGACGTGACGATCACGTGATAAAAAAAGAAGCCATAACTAAAAGAGCCAAATTGTTTCAAACTTATGACAAAAAGTCACTAAATATAGCTTCTAGAGGGGGGAAAAAGTTCTTTTAAAAAATTAAACCTTTTTCTGCTATATTTGATAAAGAGGGATGGAAAATAGATTAAGGAAGAGTAACATATCTAGTGGGAAAAATGAAAAAAGGAGGAAAATTTTCTTTAAAAAAAAAAAAAAAAAGAGAAGAGAAGATAACGTCTAATATTATATATTTTTAATTTTATCTCTGTATAAACTAGATGATAATAAGAGGATTAAGTTAAAATAGTTATTTTACAAATCACTTTTTTTTTTTTTGGAACTTTTTCTTCCTCTTTTCTTTTCAAAGTTGAAAGGATTAAAGTATGATAGGTTTTACAACTTCCTTTCTTTTGATTTTTCACTTTACCAAGCAAACATAATATTTACTTCTCCTTTCCAAATCCCTTTTCTAACTTCCTTCTTCTCCCTTTGTCAGTTGTCACTGTACCAAACGTTGGCTCAGGGGTGTTTGAAGAGTTGGTTCATTCCAACTCAAACCGTACTGTTTTTTGTCTTTTTCTCAAAAAGTTTTTTGTCTTTTCTGAAAATTCAAAAAAATTTACTATTACAACTAAAATATTTCAACTCAAACTAACCAACCAACCACCCCCTCAAACTTGTTTAAGAGATTTAGAAAATAGTAACATAAGAATTTTGTTAAAGGATTTTATTTATTTATTTTGTATCTATAGATCCGCTTTCAAAAATCATGTCCCCTTATAATTCCACAAAATACAGCCAAAAAATAAATAAATACAAATATTAATTAAACAGAGTTTCATACGCAATATCTCACTGAATAGATGATCAAATATATGCATGAACATAAAATGACCGTATGCCACTTCTGAAGCGTTACAAATCCTTTCTCTCACTTTCACACGGTTACACAATATCTGTGTGTGTACTTATAATCTCCTCGTCATTTAGTGTGTTCAAGAACATGCTTGCTTAATAGTCTTCTCTCTGTGCGCGCGCGCGTGTTTGTATATATATTTTCTAAAAGTGCTTTTTTTTTTTTTTTTTTTTTTTGAGGGACCCCAAGAGATCGTCTTTTTAATACACATATCTACATTTTGCAAAAACTTGTTGGAGGTTTTCTTAATTTGTTCTGTGGACAGTATGTCATTACTATATATAAAAAACCTGCACAATACTCGCTCTAAGCCAGAGATGACGAGGCCCAGCTAGAAATCTCATTAATTAAGGGGAAAAAAAAACACTGAGGCTTTATTTGATACATTAGTTTAACTCTAAATAAATTATATTTTTTGGTTGGATTTTTGTCTTTTTTCTGAAAAGTTGACAAAAATTATAACTAGTTTTTAAAAGGTTAACCAACTCCAACTTAAAAATTTTAACTCCAATTAACGATCTAAACATGTGTTAAATCTTAACAAGATCAAAATTATTTGTACTATTCTCCTATATATAATTTTCTTATTAAAGTTATATATAGATATATTCTGACTTTTTTATTATGAACTCTTTTAACTGTTACCCAGTCTAGAGATAGAGAGAGAACTTAATTATTAGAGGAGAAAGGGCCTTAAACGGACGAGGAAAACAAAAATTAATGTTTTAAATAGCAAGAAAAGTTTTTTTCTAAAGATAACACGTATTTTTGTTATTATTTTCTCTTGTATCAATGTCATCAGCTTTTCTAGTAATTGTAATTATTATCGACAAATAAATATTTAAGAATATCATTTCAAAAAAGAATTAGCCAGGCAATTATATACATATATGATCTCATGACTAACTAAGTAGCTACCGAAATTGTTTCGTATATGTATATTGTAAATAATGATTAATTTATAAATAATGTAACAGGTGAGCAAGGTTAATACAATAATAATGGTTGTAATATTAGTTCTTAATTTCCTTTCGAGCATCCTAATTAATATTAATGAAACTAAACAATAATCATCGAACTTTTTGAAGTACCATTGCACGTATATGTGCTGTCTTCATTCGGATGCACTTGCAAAAATTCACGTCATCTCCTCTCCACAAAAAGACAAATTTCAATGCATTTAACATTTTAGAGTATTCACACGTGCCACCCTCTCTCTGTCTATCCTCTGTGCACGTGTGAGAAAATCTGTTTTGGGCGGGCTCCATAAGAAAAGCATGACATCGAAAGCGTGAAGGCACCTCCAATCCAAAGTCCACACCCCCCCCCCCTCTTCCCCTCCAAAAACCCAACTTTCTGTAGGCCCCACCTTCGCATATCTATCTGTCTTTAATTTTATCTCAATTTTTTTTTAAAATATTTTTTTTAATGAAAAATCAACAAAAATTACTATTAAAATTTAAAAATTTCAACTCAAACTTATTAACAAACGGATCCTTAAATAATGTTTAACTATAATGTAGTATTATGTTATTTTAAAAAATTTTAAAAACTTTATAATATCCTCACTGGATTCAAATTTTCTATAATTTTTAGTTTATCAAATGATGTCTAAGGCTTTGTTTGATATCCGGATTTAATTCCAATTAAATTATATTTTTTTATCTTAATTTTTATCTTTTTTTTTTAAAAAGTCAATAAAGTTTATAACTAATTTTTAAAAGGTTAACTCAACTTAAACTTAAAAATTCTATCTCAACTCAAACTCAACTCATTCACCAAACGGATCCTAATTATAACCTAATATTATGCTATTTTAAAAATTTTATAATGCTTTATAATTATTTTTATTTTTTTCTTAAAATCTAACTTAATTAAAATGATATATTAAAATATATAATTAATCAGTTATCATTTGAAAAATTAGAGATTCGTCTCCCATTTTCCTTAGTCCATTTGTTCACAGCCACCACCCCTTTGTGGTCCCCGCCCATCGAATCCACGTGTCGACCATCCACCTCCACCACCACCACGCGTCGCGCGATCACGCCCCTTCCACCTCGCACCACTCGCTCTTTTATTATAGCTTGCTGCAAGTCCGTTTTCTGTAACTTTCACCAGAAAAGCTCCAAAAAATATACATATAAATATCTATTTCCTTGTGAATTTTCTTGATCTGATCGTCAAATGGAGAGCACAGATTCGTCATCGGGATCGCATTCTCAACACCCACAGCTCCCGCCGGGGTTCCGCTTCCACCCCACGGACGAAGAGCTCGTCGTTCACTATCTAAAGAGAAAAGCCGCCTCCGTCCCTCTCCCCGTCACCATCATCGCCGAAGTCGATTTGTACAAGTTTGATCCATGGGAGCTTCCAAGTATATATATATATATTTTGATACATATAAATATAAATATGTGTGTATATATCATTGGTTAACTTCTGATTAATTATATATATCTATGAGTTTTTGTTTTTGGGGGTTGTGTTCAGGTAAGGCGAGTTTTGGAGAGCAAGAGTGGTATTTTTTCAGTCCAAGAGATAGGAAGTATCCGAATGGGGCGAGGCCTAACAGAGCGGCGACTTCTGGGTATTGGAAAGCCACCGGCACGGACAAGCCGATCTTGACATCGAATGGAACTCACAAAGTTGGCGTGAAAAAGGCTCTTGTTTTCTACGGTGGGAAACCCCCGAAGGGAATTAAAACCAACTGGATTATGCATGAATATCGCCTCATCGACAACCACTTCAACACCAGTTCCAAGCTTCCCGATCATCTTTCTCCCACCAAGAAAGCCTCTCTCCGGGTACTTCACCAATTTCTATACCTAACCTCTGTTTTGACCGTGTTTTGATTCACTGTTCAGCCCTCTAATCTGAACGGCGATGTCTTTTGTTTCTGTACCAGCTGGATGATTGGGTCTTGTGCCGGATTTATAAGAAGAACAACGCCGCCCAAAGGCCTATGATTTCGGATCCAGAGAAGGATGATTCCATGGACGCCATGCTTACTATGCCAATTACCTGTCAGAATAATAACAACATTATCCCGAAACTACCCCCGCCGAAGCTCAGTAATTACACGGCCTTGCTCCAGAACGAAGCGAGTTTTTTCGATGAAATCTTGTCACCGGCTGATCATCATCAGCAGCAAGGCACGATGAAACGGCCGCCGCCTTCGCCGTTTTGGAACGAAGCTGCCGATCCGGCTGTGGGACCCGCCGGCGCCAAGCGGTTCCACGGCGACCTCAACAGCACTATTTCTACCGGTGGTGGTGGGACCGGCGCCGGTACCGAGATCAGTAACGACTCGTCGTTTGCGTCTATGTTGAGCCAGATCCCGCAGATTAATACGGCGGCGTTTCATCCGAACGCAGTGCTTCTGGGCTCGCAGTTTCAGCTTCAGAGCATGAACTGGAATTCGTAGAAGTCATGATTAGTTTTTTTTTTGGATGATGGGTATGAGTCAGATATATTGGTAGTGATTAGTTCTCTTTTGAGTGTAGCTACACACCATTAAAATTTACGTACAGGTAAGTTCTCATTATATATATATTTATACACACACACATATATAAATATCTATTTATGTTTTTACTAGTACTATAGATATCTCCTTTAGGATTGATTTGAAAAGAAATTACGTTATAATACATTATAATAGTTATATTGAATTCGGCTATTTGATTTTGTACGTAGAATTTGGACAGCAGAATTAAAAAAAAAAATTTAACCGCGCAATATATATATATATATGTATGTAATTTTCATTTGAGAAGAATATAATGGTTCCCGATCTGTCGAGTGAAAATTATTTAAATTATTAGCTAGCTAGATGCACGGAGATTAATGCTCAATTAGATTTAGAAGGACCTTAATTTGAAAATGTTGTTGTCATTTATTTTTAAATTACATATATAATAATATGTTAATTATTACATTTCTGGTTTGAAACGTAATTAAATAATTTGTGTGGTCATTATATCCTATACTATACGTATAAGGTTCACACAATAGACCGAGAGCTTCTTTCAGGTTTACGTTTCTTCAACGTTAATTTCCTTAGGTTCGTTAATCTCTCTTTTGACCAGGGTTTTCTTTCATTTTCAGCTTTTTCTCTGATAGTTGTCAGCTAATTAGTTTATCATATTGTAATCTGTGTAATTTTGATAAAGTAATTATTTAGGGATGTTTGGTGAATGAGTTTAATTTAAAATTTTTAAGTTTTAATAGTACTTTTTGTTGACTTTTCAGAAAAAATAAAAAAAATTTTCAGAAAAAGACAAAAAAAGTATAATTTAATTTGAGTTAAACTTATATGTCAAACATGTCCTTATTTTGATGTAAAGCAATTATTGATTAAATATTAAATTGATACGCAGGATTTGGATGAACATAAAAAGGGGGGAAAATATAATAAACATTAAAAAAAAAAAGAAAAAGAAAAAAGAAAAGAAAAGAAAAGAAAAGAGAGTCAGTTAGGGCCATATTTTCCATGGGTGACGTATGAGTATTCCTTGTCCTTATCATTTCGCGATTAGAAAATGAGATTTGGGCTTGAAATGTCAACATGGCAAACATAAGCTTTCAAAATCACGATTAAATGTTCTGTCTTTGTTTGCCCAAATTCTATATAGCTTCTAGCCCATTGGTTCATGAGAAAGCATCAAAACCTTATTGTCCCCAGTTATTGATTGGCTGTGGAAGTAAACGTGTTGTTTTATTACTGATCTTAAAAGCTAATTAATTATCATCGGAATTCATTAATTTCCACCCACTGAAAGTTCTTTATCTCTCCCATGTCCTAATTAAATTCCTTTTCGCAAAGAATCTATTACAAACATGTTTAAATTACTCTTGAAAAAAAATTTTGGGGTAAGGGAATTTAAACTGTATTTTTTAATGGTATAGGAGGTGGTGTGAAATTAATTATTAACCCGGGGAAATTGTTGTTGTTGTTGTTTTTTCTTTTCTTTTTTTTAATCATTAAGAAAGTACCTGTTCAAAATCATCCTTTTAACCGATTTATGAGACCATTTTTCTTTAAAGAAAAAAAAAAAATCCAAAATTGGGCTACATTGTATCTTTTTGTCAAATATATGAATTTGAATTAGACAAGTCAATGGACAGCATTTGCTCACCAGATAAGGAAAGCCTATATGTATGACAAATGGGTGGTGGATTAATTTTTGTCACAACTTAAAAACTACTGTAAAGAATACCATAATGATGATGTAATAAATTAATTTAAACATTATTTTCTAAATTTCACCCCCCCTCTCCCCCCACCAAATGCGAGATACCCTCCCCCTATCTCTTCCAATCTTGCCACCGCATTGGCCCAGGCGCGGGGTGGGGAGATCTATCTTCCCTTGCATCGCCATGGTAGCTCTGAGATACGAGTTCTCGGATTTTTTTTTTTTTGATTTTGGTATATTTTGTGATGTTTGTTGGAATTTCATAATTTAATGAATATTTGTGATTTTTGTCTCATAATCAAATTATAAAATCCTGAAAATTCGACGGATTCATTGGTTTTCGGTTAGTAACCAGCTGGCAGAAAACAGCAAACAGTCAGTAACCAACTGATAATCAGTCGGTAACCAACTGATGGAGGTGGTTATTACCGGTTGGCAATCCACCAATTGATGTGATTATCGATTGAAAATCCACCGGCGAAAGTAACCAACTTGTAGCAATTGATAACTAATACTTTACCCACCAGCGGAGGTGGTTACCCACTGGTGACCAACTGGTACCCCACAGGCGGAGGTGATTACCAGTTGGTAACCAATTAGCAATCAATTGATAACCATTCGGTAGAGGTGGTTACCAGTCGGTGACTCACCGACGAAAGTAATCAATTGGTAACCAGCTAGTAACATATCAGCAAATATAGTTAAATCATGGATATCAACTAATAATTATAATTGGTATTTTAAAATAATGGTATGGCATTTCTTAAAAGCGTTTTTTTTTTTTTTTTTTTTAAAATCATCTGTGGCAAAAAGCAATCCATTATATGATTCTGTGGCATTTCTCTTAAAGTTCCTTATAAATTTAAAAGTGTTTCTGGGTCAAAATCCGAGAACATGGATTCTAATGAGTTCCGAAAGAATATTTAGAGGAATACCATATTATTCATCCAAAGAAATTCGTATCTGCAATTCTTAAACTTATGTCCTTATCTGATTTTTTTTTTTTTTCCGGTCCCATTATCTGTGAAAACTAAAGTATCCCCTAATAAAGTTAAGTTGTCACTGAAGTTTATGTTGCGGGCACGGGTCACCGGAGTCAACTAATGAGTGACCTGTGGTAACTTAGTGGATGACTGCACGACATGTCTCCAGAGTCACGTACCTAACTGGTGGTGCCCATCGCTGGACCTATAGCTGTAGTAACATACTGGGTGACCACTAGTCTTTGACAATCTCCAGAAGCCATTTTCGTCGGGACAACGTCGAGGAGAATAAGGAAGCTCACGCGAGAGGGCTGTCAATCGGCCGTGCGAGAATAGTACGAAGATTATCATGATTTTTAGTTTTATACATTACATTATCTCGAACTTGTATGTTGTCATGCCAATAACCCTTTATCAATAATCTGTCAGAAATTAGACAGAAAAGTGTTTTATAACGATGGCTTTGCAGGGGCTATTCCCACAATGTTTATTTTTTAATTTTTTGGAAATATGTTTTTTATTTTTCTTTTCTAAATGGACCTTAAACAAAGGATGGTGTCCTTTAAAAGTGTTGGGCTTAAATATATATGGCTTATCTGAAGCTTAGCTTGCCCTGCTGGACAAGAGAAAATAACCTAAATAACCACATTTTTTTTAATTTATTGATTAATATAACACAAATTCTCTATTCTTGACTAATATAATATAAATTTTAGTTAATTTTAGTTTAATTTTGTATCATGTTAGTCTAGTATTAATTTTTTGTGTCATGTTGGTGTAATGATCTTTGAATCTGTGTTATTTAAGTGCTTTCCCCGATGCATAATTATTGAAATACAATAGTCGGTTAGGAATATTATACTACCTAAAATTTCTTTATTTTCTCTCTTGGTTTAATTCTCTTTTCCATTTGGTCTTCTCTGTCTAAATTCCATCTTTTCTTATCTATCTCGAATATCTTTTCTATTCAGTTCCATATTAGTTGGTATTCGAGCTTAATCGGCTCTTGATTTCTGTATCAACAAACTCCAAAAATTTAAAAAAAAAAAATTTTTTATTCACACAATGATGAATAAAGAATTGGAACAATTCTTTCACGCGCTCCTAGAAAATCACAATGAATTAGTTCTTGAAGTTGTCAAGCTTAAGACTACCATAAGCCAGTTGGATGAACGTGTTAATAGAATGGATGACCGACTCGGACAGCTAACTGATGTCGTGACCAAACTCTGTGATGATTTTTTTAAGTGAATCTAAATTTAAAAAAAAAAAAAAAGTACAAGCGAGAAGCTAATCCTGAAACCACTATTTGGCACTCGAGGAATCAAGAAATTTTTTGAGTATAATTTTGTTTCAAAACATTCGACCAGAGCAATGGTTTGGGAGGCTACCAAAGAAACTAGTTTATTAGTATTTTAGCAAGTAGTGCTAAGGACATCAGTTTTAATTCCAACTTTTTGAATATCATTAATTCACGTGTCATAATTTTATTAGTAGATATAATCAATTAATATAGCAATTACTTTAAACACTTACTAATAAAAAAAAAAAAAAAAGACAACTCAAATGCCACATAAATTGATATTTAAAAGTTGAGATTATAATTGGTGTCCTTAGTATTTTTCATTTTAGTGAGGTTGCCTTGTACTCCTAAGATCATCACTGTTCGATGACCAATACCGGATCAAGGATGGATTAAGCTGAATTCAATTGGAGCTGCTCGAGGTGCTCCAGGTAGATCGCTACTTGTGATGAATTTTTTCAAACTTGTAGAGGCTTTGTTAAAGGTTGTTTCTTAGTTCCTACTGGCATAGCTTTCGCCCTTGAAGCAAGCTTAATGGTTTCATGATTGCTACCGATAAGACTTTAGACTTTAAGTGGTGTAATTTGTGGATTGAGTATGATTCCATCTTTGTAGTCAATCTTTTTTGCAGCAAGTCTGAAGTGGCTCCTGGTAAGTATCGCAACCTTAATTGGAATTCCTAGTTGTCTAATTCTTTTGATTTAAAACGTCTTAAGATACTTTCCCTTTGTTTGGTGTAGTCATTTGGCATTTATTTGGACTATTCTATTTAAATGGTCTATCTAAATATGCGTATGATGGGCACGATTGAAAGTTGAGCATCAAAATATCATTTGGGTTTTTGTTCTTAAATGATAAAAAGTCTACCTCCAAAATTGAGGCCCAATTTGATATATATGTATTTTCACGTGATTACAAAAAATTTTTAAAACTATTTAGATATCATATTCCTATCTCGCTCTGTCTTTTTAGGTAATTACTTCTAAACATATAACTAAATGTTTATATTCAAATAGTCTGTTCGTAATGCTAACATCCAAATGTCAGTTAGGATGGCAATTTAAATATTCTGTTCAAATTATTCCATTCAAATATTTTCATGCCAAATATTTTTATTCGAATGCCTCTCTCAAACATATTCTTTTTCATACCCCCAACTTTCAAATATATGTAGAAATAGTGAAAGTGTTTGACTAAGGATTCTTAACGATCCTGAATTCTTACAACATAACAAATTTAACTAAAAACAAATCATGGGTTGTTATCAGGCTTCATAATTTCGACGTAAAAATAGGCCTGGCAATTCGTGTTAAACGTGTTAATCGTGTCAGCCCATTTTCGACCCATTTATTTTCGTGTTAAACGTGTCGACCCAATTTCGACCCAATTATTAATCGTGCGGTCCAAACCCATTTATTTCGTGTCGTTCTTATGTCGTATCACCGTGTCATGTCCGAATAATTTGAAAATTCTAACGAATAATTTAAAAATTCTAACATAAATGTGTTAAACGTGTTAATTGTGTCAGCCCATTTCTGACCCATTTATTTTCGTGTTAAACGTGTCGACCAAATTTCGACCCAATTATTAATCGTGGGTCCAAACCCATTTATTTCGTGTCGTTCTCGTGTCGTGTCACCGTGTCGTGTCCGAAATTGCCGGCCCTACGTAAAAAGGACACTATTCTCTATTAGGGGTGCGCGACAAAGTTAGCTATATGTCGTTTTCTCTCCACCACTAACCCCTTATTTTTCCAAACAGATATATATATATACGCGCACACACACACTTATACATGTGCGTGTGTGTGTAAATATATAGGACAAAATCCCAAGAATTCTTTCGGCTGATCAGTGTCACCGATCCACATGATCTCGGCTATTTCGCTCAGGTACTACTTCGCAAGGAAAATTTGTTCAATTTGAAGACACTAAATAATACGCTGTGAATAATTAAGTTTATGTCTTTTTCAAATTCTGAAGATCACCGAGAAGAATTCACTACAAAAACAAATGAGGATTGGTTAACGAGTCAAAGAATTGAATTTCCGAGAAGATTGAATATTATACAAGTTCGGCTGAGTAGAGCTAAAACGAAAGATTGAATATTATACAAGTAGTTGACTAAAATTGCTAGGACATTAGTAGACTTCATACGACTTTGATCTATGTGTATATATATATAGACACACGATTTTCTACCGATGATGAGCCGGAATAAACTCAGTGGTGGCGAAGATGCAAAGGTAGGACTCACACGGATTTGAAATAGGCACCATACTGATGAGGTGAAGGATGGCAATGAAGGGGGGACATATTTTTGTACCCTACTTATCTTCAAATTCAGGTTTTCATATACCAACAAAAAAACCTGCTATTATTTTCCTTGCCCTAACGTGAATTACTTGGGTCTAAGAATAAGTCGTATCATTTTTTTTTCTTATATATTAAAAAAAAAAGAAGAAGTACTATCGTTTCTTATAAACTGTCATTTTTTATATCAGCAAAATATTATTAAAAATAAATCAAAAAGATTACAATCTTAAAATAAGTTAAAAAAAGAGCCAAACAAAACAATAGCACTTTTAAAATTACATCTACACATCTAGAGAAAAAACGGCCATCGAATGGACGTTTGCATGGCAGGTACCAAACATTTTGCCTTTACCCGTAAAACGGACAGCAATTTGGTAAACTTATACCAATCAGTCAGCTGGATGTTAATGGGCCAGTGCTAGTAGAGCCATATAAGCATATAATGTCAAGAAAAGTTTTGGCAAAACTTAAACAATATTCATGCCACTTTTCACTCTCTTTCGTTTGCTAAAACAATATTATTTTTCCAAAGAGAATGTAATAATCTGTTGAAGTTAATATTTAGCAAAACTTAAATAAAAATTGTATTTTTGTCCTATCAATAGCTATTGTTATTTCAATAATCACCATATTTAATTTTTTAACAATCAGATCTATGAGTGTGTACGTTAAAAATTTACCACGCAATACGGGTAATTGATTCCAGTAATAGATCAAATTATTAAAAAATTAATCCACTAACTTAAAATAATGATACTACAGATAACATAAAAATGTAGTTCTTATCATAAAGTTTTCTTTGTTCTTTCAAAAACAAAAAAAGAAAAAAAGAAAAAAGGAAGAAAAAGAAAACAACATGGTTCTTAATGTTCCAAACTATTGACGTAGCTAGGGAAAAAGCCAGTCAGTATGACTCGTATGTATGTAGTAATAGTATCTTGTTTCACTTTGAGGTATGAGAAACCTAGACTGTTTTAGACTAGAAAGGGAGTGGTGCGACAGAGTTTTATGTCTACTAATTTATTGATAAAATAATTAAAAAGTGAGCCCACAAAAGCTAGTTTTGTTTCGTCTCCAACCACCACCTTTAATTCCCAAACAAAATACATTAAGATTCCCCAAATTATATTCACCGAAAAAAAAAATTGCCCAAGTTATTAAAAAAAATGTTGGGCAGAATTGTATCCCTTTGTTCGTATCCGCTATTTCATAGCCAAACCGCGTCCCAACTGCCGGATATATTAGCCAATAAAGAATATTTGGCGTCTTTTTTGGATTACAATAATTTACTTATAACTCTCATAGTATGTTTACTTACATCTAATCGGAGTGAGCATGAATCAGAGTGGGTATGATTCGAAGTGGATTGGATTCAGAATCAGGATTCGGAGTCAGAATATGTTATTTACTTGGGTTTCAGGAATTGGAGTCGGAATCACTGTCAATCCCATTCATGCGTTTACTTAGAACAGGAATCGGACTTAATTGCTATAAATTTACTTATATACCTCGTTATTTATTGTATTTTCAAAAATTAAAAAATGATTAATTTTTTTAATTTATTATCATACTATTAATCAAAAGTCAAATAATCATTATGATAATAAGGCAATAAAATTAAATTGTGTAATCTTTTGTTTAAAAAAATTAAAAAGAGTAAAAAAAATGAATTAAAATAAGTAAAGTATAAAAAATATAAAAATAGAAACATAATAATACATTATGATAAAAAAAAGTTCTTTATTTACTCTAATAACATTAATAGTAATTAGGATAGTTATATAATATTAACTTAATAAAAATATATTAAATTTAGTTAATAAAAATAATTAATATAGGTTGTTATTATTTCTAATAGAATTTTTTGCAAATGAACTAAGCATAAAATGGTAATTTAATGTTAATAGTAGGAATGTGAGTCACAATTTGGAGGAAAAAATTTAATGAACTAAGCATAAAATGGTAATTTAATGGTAATTTAATTGTCAATCCCATTTCTCAATTCCAAATTAGTGTAGGACCTATTATTCTCACTCTCATTCCAGGAAAAAAATGAGTACTATTTTTCACTCCCAAGTCCCAACCCCTATTCCTGATAAGTAAACATGCCATCATAGTCTTCACTCCAAAACCGCATAATTAATGATCTACTAAATTAAATTTTCTTTCCTCACAAAAAAAAAAAAAGAAAAAGAAAAAGAAAATAAATAATTAACGTCATCTCATCCCCATCTTATGTTTATAACGAAAATTCAAAAGATCACCATTAAAATGAAAAATATGTTCTTTTATTTTATTCAGACGACAGACTCAATTTTGTTTCTATAATTACAAGCTACAACATTGCATAAATTATACAAGCAATTGAGGGACACCCTGAAAAGGTTGCGTATATAGTATGGCAACACCAACTAACTCAATGGTGGTCTAAATTAAAGATGTTGCCGGATGGATGGACAGGGACGCATAGGTGCAGAGACATGAAAACTTCGTAATTTCATTAAGTTTTCTGCAACGACTTTCATTACTTAAGCAAAAATACTAACAGCTGGCATTCCCTAAAAATTATTGAAGATAAAAAAAAAAAAAACAATAATAAAAGAAGAAAAAAAAGGCAGGCAGCAATTTGAAGAACATATTCCTTTTAGCGTGTGGGCCGGAAAACAATATATAGCTGCGGCTGAGTGGCTAAGTTATCTAATAGGAATGTATAGCTACAAAGTTGATAGACTCTGCTTCCATCTATAACGCGGGTTTGAAATTAAAATCTTAGATTGAAATTAGTTAATTTTTTTAAAAACTAATTATAATTTTTAATTTGAATTTTTATGAAAGAGAGACAAAAATTAAGATGAAAAACTTAGATTTGGACATGAAAGCGAAACAAAAACTTAAAAAAGTATGTACTTATTAGTCAACCAGAGCAAATTACAAAGAACCTATATATTGATAATGACAGTTATGTATCTGGTGGTCAGATAGTATAAAATCAATAAGATACACACGCCTACACATATATATAATATACACACACTGCAGTGCAAAAATTCAATTCCATAGTTGCGGCTTATGTCGGCCAGGAAGTCACGTCTTATTTCTTTCAATGCTAAATAACGATTCATACAAGATAAACAATTTCTTTGCTTTTCTGTCACATAAACTAAAAAAACCGTTGCGGTCGCCTTGGATATATAGTCCAAAGTGTCAAGAGAATATGAACATGACGACTACGTATGTTACTCGAACAACCATTCATCTGGCAGCGCATAGAATTAGGCAAATTTTCTCAACACTGTTTATATCTCAGTTAAATTTTCTCAACACATACTTCGTTCATGATAAACATTTTACTATACTTAGACCATCTCAAATGTATAGGCATATGTCAATACTATATTTGTTACAAAGAAGAGTAAAAAATGGTATTATTATTTTACTTTATGCTCCAATGCATAATGCTATTTCTAATTTTATCATTATTATTGTGCTTTGAAACTTGTAAAAATGAACATTTAGAATTTAAATAATTTAAAAATGAAAGTATTGGAATAATTGAATGACAAAAGTCAAGCCAACAACCAATAGGAATCAAATGTTACGTTTAATATCTATTTTGAAGATATGAGTCTCAGTTCGATAAAATTCTTTAAGACTGGTCCTTGGAGAGTTTTATGTTTTTCTGCATGTTGTCCTTGTTATGGTTATTTTTATTAATTTTTTGCCCTTTATCCCTTGATATTATTGTATGTTTCCTTCTATTTTTACTAATAACAAAATGAGACAGGCAAATGTTAAGAATGTTAAAGAGAGGCTCATCTAACCCGAGATGTCTTGAACTGATCCGGTCATCACAATTTCTGAAAGTAAAAACAAAGAACGACTTGTGAAAAAAAATACAGTACAAGTCAAGCGATCAATTGGCCTTTTCGTTTTGTCAGCTCATGGTGCGACATTAATAGTAAGCCCCATTTCATTTTCCACTCCTAGTGGAGGCTGGTGGAATTCACATTGAGAGCACTGAAAGGTCAATATACTTTGCAAGATCCAAATTGATCACCTTCTTTTTTTTCCCCCCTTGCTATGAATAGCTAAAAAATCAATTTATTCTACTATCAATGACATAACTCAAGGGGCACTAAATGACGTCATAATAATCAACGCATGGCTTATATTTTTTGTGTACCCCCCCCCCCCTTTTTTTTTTTTAATATATATAAGAAAGAAATTGTATTTTGGGTGCTTTTGCACGATTGCAGTTGTGGCTCTTGCAGGCTTCAGGCACATTTTACTTGGACAGGAAATTGTACGCCTCAAATATTATATATACCAAGTAATAGCTCACGCTTATTATTATCCACCAAAAAAAAAAAAAAAAAACTCGTAAAAAATTATCTCCAATACACAATTACACAAAGTTATCTTGCGGGTGACAGTTAGACTTTGGAATCGGACGCCTTGAATGTGATCCGGGCTATACAAAGGCCTCTTACGAGATCTCCAGTCCTCAATATCATAGCAGATATCAAAGAAGCTATTTCTTTTGCCAGGAGTGGAAATGTTAGCCATACAGCTAGTCAAGGGAATGGTATGTAGCCCATTTTTTTGACGAGTTTAGCTTTCACAAACTCTGTTGATTTACGTTATTGTGAGTTTATTCTTCTCATTCTGAGACCGTTTGTACAATCTGATTTGGCTAATATTGAATAAACTGATAATGTTCCTAAAATAATATGAGGAATGAAATAATACTTTATTGCCAGATATAGAATCAAAGATACATTTTTTTACAATGAGAATTTTCTATAATAAGTTGTAAGCCTACTACTTTTATGTTTAATTCTCGCTTCAATAAAGAAGGAAACAAATAATTATCAAAAAGAAAAAAGAAGGAAACAATTAGAAAAGAGTTCTCCCACACATTAATATAAGAAAATATTCGCCAAGTCATTTTTTTTTCCTCGCTTTTACATGAAGAATTCGTTTCAAACTATTTTGAAAGGGCATACATATTGCATTTTCTTTTTTAAAAAATGTTCCACACTTCGAGAAAAATGAAAAATGAGTATCGGCCTCATTATTTCCATCTTTCGATAGAACGTTTTCCATGTTCAACTTTTAACGAACAACGTATCAAAAACTCTTTTTATGTAAAAAAAAAAAAAAAAAAAAGGCATTATTTTTTCAGTAGGTTACTAATTAGATGTATCACCTTTTTTTTTCTTTTTTTTTTTTTTGTGACTCAAAGTACGTAAAAAATAGTACGATTTGAAATGATTTATGATAAAATAATGAATCATCTTATTTCATCGCAACATAATACTATGGTCTATTTTAGAAATTGATTTTCAAATCTATATTGGTTTCAGCTGTTTTTTTTTTTTTTTTGGCTTAAATTCAGTTTGTTATTTACTTCTCAGCTAGTTGTTTTTAGTGTTAAGATAATTTCTCTTGTGTGTGGTTAGTGTTCATTTTAATTTATGATATTTATGTAATTTTCTCTCTCATTAATCATGTGAGTTGCAAGTTTAGCATGCGAGTAGGTTGCCAACTTAGTTGGCATGTGCTAGTTTCTCTTGATACTAATTGTTCCCTTTCACCATTGATATATATGTTTATATGTGGGTGGGTGTGTGCATATACATAACAAATTATTCACGATACAAGTTTAGAGTGAAATCTCTGAAATTTGGTCTCCAACTTACAGTCGTATTATTTGAGGCATATTTGAGATTATATTTCAAGATTAGAGTTTCAGCTTAATTATTTGAGATTAATCTCCAACTACATGGGATTTTATTGTTGCCTTTCATCATCCTTAATCGGGTTGTTTTTATTTTCCTCTTGCTTTATTTTCTTCTAAACATTCTTGTATTTTTTTTTCATTACTAAAGAATGGAATAGGCAAGGGATGAGGGTGCTAAAGAGGTGCCGACATAGTTGAGATGCTTGGGTGCACCTGCTGATATATTTTACCATCATTCAGAAGGAAAAAAAATATGATAAGGGTCTGATTCAATGAACGTTTTTTTTTTTTTTTTTTTTGGGTGAATTCAATGGAGATTTTTTTGTGCACTTATTAATTGATGTATGCATGATATTTTTTTTTTTTTTAGAAATAACTATAAGTATTCAACCTTGAAGACAAGTAGAAGTATTAATGTACAAAATAGAAAATTAAAATTGCCTTAAAATTCATGAAGACAAATATTATTGATCCATATATGTACATATATATATATACATACCCAAAAAAAAATAGCAGTTGTTCCTACCTTTCTTCAAGTTAAGAAGCCAAATATTGTATTGATTAAATAAATGTACGAAACAATAAAGTGGAAATGACCTATGACCGATTCCAAATTAACTGCTTGATTACGATATTTATGTATTACTTCTCTACATGCATGTATTTAGACGTCTATTATGCGTGTGCACAAAGACTTTAATAAGACTTCTATTCTTCTAAAAGGGGTTACAAAATTAAGAGCACCTCTTTTCCAACTTTTTGTAAGATAAGTTAGGACACATTTAAAAAAAAAAAAAAAAAAGACGTACGGCTCCGATTGGCCTAGTGGTCCGGGCTAAACCAGTGTCTAGTCGCCCATCAAAAACTGGTCCCATGCATTGATCGGAATTCTCAACCACTCCAGTTTGTTTCTTCCTCAAAAACTTTGCTTGCAACGGATGTTTACTTTTAGGCCATTTCTCAGGCGCTTTTACTTTATCCAAGTTATTATTAGTGATTTTTGTGAACTTTTTTTTTTTTTTTTGATAAACTATTTTGGTGGACATTAGAGCATATCTCATCAGCACCAAATACATATAAAATATGCCTTTCCTTTTTAAAAATAAGTGGAGGGAAAATCTCCTACTTAAATTTATTAAAAAGAAAAAAAGAAAAAAAAGAAATTACTAATTATATTTTCTTGTGTCCTTTGCAACCCATTATAGGTTCTTATAGCTTCAATTATGTGTTCTATAGCTCATTTAGTTATAACTTTCAGATAATTATAAAGTGAAAAAAAACTCATCAGCACTTATATATCATATAAGGTCCTCATTTCTCCTCGATGTGGACTTTTCAAGTGGTTACTAGTTTTTTTTGTATACACAACAAGCAGGTACCCAAAAAAAAAAAAAAAAAAAATCTTGCACGAAGAAAGGGAAAGAGAGAGAGAGAGAGAGAGAGAGAGAAAGTAAGTAGCATCAATATTTATATTCAGATGTGCACCATTTACATTTTTCACTATCCAAAACATTACCCCCGCTTATCATTGGGGAAAAAAATGTTTCTCTACATTTTGAAAAATTATTATCTCCATGTTAACTAATATTCTAGTCATCATCTTTTCTAATAAGAAGACAATAAGATCAATATTATTCGGTGGCGAAGCCACATAAGGTCCAAGATAGTTAGCCTAATCCTGTTCAATAAGGGGCTTACTTCTTTCATTTTTACCCAGAGTATATGTTTGATTGAGGGAGAGATGGAGTGATTTAGAGGAGTAGAGGAAGAGAGGTGGAAAGAGATGACATCCTTTGTTTAGTTGGAGGAAGGAGCAGAGGGAAATGAGACATGAAGGGACATGCTCTTCCTTTGGACCACCATGATTTAGATATAGCCTTCCCCTGATGTAAGTATTCAACAAATCCATCAAAATCCAGGTAAAAAGACTATTTTAACATCCAAAAAAAAAAAATAATATTGTAAATTGGGCAATATAATAATTATGTTATATAGTAATAGTTATCGCTCTACTCTCCATCTGTCTTATCAAACAATATAAGGAATTTTGATAATTCTCTCCATCATTCATATCTTTATTCTTCTAATAACCAAAAAAAAAAAAAAAAAAAAAAAGCCTAAATCAAAAGTTTTCTTACTAGTTTTCCTCTCTAAAATTAATGAAATTTCAGAATTTACATAGAATTTTTTAAAAACGTTTTCAATATATCCAAGAATTGACCTTAATATTGGAATAGAATTATTTAACAAAAAAAAAAAAAAACCAATGGCTAGGACTTTCGTGTGAGATCAGTACTCAAATGATTTTTTTCAAGTGATGATCAATTAGTCAATAGTTATTACTATGTGTTTATATCTTGAACGTGATTCACAAGTATGTGTGTGTGTATGTGCTGAAACAAGGAAATCGGCAGAAATCCAATCAATGATTTGGACCTTTGAAAATAAAGACTTGTGCCGGACCCCAAGTCCATGACAAAAAGTAGCTTGGCTTGTGTCGTACATTGATGAGAGATTTTGATATCGATAAACTTTTGAAAACTAGTATAAATACAGCCTCATTTCTTTTGTTAAGAGAATTATTAAAATAATAATAATAATAATAATCCGATTGTCCTGGCTAGGACCTTCGTGTGAGATCAGTACTCAAATGATTTTTTTCAAGTGATGATCAATTAGTCAATAGTTAACCATAATCACGTCTAGACATAATTTATCTTGATAACATGATTCACAAGTATGTGTGTGTGTATACACACACACACACACACACCGACACACACACAGATGTACTTGTATTCCGTGCTGAAACATGGAAATCGGCAGAAAGCCAATCAATGACTTGGACGTAAAGAAAATTGGACCACTGAAAATAAAGAATTGGGCCGAACCCCATGACCACGACAAAAAAAGTACCGAGGTTTCTATTGTATATTGATAAGACATTTTGATATCGATAAACTTTTCAAAACTGGCATAAATGCAGCCTCATTTCTTCTGTGAACTCCAACTCAAGCCATTTTACTTCAAAAACTGATCTTGTGTGGCTTGTTTCCATCAAACTTCCGTCATGGAATTGCAATTGTCCGCAATTTCCGATCAAGTTCAAGCAATCAAGGAAATGATGTTTGCAGCAGACATCGATCCTTACTCGCTTGTCGCCGCTTCTGCTTATGACACAGCATGGCTGGCCATGCTACCTGCAAATTCCCACAATCCTTCAAAACCCATGTTCAGCAATTGCTTGAATTGGGTACTCAACAACCAAAATGAATTAGGGTTTTGGGGAGACTGTGATGGCCATGGCAACCCCACCATTGAGTGTCTTATTTCAACTCTTGCTTGTATTATTGCACTCAAGAAGTGGAACGTCGGCACCGCGATGATAAACAAAGGTACGTGCTTATATTGAGAGATTTAGTAGTAGAAAATATTCACTTAGTGGGTTATACTATGCATATTAGTTAGAGTAAAAAATGCATATGTATTAGAGGGTGTCAATCTAATCGAGATGTCTTAGTATACTTACTATTATTTATCACCATCATTTAAAAAAAAAAAAAGTTTATACATGTTTATATATGTATGTCTAGCAACTATCCCAATCAATAAAGACAGAAAATGATTCTTTTGGCAAGGTATAAAGAAAATGCCCTTGTAGTTACAGATACAACTTCCATTTTTACAACTGATATATTTTCATTTTCACTTTTTTTTTTTGCTTAATATATTTTCATTTTTACTTGAATATGCATACATGGTCGCATTTTTTTTTTTTTTTTGGTAAGACGCATCATTTACTGTTATAAAAATAAACAAGAGTACTACGTAAAGTACTGATCATGTCCTATCGTAAAAGTTTCCTTCCAAATGGTACGCAAGAGTTTCATCTGAAATTTCTTTCTTTTTTTTCCTCAATTACTCATGTAGTAAAATTGCCGCCAAAGACATGGAAATTACTAATAATATATATACTGGCACAGGATTGGCGTACATGCAATCATCAAATGCAGAGAAGCTCCTGAGAGAAGTCAAAGATCACTGTCCTCGTTGGTTTGCGATCGTTTTCCCGGGAATGCTTGAATTATTCCCAGGAGGCGTGATCTTAATATCGAAATTAAAGAATCTGTCGTTTCAGATATATTTTCCCACAGACAACGGATTATCGAAACGTAATTGATTATAGTTTCTCAGACATATACATAAATATATATATATATATATATTTGTGTTTAGTTTATCGGTTGGAACTAAATTTTTTGAGTTGTAGTTATTTGATTTTTTAAAAATTAATTAAAATTTTTGTTTTTTTTGTTTTTTGTTAAAAGATAAAATGAGTTGAAAATATTTAATTTCAACCTGTGAATTAAACGGGCTCCATATGAGTGTGTGTTTTTTTAGCCACTGTTCCCGGAAAGAGTAATTTAACATACCAAAGTCGATTAGCAACTTTGGCTTACGTTGGTAAACAAATGATCGAAAATTGACAACTTTGGCTTACGTTGGTAAACAAATGATTGGTTGATGACTTTCAAAATCAATCAACACAATACCAAAGTCGATTAACAATTTATGAAAGTCAATTATTATTTTTTTAACATACCATTCTAATTTAATAAAGTCAAGTTTTGTTTTTTACTTTTGTTTCTTCATGTTTTGTATTATTGTCGGATCTTATTTTGTGGTCTTTAGGCTTTTGGCTTATTTCCTTTTTGGATATTATTGTCTTAATTCCGTTTTCATTGATAACATTGAGTAGAGGTTTAGTGCAGGATGAGAATGGATTTGGGATATCAATCTCCTTTAATGATGATGTAGAGTTTGAATTCTCATCTAAATTATAAAAAATGAAAAAAAAATAATAAAAAAAGGATTTGGGTGCCTATTTCCTGATTTTATCATTTATTTATATATAAAAATAAATAAAATTAGGGATATCTACAAAAGACAGGGTCTAAAAAGGGGTCACCCATCACCCGAGATCACGTTCTCTCTCTCTTCATGATTTATGTTTGCTTGATGACTGACGGATGTGTACTGATCATTAACTCGGCTTACCATGTAGAGAGCTCGCCGCCGATAACCATAAGTATCTGCCATTACTATCGTATCTTGAAGCCCTGCCGTCATGGTATGATGTTGATGAAGGAGATATTATCAACCACTTGAGCAATGACGGCTCTTTGTTCCAATCTCCTTCTGCTACAGTTGGGGCATTTATGGCCACTGGAAACACCAAGTGTTTGAGTTATTGTCAATCTCTAGCTCAAAGATGTTCCAATCATGGCGGTTAGAAAATTAGCTACACTTCTAATTCTTTTTCTCACATGCTTGTATTACCTTGAGTTTCGCTATATATATGACGAAATTTTTTTTTTTAAATATATTTAGTTCCCAGCATTTACCCCATAGATGAAGAGCTCATAAAGCTTTGCGTTATCAACCACGTGCAACGGTTGGGGTTGGCTGAGCCTTTCATGCTGGAGACTGAGCAAGTTCTAGAACAAGTTCACAAGTAATTAAACCATAAATATGTATTCTATATTCTTCTCTTATAAAGCAACTAAAATTTCTTTCTAAGTGTTCTACTTAATTCATCGAAACGCGGAGCTTTAATATATGTTTTGTTACTTCTTTTATAATTTTTTTTAACTTTTTCTTTAGAACAAAAAAAAAAAAAAAAAACTTTCAGAGAGATGAGAAAAATCAAACTCTACTATAATAAAAATCAGGTATGAAATTACCATTCTATATATCTATAGTCATATGTCTTGCTTTATATGTATAATAGATATTAATTTATTAAGAAGCTAGTTCAGATTGAAAAAAACACACACGTGCGAAACAAAACATACCACATAATGATACCAAACAGGCGAATATCTTTAAACAAAAAAGACAACAATTTTATTTTATTTGTTATTTCTTTTTCTTTTGGCATAGTGTCCCCAATATATAATATATATATATATATATATTCTTTTACTAAATAAATAAAAATATTCTTGGATTTCAAATCAGTGAGATCTCATAATAATCTTTTCCCTTTCACCCGTCCAACTAGCCAATATAGTAATATTTATGAATGTTGTGCTATTCAGGAATTATATGATGATGAATAGAAAATCAAGTTTAGAACCATACGGCCGTCAGCGACATCAATACAGCTAAAGCTACAACTACTCAAGGATTCCTTAGTTTTTCGGCTCCTAAGGATCCATGGCTACCAAGTATTACCACGTACTGCTCTTTGGAAACTGCTATTATTATATATATATATATATATATATATATATACATAGAGAGAGAGAGAAAGAGAGGGACACTTAATTATATAATCTCTTTCTTTTTCTCTTGAAATTTGTATTACAAAAATTTACTAAACTAATTTAAATGTCTTTCTCGTGCAGGGAATGTCTGTTGGTTTTTATATAACGAAGAAGTTAGAGATCTCATAGAGAACAATTATGAATACTTCTCTGATGTAATGCTTAACGTTTATAGAGCTACAGATCTAATGTTTCCCAAAGAATTTGAGCTTCAGGAGGCAAGGACTTTTTCAAGAAAACTACTAACAGCGAAATCCAATTCATTAGGGGCCAGAGATCGAAATCCCTTTTATAAATTGGTATTTAACTTACCATTTCTTCCTAACTTTATCTAGTTCACGCCACTAAGTAAATTAAATAAAAGAGGGGGACAATATTCCGATTAGAATCTGATTGGAATCTGAAGTCTCAGGTCAGAAATCTATAAAGTTTTCTTTAAATTAATAAAGTAGGTACCGGCTATTAGCTATTGCCCATTTCTTGAATTATTTTTCATAAACTCGAGCTTCAATTATTGGTGTAGAAAAACGATAAGAAAAGGAGCAGTTCGCATCTTGTGATGAAGGACATTTCTCCATACTGAACATGAGAGCGATGTGGAATATGATGTCGCAGACGTAATAATTACACATTAACTATGAAAAGCAATGCTTGATCATAAACCTATTGATCATAAACTAATTTTGTAATAAGGTATTTAAAAAACCAATTGATCATAAACACGCTTTGAATGCTTACATATAATACTCATGACATGTTTTTCACGTATTTTTCTTAATTTGATGTGATATTAATGTGATTTGATGATTTAAAACTATCTTAACAATAGGCTTTTTTTTGTTATTTTTATTAGATCTAATACCAGAAATATACATTATTATCATATATCTGATAACAAAAAAAGCTCTAATTATGAATAATATAGTCTTAATTTTCTTTTCTTTACTAATACATATCTGTATATGTAATATGTGAGCAGTAACCAATAATTATTTTCATTTTAACTAATTAATTATAGAATTTAGCATGGTCTTACCGCTACTTGAAAAATCCATGATAATAGTACAGGGAGAAAAAAAACGATTTTTAACATGTTTTTATGCATTTAACTTGTTGCCGGTGAGAAATATAATATACACACACTGTGAAGTTGATGTTCTCTACCGTACAAGCCCCTTCGTATAACTAATATTGCTTACGAAAAAAAAAAAAAAAATTATGCATAGATTGAGCACGAGTTGAGTCTTGCATGGATGGCTCGACTGGACCACCTGGAGTACAGATTTTGGATTGAAGAAAGTGAAACCAACGTTCTCTGGAGGGGAAGTCCTCCTTCCAAAGGTACAAATTAATGTCGACTTATTCATTAACTTGCACTTATATATAAAAAATCAACAATCTTAAAATTATTAGGAAAAAAAAAGTGAAAATTGTTTATAAGTTCTCGGAATAAATTAAGAGATCATAGATAACCTTTTGAGGAAAAAATAAACATGGAGCATGATAAGAAAAGATATCTTATCAATTTAAAGCGGAACGGGTTTTAAAATAGGAAAATATGCTTCTTTGTGGTAGGCTATGTTTGGTTTGTTTTTTCTTACTATTTTCTTTTATTTTTAATAAATCCTTTTTGTACTTATCAAAAAAAATTCATTGATAGGAAATATACAAAATAATTTAGTTTTCGTGCAATTACATATAGTTCTTGACATGATCTATACTCTATACAAAATAATTTAGTTTTCGTGCAATTACATATGGTTCTTGACATTATCTGACAAATGATCTTTAAAAACAGGTTGTCGAGACCTCATAATGACAAATTAGTTCATCTTGCTATGCAAAACTATGAGTTCAGGCAGTTTATCTACAAGACTGAATTGGATCAGTTGAAAAGGTGCGCATATTTACCCACTGATATAAATTATGCCACGTTCGTTTATATATTCACTTTATATACCGATATATACATACATGCACACGCCAGATAACTTGATTTCTTAGACCTTTTTACATTTCTATTGCATAAATTCTTACTTAATTACTAAACAAGATTACATATACACAAAACCAAAAACAAATACATAGATTATTCAACCAAAAAAAAAAAAAAAACAAACAAACATATAGATGTGAATGTGTATATCACGCGTCTTTTTGTATGTGTTTGTTGTAATTAAGATGATATAATTAATACCTATTAGATTTGTTGTATTTTTAATTTGGAGATTAGGTGGGCCAAAGATTGCGGACTTAGCGAGATGGGATTTGGAAGAGAGAAAACTACCTACTGTTATTTTGCAGTAGCTGCTAGCTGCTCGTTGCCTTATGATTCAGATATAAGAATGATGGTTGCAAAGAGTGCAATCATCATTACGGTTGCTGACGATTTCTTTGACATGAAAGCCTCTCTTGATGAGTTGACAAGCCTTACTCATGCAATTAGAAGGTACCTACAATTTTTTTTTTTGTCCAAAGAAAATATTTCTATTACTTGTAGGTGTGCGTATATATTTCTGAAATGATAAAACTTATCATGTACTGATAAATATTATTATCTTAACCGTTATTTTAACTTTTTAACAATCTATCTATAAGTGTGCCAATTAAAAATATAGCACGACATGACGAATTGCGATAATAATAACTAAATCGTTAAAAAATTGATCTAATAGATAAACATTAGTACTTATCGGTAGTGTTATAATTTCTAATGAAAAGAACTTTTTTCAAACTCTAATCCCCAACTTTTCCTTTCAAATTTAACTAATTTACCAGATGGGATGCCAAGGGCTTGTGTGGTGACGGGAAGATAATTTTTAAGGCCCTTGATAATCTTGTTAGTGAAATGGCAGCCAAGTGCCTCAAACGAGAAGGAATCGACATAACGAGTTCTTTAAGAGATATAGTAAGCTTACTTGCTTGAACTTTTTGTTTGACTTTAACCTTGTATAGTTTGAACCAACAATGCAGCAATGTTAATAACGTTTGATTTTCTTTTTGTTTGGAATGTGTATAGTGGTATGAAACATTTTTTGCATGGCTTGTGGAATCCGAGTGGGGTAGCAAGGACATCATACCGTCAATGGACGAATACCTTGAAGTTGGAATGGTATCCATTGCCACTCACACCATTGTTCTCCCAGCTTCATGCTATTTGGAGCCAAGCTTGCCAAATTCCAAAATCCGCCCACCCGAATATGAAACCCTTACAATGCTGCTCATGATCATTTCCCGACTTTTGAATGACATGCAAAGTTACGAGGTGATGATCATTTCTACAATAACTTTTAGAAAAAATTATACATCATGTCACATTTTATTTTTCATTCAGACTTTTGCCACACTTACTTAAAAATTCTATTTGCGTCATAGAAATTGAAAAGTGAGGTCTTTTTTAGCACATTCCTAAAGAACTTAAATTTTATAATTATTTTTACAATGATACTATAGTCTCAATAGTTTTTTATTTTATTTTTATTTTTATTTTCCTCACGTGGGGACTTACAAACTTGCAGAAGGAAATAGATGAAGGCGTGCCAAACTCGGTTCTACTCTACATGAGAAACAACCCTGAGGTAAACATTGAAGAGGCAATCTCTTTCGTGAGAGAGATATTGAACAAGAAAAAGGAAGAGTTGCTTGAGCATGTTTTGGTCGATGGCTTCACAGATCTTCCCAAACAATGCAGGCTTCTTCACCTTTCTTGTTTCAAAGTGTTTCAGATGTTCTTCAACTCCTCAAACCGTTACGATTCCGACACCGACATGCTCGACGACATTGCCAAAGCAATCTACATTCCTCCACAAGTTCAATCCTCAAAGAAGACCAGTATTATTGCAGTTCAGTCAGTACTTGTAGCCCTTCCTTTGGAATCGAAGATCGCCAAACGTTCAGCCATCAAATCTCATGGCTTTGGCAGGGCCTCCAAGAATTTTATCACGAGTAGATTGCCTGTGCGTCAACTTTCTGGCCCTGTTGTGACATTTGGCAATTGGAAAACGACAATGCCTCTGAAGTTTAACATCCGCTTCGTTTGAATACTAGTTTTTTTAAAGAAAACTACTAGGAACACCAATTTTAATCTCAACTATTGAATACCAACCTAAGTGGTATACAAGTTGTCGTCATTTTTTTAGTAAATGTTTAAATCATAATTGTCATATCAATTTATTGTATCTACTAATAAAAATTTAGTCAATGAGTTGAAAATCAAAAAGTTGAGATTAGAATTGGTGCCCCTAACAATCACATGCAGTTAGCTTAACGGGGAAATGTGGCAAGGAATTGTGTTTTTTTTTTTTTTTTTTTAAATAAGTGGGAGTCATATAAGCGGTGTACCCAAAAAAAAAAAAAAACAAAAATGTAATAAAAGCGTTTACTCGCTTTAATTTGTATCTTATCGGTCTGGTCATCTGTTTGTGTAATAATAATTATACATTAAGAAATTCCTTGTTTTTATGATTATTGATGAAAGTAGACAGAGAACTATTTGGGTGCAGAGAAAACAAGGTAGAAAGTTAAGCATTTAAAGCGTAATTAAGTAAAATTTCATTTCCCCTTGAAAACTACCTTCCAGATATTAACAAATCCACATTTAAATAAGTAACAATCTTAATTATTAAATTCCAGGAACAAAGATAAAATTAATTTTAGTTTGGAGTGATTTGATGGAAAAAAATGTGTTTGTTTCATGAGTGTGTATAACTGTTATAACAGACATAAATTTAACTTGAAATGTGTCTGTTAATGAAAAATTTTAACTTCTTCAACATACACATTAGTTAGTCAACAAACATTTAATTCTGTAAATAAAAAAGTGAACTCGCAGCTAACTCTTTGTTAAGTGTGCCTCAAAAAGCACACTAGTAGCTAAACGCCAATCGCCCTCGCTTGTGCTCGCATTGGTATAGATAATAGCATACTCTCACACATACACAGGTAATATAGCATAACATATAACATATGTTTCTTTATAGACAATTTTGCCTTTTGATTATTGCTATATATATATATATATATATATTTCAAAGTGGAACTTAATTCTGTATTTTTTCAACTTTTAAGTGAGATTATAATTTATCCAATATTTATATGCTTCACTCTCATTCTTACTGTAACGAAGTTCTTTATGAACGGACGGTTAATTCCTGACTAATGGAAGATAATACCATTCTGAAGACAACATTAAAGAGAAGTCAATGGTAATTAATAAACATCATCAGCGGGAAGACAAGAATTAGAGCAATGAAAAATAAAATCAAAGAAAACAACAAAACCAAGGTAGATTAAAGCTGTAAAGTTAATGGCATTTGATGCTGAGTGTTATCGTTATCCATTTGATGTCGTTTCTATCATATTTTTATCGTTTTTGGGTTGTTATTTTTAATATCTTTGTTGTTTTAATAGTTTCTTCTAGTGAATTCTAGCATATTGTCGTTTATTAATATAATTCTCACTTTGACAGTTAATGTTGTTTCTTCCCGTGTTTTTCATCCATGTCGTTTTCTTGCACATATCATTATTTTAAAAAAAAATAAATCAATCAATCATCTTAAACCGGTGTCAGTTAGTCTGTGTTTTAAATTTACTTTGTCGTATAGATTTCATGCCGGTTTTTCTATTTTTGTCGTTTGGAGTTGGTGTCATTTTTTTTACATTGTTGTCGTTTTGATTACATATCAAATTTCAGATATTGTCGTTTTCGAATTTCTGTGGTTATAGAATCTTCTATTTCTTTACCGTATAGTAATGCCTTTTATGGATACATATTTTTTTTTCCATGCATTTCTCGTTTTTTAACTGTCGTCGTTTTCATAGTTGGTATCTTTTTTAATTGTTGTTTGAGGTTATTGTCGTTTCCTAATGGATGTCCTCATTTAATCTTCGATAACATTTAAAATTTTTTTTCCTCTTGATGTCTTTCTTCAGGTATATCTCATTTGTCTTTTTATCTTTTTGTGGTAAATTCCGTTTCTAATCTTGTGTCCTTTTTTTGTTCCTTTTTGTTTTTCCTTTGGTTTTGGTCTATTGTTGTTGTTTTTAGACAATGGAGATTTTTTTTTTTTTTTTTTTTTGCAACGGAGCCTTCATCTAGTAACATAAATAAACAAAAGGACCATATTGAAAATAAAACGTTTTGATATCCTTTCTCGAGTTGTACTGTTTTGTAATTCCAAGGGCCTCCTTTAAGAAAATGTTTGTGAGAAATTTTAAGATTAATCCATCAGTAAAATGTCTTCATTACCCCCAACATCTGCAGCCACTTTCCACGGTTCCACATGTGCTATAGGATAATATATATATATATATATATATATAAACATTAGCAACATCAATTTTAATTTCAACTTTTAACTACTAACTGATGTGGCATATATATGAGTTGTCATTTTTTTTTATTGATAAGTGTTTAAAGGTTTATCACATTAATTGATTACGTCTACTAATGAAAATATGATACATGAATTGGTATTTAAAAAATTAGAATTAAAGTTGATATATCTACTACTACTCAAGGGTGAGAAACTTTCCAAATTTGTACATAAATGTGTTTAGCAGTGCTTCTAAATTCAACGAAGTTAGTTTGCAGTTTTAGGTTCTTCGCAAATGAATACTTTACTCATTGTAGAACTAAAGAAAAGAAAACATCGTTTCTCTCTCACTCTCTATATATATAGAGAGAGGTGCAAAAACACACGCATTTATTTCTCTAGTTTTAGCATTTTCTTGCTACACTTCTCAAGAAGCTGCTAATATATATATATATATATATATATAGAGCAAGAGCGAAATCTTTTCTCGAGTGCTACAAGTACAAAACCCATATATAAATATATACTGCTAATATATATATATATATATATCAAGAGCGAAATCTTTTCTCGAGTGCTACAAGTACAAAACCCACACACATATATATATATAAGGATACAGTATTACAATATCATTCTGATCGGGTAGAAGGTAGAGATTCTCCAGTGAGAAAGGATGTGAAGAATGCGAGAGAGTTGTTTGGTTTGAAGCAAGGCACTGAGTGACCAGCTCCTCTAAATGTTGCAAATGTGAGCCCCTCGTACTCTTGGAACCACCCACTCACCTGTTCCAAATTCACCATTATAATTTGTTCACCTAATTGGTTTGTATTTAAATAACATTTATAACATGGCCTCGTCAACATACTTTTACTTTTTTTATTTTTTATTTTTATTTTTTGTGAAAAATGCTTTGAATATCGAAGGTGTTAAATGATCACCTTCTATTATTATATGGTGTTATGCCATCGGAATATATATACATATATTTATTGTTTTTTAAAATATCACTTTTGTTCAATGAAATTGTTTTCAAAATATCATTCCAACCACTTGTCCAATAAACGTCACAACTTTTCTTTCTTTCTTTCTTTTTTTCAACTTACTCAAAATACAAGTAAAAGTAATGTCAAATGGACCAAGGGTTAAATTACCTGCTTGGCGTGGTACCATGGCCTCCATGCCTTGATGATGGGCAATCCAAGAGAACTCAAGCTATCTTGTGGACAACACAGGAACTCTTCCATCTGTGTCCCCACTGATCACATCCACGTATATAAGTTTGCAATAGCATCTCACATCATATATTCTGATCTTGATGCACAAAAAAAAAAAAAAAAAAAATATATATATATATATATATATATATAATTAGACTTGATGTTTGTAGACCCATATCCTGAGCCCAGCTGCTATAAGCTTTTTGTATATGGGAAGAACAGATGGCTTTGAATCGGACCACTCGTTGAATATTTTTAAGCTGCAATAAAAACATAAATATTGATTTGTAAAATTTAATTTGGAATTGCTAAAAAATCAGTTGAATGACTGACGAAGAGCGACAAAATCCGTGACCACACTGGGGCTACTTCAACGGGTGGGATGGAGGGTTTGAAGTCTTAAATCTCATGTGTGTGTATATATCATTGGTTAACTTCTGATTAATTATATATATCTATGAGTTTTTGTTCTTGGGGGTTGTGTTCAGGTAAGGCGAGTTTTGGAGAGCAAGAGTGGTATTTTTTCAGTCCAAGAGATAGGAAGTATCCGAATGGGGCGAGGCCTAACAGAGCGGCGACTTCTGGGTATTGGAAAGCCACCGGCACGGACAAGCCGATCTTGACATCGAATGGAACTCACAAAGTTGGCGTGAAAAAGGCTCTTGTTTTCTACGGTGGGAAACCCCCGAAGGGAATTAAAACCAACTGGATTATGCATGAATATCGCCTCATCGACAACCACTTCAACACTAGTTCCAAGCTTCCCGATCATCTTTCTCCCACCAAGAAAGCCTCTCTCCGGGTACTTCACCAATTTCTATACCTAACCTCTGTTTTGACCGTGTTTTGATTCACTGTTCAGCCCTCTAATCTGAACGGCGATGTCTTTTGTTTCTGTACCAGCTGGATGATTGGGTCTTGTGCCGGATTTATAAGAAGAACAACGCCGCCCAAAGGCCTATGATTTCGGATCCAGAGAAGGATGATTCCATGGACGCCATGCTTACTATGCCAATTACCTGTCAGAATAATAACAACATTATCCCGAAACTACCCCCGCCGAAGCTCAGTAATTACACGGCCTTGCTCCAGAACGAAGCGAGTTTTTTCGATGAAATCTTGTCACCGGCTGATCATCATCAGCAGCAAGGCACGATGAAACGGCCGCCGCCTTCGCCGTTTTGGAACGAAGCGGCCGATCCGGCTGTGGGACCCGCCGGCGCCAAGCGGTTCCACGGCGACCTCAACAGCACTATTTCTACCGGTGGTGGTGGGACCGGCGCCGGTACCGAAATCAGTAACGACTCGTCGTTTGCGTCTATGTTGAGCCAGATCCCGCAGATTAATACGGCGGCGTTTCATCCGAACGCAGTGCTTCTGGGCTCGCAGTTTCCGCTTCAGAGCATGAACTGGAACTCGTAGAAGTCATGATTAGCTTTTTTTTGGATGATGGGTATGAGTCAGATATATTGGTAGTGATTAGTTCTCTTTTGAGTGTAGCTACACACCATTAAAATTTACGTACAGGTAAGTTCTCATTATATATATATATATATATACACACACACGCATATATAGATATCTATTTATGTTTTTACTAGTACTATCGATATCTCCTTTAGGATTGATTTGAAAAGAAATTACGTTATAATACATTATAATAGTTATATTCGATTCGGCTATTTGATTTTGTACGTAGAATTTATACTGCAGAATTTAAAAAAAAAAAATTAACCGCGAAATATATATATATATATACATATGTAATTTTCATTTGAGAAGAATATAATGGTTCCCGATCTGTCAAGTAAAAATTATTTAAATTAGCTAGCTAGATGCACGGAGATTAATACTCAATTAGATTTAGAAGGACCTTAATTTGAAACTGTTGTTGTCATTTATTTTTAAATTACATATATAATAATATGTTAATTATTACATTTCTGGTTTGAAACGTAATTAAATAATTTGTGTGGTCATTATATCCTATACTATACGTACAAGGTTCACACAATAGACCGAGAGCTTCTTTCAGGTTTACGTTTCTTCAACGTTAATTTCCTTAGGTTCGTTAATCTCTCTTTTGACCAGGGTTTTCTTTCATTTTCAGCTTTTTCTCTGATAGTTGTCAGCTAATTAGTTTATCATATTGTAATCTGTGTAATTTTGATAAAGTAATTATTTAGGGATGTTTGGTGAATGAGTTTAATTTAAAATTTTTAAGTTTTAATAGTATTTTTTGTTGACTTTTCAGAAAAAATAAAAAAAATTTTCAGAAAAAGACAAAAAAAGTATAATTTAATTTGAGTTAAACTTATATGTCAAACATGTCTTTATTTTGATGTAAAGCAATTATTGATTAAATATTAAATTGATACGCAGGATTTGGATGAACATAAAAGGGGGAAAATATAATAAACATAAAAAAAAAAAAGAAAAAGAAAAAAGAAAAGAAAAGAAAAGAGAGTCAGTTAGGGCCATATTTTCCATGGGTGACGTTTGAGTATTCCTTGTCCTTATCATTTCGCGATTAGAAAATGAGATTTGGGCTTGAAATGTCAACATGGCAAACATAAGCTTTCAAAATCACGATTAAATGTTCTGTCTTTGTTTGCCCAAATTCTATATAGCTTCTAGCCCATTGGTTCATGAGAAAGCATCAAAACCTTATTGTCCCCAGTTATTGATTGGCTGTGGAAGTAAACGTGTTGTTTTATTACTGATCTTAAAAGCTAATTAATTATCATCGGAATTCATTAATTTCCACCCACTGAAAGTTCTTTATCTCTCCCATGTCCTAATTAAATTCCTTTTCGCAAAGAATCTATTAAAAACATGTTTAAATTACTCTTAAAAAAAAAATTTTGGGGTAGGGGAATTTAAACTGTATTTTTTAATGGTATAGGAGGTGGTGTGAAATTAATTATTAACCGAGGGAAATTGTTGTTGTTGTTTTTTCTTTTCTTTTTTTTAATCATTAAGAAAGTACCTGTTCAAAATCATCCTTTTAATTTGTATGCCCTTTTTCGATGACCGATTTATGAGACCATTTTTCTTTAAAGAAAAAAAAAAAATCCAAAATTGGGCTACATTGTATCTTTCTGTCAAAATATATGAATATGAATTAGACAAGTCAATGGACAGCATTTGCTCACCAGATAAGGAAAGCCTATATGTATGACAAATGGGTGGTGGATTAATTTTTGTCACAACTTAAAAACTACTGTAAAGAATACCATAATGATGATGTAATAAATTAATTTAAACATTATTTTCTAAATTTCACCCCCCCTCTCCACCCCACCAAATGCGAGATACCCTCCCCCTATCTCTTCCAATCTTGCCACCGCATTGGCCCAGGCGCGGGGTGGGGAGATCTATCTTCCCTTGCATCGCCATGGTAGCTCTGAGATATGAGTTCTCAGATTTTTTTTTTTTTTTGATTTTGGTATATTTTGTGATGTTTGTTGGAATTTCATAATTTAATGAATATTTGTGATTTTTGTCTCATAATCAAATTATAAAATCCTGAAAATTCAACGGATTCATTGGTTTTCGGTTAGTAACCAGCTGGCGGAAAACAGCAAACAGTCAGTAACCAACTGATAATCAGTCAGTAACCAACTGATGGAGGTGGTTATTACCGGTTGGCAATCCACCAATTGATGTGATTATCGATTGAAAATCCACCGGCGAAAGTAACCAACTTGTAGCAATTGATAACTAATACTTTACCCACCAGCGGAGGTGGTTACCCACTGGTGACCAACTGGTACCCCACAGGCGGAGGTGATTGCCAGTTGGTAACCAATTAGCAATCAATTGGTAACCATTCGGTAGAGGTGGTTACCAGTCGGTGACTCACCGACGAAAGTAATCAATTGGTAACCAGCTAGTAACATATCAGCAAATATAGTTAAATCATGGATATCAACTAATAATTATAATTGGTATTTTAAAATAATGGTATGGCATTTCTTAAAAGCGTTTTTTTTTTTTTAAATCATCTGTGGCAAAAAGCAATCCATTATATGATTCTGTGGCATTTCTCTTAAAGTTCCTTATAAATTTAAAAGTGTTTCTGGGTCAAAATCCGAGAACATGGATTCTAATGAGTTCCGAAAGAATATTTAGAGGAATACCATATTATTCATCCAAAGAAATTCGTATCTGCAATTCTTAAACTTATGTCCTTATCTGATTTTTTTTTTTTCCGGTCCCATTATCTGTGAAAACTAAAGTATCCCCTAATAAAGTTAAGTTGTCACTGAAGTTTATGTTGCGGGCACGGGTCACCGGAGTCAACTAATGAGTGACCTGTGGTAACTTAGTGGATGACTGCAGGACATGTCTCCAGAGTCACGTACCTAACTGGTGGTGCCCATCGCTGGACCTATAGCTGTAGTAACATACTGGGTGACCACTAGTCTTTGACAATCTCCAGAAGCCATTTTCGTCGGGACAACGTCGAGGAGAATAAGGAAGCTCACGCGAGAGGGCTGTCAATCGGCCGTGCGAGAATAGTACGAAGATTATCATGATTTTTTAGTTTTATACATTACATTATCTCGAACTTGTATGTTGTCATGCCAATAACCCTTTATCAATAATCTGTCAGAAATTAGACAGAAAAGTGTTTTATAACGATGGCTTTGCAGGGGCTATTCCCACAATGTTTATTTTTTAATATTTTGGAAATATGTTTTTTATTTTTCTTTTCTAAATGGACCTTAAACAAAGGATGGTGTCCTTTAAAAGTGTTGGGCTTAAATATATATGGCTTATCTGAAGCTTAGCTTGCCCTGCTGGACAAGAGAAAATAACCTAAATAACCACATTTTTTTTAATTTATTGATTAATAAAACACAAATTCTCTATTCTTGACTAATATAATATAAATTTTAGTTAATTTCAGTTTACTTTTGTATCATGTTAGTCTAGTATTAATTTTTTGTGTCATGTTGGTGTAATGATCTTTGAATCTGTGTTATTTAAGTGCTTTCCCCGATGCATAATTATTGAAATACAATAGTCGGTTAGGAATATTATACTACCTAAAATTTCTTTATTTTCTCTCTTGGTTTAATTCTCTTTTCCATTTGGTCTTCTCTGTCTAAATTCCATCTTTTCTTATCTGTCTCGAATATCTTTTCTATTCAGTTCCATATTAGTTGGTAATAGAGCTTAATCGGCTCTTGATTTCTGTATCAACAAACTCCAAAAATTAAAAGAAAAAACTTAATTTTTTTTTTCACACAATGATGAATAAAGAATTGGAACAATTCTTTCACACGCTCCTAGAAAAGCACAATGAATTAGCTCTTGAAGTTGTCGAGCTTACGACTACCATAAGCCAGTTGGATGAACGAGTTAATAGAATGGATGACCGACTTGGACAGCTAATTGATGTCGTGACCAAACTCTGTGATGATTTTTTTTAGTGAATCTAAATTAAAAAAAAAAAAAGTACTGAAAAGCCAGAAGCTAATCCTGAATCCACTATTTGGCACTCGAGGAATCAAGAAATCTTTGAGTATAATTTTGTTTCAAAACATTGGACCAAAAGCAATGGTTTGGGAGGCTATCAAAGAAACAAGTTTATTAGTATTTTAGTAAGTAGTGCTAAGGACACCAATTTTAATTCCAACTTTTTGAATATCATTAATTCACGTATCATATTTTTATTAGTAGATATAATCAATTGATGTAGCAATTACTTTAAACACTTATCAATAAAAAAAAAAGGGCAACTTAAATGTTACATAAGTTGATATTTAAAAGTTGAGATTAGAATTGGTGTTTTTAGTATTTTTCGTTTTAGTGAGGTTGCCTTGTACTCCTAAGATCATCACTGTTCGATGACTACCACCGGATCAAGGATGGATTAAGCTGAATTCAATTGGAGCTCCTCGAGGTGCTCCAGGTAGATCGCTATTTGTGATGAATTTTTTCAAACTTGTAGAGGCTTTGTTTAAGGTTGTTTCTTAGTTCCTACTGGCATAACTTTTGCCCTTGAAGCAAGCTTAATGGTTTCATGACTTTAGACTTTAAGTGGTGTAATTTCATGATTCCATCTTTGTAATCAATCTTTTTTGCAGCAAGTCTGAAGTGGTTCCAGGTAATTAAGTATCGCAACCTTAATTGGAATTCCTAGTTGTCTAATTCTTTTGATTTAAAACGTGTTAAGATACTTTCCCTTTGTTTGGTGTAGTCATTTGGCATTCATTTGGACTATTCTATTTGAATAGTCTATCTAAATATGCTTATGATGGTCACGATTGAAAGTTGAGCATCCAAATGTCATTTGGGATTTTGTTCTTAACTGATGAAAAGTCTACCTCCAAAATTGAGGCCCAATTTGATATATATATATTTTCATGTGATTAAAAAAAATTTTGAAAACTAGTTAGATATCATATTCCTATTTCGCTTTGTTTTTTCAGGTAATTACTTCTAAAAATATATCTAAATGTTTCTATTCAAATAGTCTGTTCGTAATGTTAACATCAAAATCTCAGTTAGGATGACAATTTAAATATTCTATTTAAATTGTTCCGTTCAAATATTTTCATACCAAATATTTTTATTCAAATGCTTCTCTCAAACATATTCTTTTTCATACCCCCAACTTTCAAACAAATGTAGAAATAGTCAAAGTGTTTGACTAAGGATTCTTAACGATCCTGAATTCTTACAACATAACAAATTTAACTAAAAACAAATCATGGGTTGTTATAAGGCTTCATATTTTTCGACGTAATAAGGACACTATTGTCTATTGGGGTTACGCCACAAAGTTAGCTATAATGTTGTTTTCACTCCACCACTAGCAGCCCCTAATTTTTCCAAACAGATAGATACACACACACACTCTTATACATTTGTGTATATATATAGGACAAAATCCCAAGAATTCTTTCGGCTGATCAGTGTCCCCGGTCCACATGTCGGCTGTTTCGCTCAGGTACTGCTTCGCAAGGAAAATTTGTTCAATTTGAAGACAATAAATAATACGCTGTGAATAATTAAGTTTATGCCTTTTTCAAATTCTGAAGATCACCGAGAAGAATTCACTATAAAAACAAATGAGGATTGGTTAACGCGTCAAAGAATTGAATTTCTGAGCGAATGCATTTACAAGATTAAGTTGCAGCTGAGTAGAGCTAAAACGAAAAGATTGAATATTATACAAGTAGTTGACTAATATTGCTAGGACATTAGTAGACTTCATACGACATTTATCTATATATATATATATATATATATATAGACACACGATTTTGTACCGATAGTGAGTTGGAATAAACTCAGTGGTGGCGAAGATGCAAAGGTAGGACGCAGACGGGCTTGAAATAGTCACCATACTGACGAGGCTAAGGATAGAGATGGCATGGCAATGAAGTGGGGACATGTTTTTGTCCCCTACTTATAATCAAATTCAAGTTTTCATGTACCAACAAAAAAACCTGCTGATTCCTTGCCCTAACGTGAATTACTTGGGTCTAAGAATAAGACGTCTCATTTTTTTTTCTTATATATCTATTAAAAAAATAAAAAGAAGTACTATCATTTTTTATATCAGCAAAATATTACTAAAAATAAATCAAAAATAGTAAAATCTTAAAATAAGTTTAAAAAAAAGCCAAACAAAACAATAGTACTTTTAAAATTACACCTACACATCTAGAGAACAAAAGGCCATCGAATGGACGTTTGCCTGCCATACATTTTGCCTTTACCCGTAAAATGGACTGCAATTTGGTAAACTTGTACCAATCACACAGCTGGATATTAATGGGCTAGTGCTAGTAGAGCCATGTAAGCATATGATGTCAAGAAAAGTTTTGGCAAAACTTAAACAATGTTCATGCCACTTTTCACCCTCTTTCATTTGCTAAAACAATATTCTTTTTCCAAAGAGAATGCAATAATCTGTTGAAGTTAATATTTAGCAAAACTTAAATAAAAATTGTATTTTTGTCCAATCGATAGCTATTGTTACTTCAATAATCACCATGTTTAATTTTTTAACAATCAGATTTATGAGTGTGCACGTTAAAAATATACTACGCAATACGTTTAACTGCTTCTAGTAATAGATCAAATTATTAAAAATTAATCCACTAACTTAAAATAACGATACTATAGATAACATAAAAATGTAGTTCTTATCATAAATTTTTGTGATCTTTAAAATCCTTTTTCAGCAGGAAAGCTGTTAGAAAATTTTGAGGAGAACATATTATTCAAAATACACGTTTTCTTTGTTCTTTCAAAAAGAAAAAAGGAAAAAAAAAAAAAAAAAGAAAACAACATGGTTCTTTTTTTACGTAGCTAGGGAAAAAGCCAGTCAGTATGACTCGTATGTATGTTGTAATATTATCTTGTTTCACTTTAAGGTGTGAGAAACCTAAACTGTTTTCGACTAGAAGGGAGTGGTGCGACAGAGTTTTAAGTCTACTAATTTATCGACAAAATAATTAAAAAGTGAGCCCCCAAAAGCTAGTTTTGTTTCGTCTCCAACCACCACCTTTAATTCCCAAACAAAATACATTAAGATTCCCCAAATTATATTCACCGAAAAAAAAAAAATGGCCCAAGTTATTAAAAAAAAAATGTTGGGCAGAATTGTATCCCTTTGTTCGTATCCGCTATTTCATAGCCAAACCGCGTCCCAACTGCCGGATAAATTAGCCAATAAAGAATATATGGCGTCTTGTTTGGATTGTAATAATTTACTTATAACTCTCATACCATGTTTATTTACGTCTAATCGGAATGAGCAAGAATCAGAGTAGGCTGGATTCGGAATCAGGATTCGGAGTTAGAATATACTATTTACTTAGGTTTCAGGAATCAGAGTCGGAATCACTATCAATTCCATTCATGCATTTACTTAGAACAGAAATTGGAGTTAGTTGCTATAAATTTACTCGTAGACCTCCTTATTTATTATATTTTCAAAAATTTAAAAATGATTACTTTTTTTTTTTAATTTATTATCATACTATTAATCAAAAGTCAAATAATTATTATGATAATAAGGTAATAAAATTAAATTGTGTAATCTTTTGTTTAAAAAAATTAAAAAGAGTAAAAAAAAAAAAAGAATTAAAATAAGTAAAGTATAAAAAATATAAAAATAGAAACATAATAATATATTATGATTAAAAAAAGTTCTTTATTTACTCTAATAACATTAATAGTAATTAGGATAGTTATATAATATTAAGTTAATAAAAATATATTATATTTAGTTAAAAAAATAATTAATAGAGATTGTTATTATTTCTAATAGAATTTTTTGCAAATGAACTAAGCATAAAATGGTAATTTAATGTTAATAATAGAAATGTGAGTCACAATTCGGGATGAGACATGAGATTGCCAATTTCATGTTTCAATTCCAAATTAGTATGGGACCTATTATTCTCACTCCCATTTCAGGAAAAAAAAAAATGAGTCTCAATTTTGTTTCTATAATTACAAGCTACAAAATTGCATAAAATATATAAGCAATTGAGGGACACCCAAAAAAGGTTACGCATACAGTATGGCAACACCGACTAACTCAATGGTGGTCTAAATTAAAGATGTCGCCGGATGGATGGACAGGGACCCATAGGTGCAGAGACATGAAAACTTCGTAATTTCCTGAAGTTTTCTGCAACGACTTTCATTACGGAAACAAAAATACTAACAGCTGGCATTCCCTAAAACTTATTGAAGATAAAAAATAATAATAATAATAAAAGAAGAAAAAAAGGCAGGCAGCAATTTGAAGAACAAATTCCTTTTAGCGCGTGGGCCGGAAAACAATATATAGCTGCGGCTGCGTGGATAAGTTATCTAATAGGAATGTATAGCTACAAAAGTTGATAGACTTTGCTTTTATTTGGAACGTTGGTTTGAAATTAAATATTTATATTGAAATTAGTTAATTTTTTAAAAAATTAATTATAATTTTTAATTTGAATTTTTACAAAAAAAAAAAGAGAAAAAAATTAAGATGAAAAACTTAGATTTGGACCTGAAAGTCAAATAAAAGCTTATAAAAGCACGTACTTATTAGTCAACCAGAGCAAATTACAAAGAATTCAATTCCATAGTTGCTGCTTATGTAGGCCATAAAGTCGCGTCTTATTTCTTTCAATGCTAAAAAGTAACGATTCGTACAAGATAAACAATTTCTTTGCTTTTCTATCACATAAAATAAAAAAAAAAAAAAAAAAAAAAGTTGCGGTCGCCTTGGATATATAGTCCAAAGTGTCATGAGAATATGACATGACGACTATGTATGTTACTCGAACAACCATTCATTTGGCAGCGCATAGAATTAGGCAAATTTTCTCAACACTGTTTATATCTCCGTTAAATTTTCTCAACACATACTTCGTTCATGATAAACATTTTACTATACTTAGACCATGTCAAATGTATAGGCATATGTCAATACTATATTTGTTACAAAGAGAAGTAGAAAATAGTATTATTATTTTACTTTATGCTCCAATACATAATGTTATTTTTATTTTTTATCATTATTATTGTGCTTTGAAACTTGTAAAAATGAGTATTTAGTATCTAAATAATTTAAAAATGAAACTATTAGAATAATTACATGGCAAAAGTCAAGCCAATAATCAATAGGAATCAAATGTTAAATCTGGCATTAGCTATACCTTATGGTAAATTTGACAAATTTGACATCAAATATAGCACTCTATTGAAGAGTAATTTTTTCATTTAAATGTCAAAATTTACCATTAATACAACATTTTAACATTATATTGGAGATGCTCTTATGTACAGGGATAGAATTTCTCCACATATACAATCATCAAAATCAAACAATCAGATTTCGTGTTGCCAAGGAACAAAGAGGATCAAGCCCTCTCTCTCTCTCTCTCTCTCTATCTATCTATCCGAGTCTCCCCTTAATTGCACATTAACTTTTTGGTTGATCATAGTGCTAATATCGTATAATATTGCTACCTAACTAATTAACATAGCTCAAAACCGCTATCATAGATATAAATTGTCAATAAAAAAGTGATAATAGCGACAATAAACATGGTCATTAATTGTACATGTACACAGTTTTGTAGGGATTATTGTCAGCAGATAAACAGCTAGCAAGCAGCAGCATTGTCTTCTAATTATCCTTTTATGAATAAACGTGTGCATGGCTGGCTAGCTGGCTAGCTAGCTAGTTCTAAACATTATGTGCTGAAAATCTAGTTGATTAATGTGCATTTAGTCCAATACAACAGGCCCAATTTCGTGGCGCTCCCTGCATTTCTCTCGGATTCCGATTGTTTCAACGGTTTGATTTTTGATCCGAGCACTTTGCTATATTGTGTGTTTTAAATTTTTAAAGTGGAGATTTATAGGTTGAAAAATTAATATATTGACTGAAAAATAATTCCAACAGATTGTGCAAAATGAGAGTTGCGCTTGTAAAAGATCTCTAAATATCCTAAAAAACGTAACTTTATTTAGTTTGGCTCTTAATTAAGTGACATCAAGACAGATTTCTCAATTAGATTGGTTTATCCTGAAAAAATCCATCATAATCAAACGGAACCCCCACTCTTAAGACTTACTACTGAAGAAAAGAAAATTGCAAAAGAATCGAAAAGATCAACAAGGCTAGAAAAGAAAACGAAACATATGAAATCAAAAACCATCAATGGCCAGAGGATTAATAATTCGAGGCACGTTTAAGATCTATTTTAAAGATATGAGTTTCAGTTTGATAAAATTCTTTAAGACCGGTCCTTGGCCACATGTTGAGAGTTTTATGTTTTTCTGTTGTCTTTGTTATGGTTATTTTTATTAATTTTCCTTGATATTATTGTATGTTTCCTTCTATTTTTACTAATAACAAAACGAGACAGGTAAGTGTTAAGAATGTTAAAGGAATGCTCATCTAACCCGAGATATCTTAAACTGATCCGGTCATCACAATTTCTGAAAGTAAAAACAAAAAACGACTTGTGAAAAAAATACAGTACAAGTCAAGTGATCAATTGGCCTTTTCGTTTCGTCAGCCCATTGTCCGACATTAATAGGAGCCCAATTTCATTTTCCACTCCTAGTGGAGGCTGGTGGAATTCAAATTGAGAGCACTGAAAGGTCAATATACTTTGCAAGATCCAAATTGATCACGTTCTTTGTTTTTTCCTCCTTGCTATGAAGAGCTAAAAAATCAATTTATTCTACTGTCAATGACATAACTCAAAGGGCACTAAATGACGTCATAATAATCAACGCATGGCTTATATTTTTTGGGTACCTTTTTTTTTTTTTTTGGGCTTAAATTCCGTTTGTTATTTACTTCTCAGCTAGTTGTTTTTATTGTTAAGATAATTTCTCTTGTGTGTGGTTAGTGTTCATTTTAATTTATGATATTTATGTAATTTTCTCTCTCATTAATCATGTGAGTTGTGAGTTTAGCATGCGATTAGGTTGCCAACTTAGTTGGCATGTGCTAGTTTCTCTTGATACTAATTATTCCCTTTCACCATTTATATATATGTTTATATGTGGGTGGGTGTGCGCAAATATATAACAAATTATTCACGATACAAGTTTAGAGTGAAATATCTGAAATTTGGTCTCCAACTTACAGTCGTATTATTTGAGGCATATTGGAGATTATATTTCAAGATGAGAGTTTCAGCTTAATTATTTAAGATTAATCTCCAACTACATGGGATTTTATTATTTTCTTTCATCATCCTTAATAGGGTTGTTTTTATTTTCCTCCTGCTTTATTTTCTTCTAAATATTCTTGTATTTTTTTTTTCATTAATAAAAAATGGAATAGGTAAGGAATGAGGGTGCTAAAGAGGTGCCGACATAGTCGAGATACTTGGGTGCGCCTGCTGATATATGTTATCATCATTTAGAAGGAGAAAAAAATGATAAGGGTCTGATTCAATGAAGGTTTTTTTTTTTGGGTGAATTCAATGGAGATGTTTTTGTGCACTTATTAATTGATGTATGTATGATATATATTTTTTTATATAGAAATAACTATAAGTATTCAACCTTGAAGACAAGTAGAAGTTTTAATGTACAAAATAAAAAATTAAAATTGCCTTAAAATTCATGAAGACAAATATTATTGATCCATACATATATAGATATATACAAACCCAAACAAAATATCCCTACCTTTCTTCAAGTTAAGAAGCCAAATATTGTATTGATTAAATAAATGTACGAAACAATAAGTGAAAATGACCTATGACCGATTCCAAATTAACTGCTTGATTACGATATTTATATGATTACTTCTCTACATGCATGTATTTAGACGTCTATTATGCGTGTGCACCTTCTCAACATGCGTGTATTTAGACGTCTATTATGCGTGTGCACTTTAACAAGACATCTATTATTCTTAAAGGGGTTACAAAATTAAGAGCACCTCTTTTCCAACTTTTTGTAAGATAAGTTAGGACACATTTAAAAAAAAAAAAAAAAAAAAAAGACGTACGGCTCCGATTGGCCTAGTGGTCCGGGCTAAACCAGTGTCTAGTCGCCCATCAAAAACTGGTCCCATGCATTGATCGGAATTCTCACCCACTCCAGTTTGTTTCTTCCTCAAAAACTTTGCTTGCAGAAGGAAATGAGATATGAAGGAACATGCGTTTCCTTTGGACCACCATGATTTAGACATAGCGTTCCAGTAATGCAAGTATTCGACAAATCCATCAAAATCCAGGTAAAAAGACTATTATAACATCCCAAAAAAAATTATTAATATTGTAAATTGGGCAATATAATAATTATGTTATATAGTAACAGTTATCGCTCAACTCTCAATCTATCTTATCAAACAATATAAGGAACTTTTATAATTCTCTCCATCATTTATATCTTAATTCTTCTAATAACCAAAAAAAAAAAAAAAAAGACTAAATCAAAAGTTTTCTTACTAGTTTTTCTCTCTAAAATTAATGTAATTTCAAAATTTACATAGAATTTTTTTAAAACGTTTTCAACATATCCAAGATTTGACCTTATTATTTGAATAGAATTATTAAAATAATAATAATAATAATCCGATAGTCCTGGCTAGGACTTTCGTGTGAGATCAGTACTCAAATTATTTTTTTCAAGTGATGATCAATTTGTCAATAGTTAACCATAATCACGTCTAGACATAATTTATCTTGATAACATGATTCACAAGTATGTGTGTGTGTATACACACAAACACACACACACACACACACACACAAGTACATGTATTCCGTGCTGAAACATGGGATCGGCAGAATCCAATCAATGACTTGGATCTAAAGAAAATTGGACCATTAAAAATAAAGACTTGGGCCGGTCCCCACGACCACGACATACAAGTACCTAGGCTTGTGTTGTATATTTGACAAGACATTTTGATATCGATAAACTTTTCAAAACTAGTATAAATACAGCTCATTTCTTTTGTGAACTCCAACTCAAGCCATTTTACTTCAAAAACTGATCTTTTGGCCTTGTATCCATCAAACTTCCGTTATGGAATTGCAATTGTCCGCAATTTCCGATCAAGTTCAAGCAATCAAGGAAATGATGTTTGCAGCAGACATCGATCCTCACTCGCTTGTCGCCCCTTCTGCTTATGACACAGCATGGCTGGCCATGCTACCTGCAGATTCCCACAATCCTTCAAAACCCATGTTCAGCAATTGCTTGAATTGGGTACTTAACAACCAGAATGAACTAGGGTTTTGGGGAGACTGTGATGGCCATGGCAACCCCACCATTGAGTGTCTTATTTCAACTCTTGCTTGTATTATTGCACTCAAGAAGTGGAACGTTGGCACCGCGATGATAAACAAAGGTACGTATTTATATTGAGAGATTTAGTAGTAGAAAATATTCACTTAGTGGGTTATACTATGCATATTAGTCAGAGTAAAAAGTGCATATGTGTTAGAGGGGTGTCAACCTAATCGAGATGTATTAGTGTACTTACTAATATCTATCACTATCATTTAAAAAAAAAAAGTTTATACAGTTTATATATGTATGTCTAGCAACTATCCCAATCAATAAAGACAGAAAATGATTTTTTTGGCAAGGGATACAGAAAATGCCCTCGTAGTTACGGATACAACTTACATTTTTAAAACTGATATATCTTCATTTTTTATTTTATTTTTGCTTAATATATTTTCATTTTTACTTGAATATGCATGCACGTTTTTTTTTTTTTTTTGGGGAAGATGCACGATTTACTGTTATAAAAATAAACAAGAGTAGTACGTTAAGTACTGATCATGTCCTATCGTAAAAGTTTCCTTCCAAATGATACGCAAGAGTTTCATCTGAAATTTCTTTCTTTCTTTTTTTCCTCAATTAGTCATGTAGTCAAATTGCCGCCAAAGACATGGAAATCACTCTTAATAATATATATATTGCCACAGGATTAGCGTACATGCAATCATCAAATGCAGAGAAGCTCCTGAGAGAAGTCAAAGATCACTGTCCTCGTTGGTTTGCGATCGTTTTCCCGGGAATGCTTGAATTATTCCATGCAGAATGTGATCTTAATATCGAAATTAAAGAATCTGCGGTTTCAGATATATTTTCCCACAGACAATGGATTTTCGAAACGTAATTGATTATAGTTTCTCATACATAGACATAAATATATATCTATATATATATATATATTTGCGTTTGGTTTATTGGTTGGAACTAAAATTTTTGAGTTGTACTTGTTTGATTTTTCAAAAATCAATTAAAATTTTTGTTAATTTTTTTGTTAAAAGACAAAATGAGTTGAAAATGTTTAATTCCAACCTGTGAACTAAACGGGCTCTGTACGTGTGTGTGTGTGTGTGTTTTTAGCAACTGTTCCCGGAAAGAGTAATTTAACATACCAAAAGTCGATTAGCAACTTTGGCTTACGTTGGTAAACAAATGATCGAAAATTGACAACTTTGGCTTACGTTGGTAAACAAATGATTGGTTGACGACTTTCAAAATCAATCAATAACATACCAAAGTCGATTAACAATTTATGAAAGTCAATTATTATTTTTTTAACATACCATTCTAATTTAATAAAGTCAAGTTTTGTTTTTTACTTTTGTTTCTTCATGTTTTGTATTATTGTCGGATCTTATTTAATTTTGTGGTCATTAGGCTTTTGGCTTGTTTCCTTTTTGGATATTATTGTCTTAATTCCGTTTTCATTGATAACATTGAGTAGAGGTTTAGTGCAGGATGAGAATGGATTTGGGATATCAATCTCCTTTTAAATGATGTAGAGTTTGAATCCTCATCTAAATTATGAAAAATGAAAAAAAATAATAAAAAAAGGATTTGGGTGCCAATTTCCTGATCTTATCATTTATTTATATATAAAAATAAATAAAATTAGGGATATCTACAAAAGACAGGGTTTAAAAAGGGGTCACCCTTCACCCGAGATCACGTTCTCTCTCTCTTCATGATTTATGTTTGATTGATGACTGACGGATGTGTACTGGTCATTAACTCGGCTTACCATGTAGAGAGCTCGCCGCCGATAACCATAAGTATCTGCCATTACTATCGTATCTTGAAGCCCTGCCGTCATGGTATGATGTTGATGAAGGAGATATTATCAACCACTTGAGCAATGACAGCTCTTTGTTCCAATCTCCTTCTGCTACAGTTGGGGCATTTATGGCCACTGGAAACACCAAGTGTTTGAGTTATTGTCAATCTCTAGCTCAAAGATGTTCCAATCATGGCGGTTAGAAAATTAGCTACACTTCTAATTCTTTTTCTCACATGCTTGTATTACCTTGAGTTTCGCTATATATATGACGAAATTTTTTTTTTAATATATTTAGTTCCCAGCATTTACCCCATAGATGAAGAGCTCATAAAACTTTGCGTTATCAACCACGTGCAACGGTTGGGCTTGGCTGAGCCTTTCAAGCTGGAGACTGAGCAAGTTCTAGAACAAGTTCACAAGTAATTAAACCATGAATATGTATTCTATATTCTTCTCTTATAAAGCAACTAAAATTTCTTTCTAAGTGTTCTACTTAATTCATCGAAACGCGGAGCTTTAATATATGTTTTGTTACTTCTTTTATAATTTTTTAACTTTTTCTTTAGAACAAAAAAAAAAAAAAACTTTCAAGATAAGAAAAATCAAACTCTACTATAATAAAAATCAGGAGTGAAATTACCGTTATATATATGTATGGTTATATATCTTGCTTTATATGTATAATAGATATTAATTTATTAAGAAGCTACTTCAGATTTAAAAAAACACACACGTGCGAAACAAAACATACCACATAATGATACCAAACAAGCGAATATCTTTAAACAAAAAAGACAACAATTTTATTTTATTTGTTATTTCTTTTTCTTTTTGGCATAGTGTCCCCAATATATAATATATATATATATATTCTTTTACTAAATAAATAAAAATATTCTTGGATTTCAAATCAGTGAGATCTCATAATAATCTTTTCCCTTTCACCCGTCCAACTAGCCAATATAGTAATATTTATGAATGTTGTGCTATTCAGGAATTATATGATGATGAATAGAAAATCAAGTTTAGAACCATACGGCCAGTCAGCGACATCAATACAGCTAAAGCTACAACTACTCAAGGATTCCTTAGTTTTTCGGCTCCTAAGGATCCATGGCTACCAAGTATTACCACGTACTGCTCTTTGGAAACTGCTATTATTTATATATATATATATATACACATAGAGAGAGAGAGAAAGAGAGGGACACTTAATTATATAATCTCTTTCTTTTTCTCTTGAAATTTGTATTACTAAAATTTACTAAACTAATTTAAATGTCTTTCTCGTGCAGGAAATGTCTGTTGGTTTTTATATAACGAAGAAGTTAGAGATCTCATAGAGAACAATTATGAATACTTCTCTGATGTAATGCTTAACGTTTATAGAGCTACAGATCTAATGTTTCCCAAAGAATTTGAGCTTCAGGAGGCAAGGACTTTTTCAAGAAAACTACTAACAGCGAAATCCAATTCATTAGGGGCCAGAGATCGAAATCCCCTTTATAAATTGGTATTTAACTTACCGTTTCTTCCTAACTTTATCTAGTTCACGCCACTAAGTAAATTAAATAAAAAAGGGGGACAATATTCCCATTAGAATCTGAAGTCTCAGGTCCGAAATCTATAAAGTTTTCTTTAAATTAATAAAGTAGGTACCGGCTATTAGCTATTGCCCATTTCTTGAATTATTTTTCATAAACTCGAGCTTCAATTATTGGTGTAGAAAAACGAATTAAGAAAAGGAACAGTTCGCATCTTGTGATGAAGGACATTTCTCCTTACTGAACATGAGAGCGATGGAATATAATGTCTCAGACGTAATAATTACACATTAACTGTGAAAAGTAATGCTTGATCATAAACCTATTGATCATAAACTAATTTTGTAATAAGGTATTTAAAAAACCAATTGATCATAAACACGTTTTGAATGATTACATATAATATTCATGACATGTTTTTCACATATTTTTCTTAATTTGATGTGATTCGATGATTTAAAACTATCTTAACAATAAGCCTTTTTTTTGTTATTTTTATCAGATCTAATATTCAGAAATACACGTTATTATCATACATCTGATGACAAAAAAGCTCTAAATATGAATAATATAGTCTTAATTTTCTTTTCTTTACTAATACATATCTGTATATGTAATATGTGAGCAATAACTAATAATTATTTTCCTTTCAACTAATTAACTATAGAATTTAGCATGGTTTTACATGAGACGTGCCACTTGAAAAATCCATGATAATAGTACAGGAAAAAAAAAACGATTTTTAACATTTTTTTTTATGCATTTAACTTGTTGCCAGTGAGATATATAATATACACACACTATGAAGTTGATGTTCTCTACCGTACAAGCCCCCACGTATAACTAAATATTGCTTTTAAAAAAAAATGATGCATAGATTGAGCACGAGTTGAGTCTTGCATGGATGGCTCGACTGGACCACCTGGAGTACAGATTTTGGATTGAAGAAAGTGAAACCAACGTTCTCTGGAAGGGGAAGTCCTCCTTCCAAAGGTACAAATTATACGTCGACTTATTCATTACTATGCACTTATATATCAAAAATCAACAATCTTAAAATTATTTGGAAAAAAAAAGTGAAAATTGTTTATAAGTTCTCGGAATAAATTGAGAGATCATATATAACATTTTGAGGAAAAAATAAACATGGAGCATGATAAGAAAAGATATCTAATCAATTTAAAGCAGAACGGGTTTTAAAATAGGAAAATATGCTTCTTTGTTGTAGGTTATGTTTGGTTTGTTTTTTCTTACTACTTTCTTTTATTTTTAATAAATCTTTTTTGTACTCATCAAAAAATTCATTGATAGGAAATATCGAAAATAATTTATGGTGAGTTTGGTTTCCATCTCATCTTAAACTAAATTGTACTTTTTTTATCATGATTTTTGTCTTTTTCTGAAAAAGTTTTTTATCTTTTCTGAAAAAGTTTTTTGTTTTTTCTGAAAAATTACTATTGAAACTTAAAAATCTCAAACTAAACTCATTCACGAAACACCCCTTAGTTTTCGTGCAATTACATTTAGTTCTTGACATGATCTATACTCTCTGACAAATGATCTTTCAAAACAGGTTGTCGAGACCTCATAATGACAAATTAGTTCATCTTGCTAAGCAAAACTATGAGTTCAGGCAGTTTATCTACAAGACTGAATTGGATCAGTTGAAAAGGTACGCATATTTACCTATTGATATAAATTATGCCACGTTCATCTATATATTCACTATATATACCGATATATACATACATGCACACGCCAGATAACTTGATTTCTAAGACCTTTTTATATTTCTATTGCATAAATTCTTATTAAAAAGATTACATATACACAAAACCAAAACAAATACATAGATTATTCAACAAAAAAAAAACAACAACAAATATATAGATGTAAATGTGTATATCACGTGTTTTTTGTTTGTGTTTGTTACAATTAACATGATATAATTAATACCTATTAGATTTGTTGTATTTTTAATTTGGAGATTAGGTGGGCCAAAGATTGCGGACTTAGCGAGATGGGATTTGGAAGAGAGAAAACTACCTACTGTTATTTTGCAGTAGCTGCTAGCTGCTCGTTGCCTTATGATTCAGATATAAGAATGATGGTTGCAAAGAGTGCAATCATCATTACGGTTGCTGACGATTTCTTTGACATGAAAGCCTCTCTTGATGAGTTGACAAGCCTTACTCATGCAATTAGAAGGTAGCTACAATTTTTTTTTTTTTTGTCCAAAGAAAATATTTTTATTACTTGTAGGCGTGTGTATATATATTTATGAAATGACAAAACTTATCATGTACCGATAAATATTGTTATTTTAACCGTTATTTTAACTTTTTAACAATCTAGTTTATAAGTGCACACATTAAAAATATAGCACGACATGACGAATTGTGATAATAATAACTAAATCGTTAAAAAATTGATCTAATAGATAAAACATCAGTGCTTATCAGTAGTGTTATAATTTATAATGAAAAGAACTTTTTTCAAACTCTAATCCCCAACTTTTCCTCTCAAATTTAACTAATTTACCAGATGGGATGCCAAGGGCTTGTGTGGTGACGGGAAGATAATTTTTAAGGCCCTTGATAATCTTGTTAGTGAAATGGCAGCCAAGTACCTCAAACGAGAAGGAATCGACATAACGAGTTCTTTAAGAGATATAGTAAGCTTACTTGCTTGAACTTTTTATTTGACTTTAACCTTGTATAGTTTGAACCAACAATGCAGCAATGTTAATAACGTTTGATTTTTGTTGTTTGGAATGTGTATAGTGGTATGAAACATTTTTTGCATGGCTTGTGGAATCCGAGTGGGGTAGCAAGGACATCATACCGTCAATGGACGAATACCTTGAAGTTGGAATGGTATCCATTGCCACTCACACCATTGTTCTCCCAGCTTCATGCTATTTGGAGCCAAGCTTGCCAAATTCCAAACTCCGCCCACCCGAATATGAAACCCTTACAATGCTGCTCATGATCATTTCCCGACTTTTGAATGACATGCAAAGTTACGAGGTGATGATCATTCCTACAATAACTTCTAGAAAAAATTATACATCATGTCACATTTTATTTTTATTCAGACTTTTGCCACATTAACTTAAAAACTCTATTTGCGTCGTAGAAATCGAAAAGTGAGGTCTTTTTTAGCACATTCCTAAAGAACTTAAATTTTATAATTATTTTTAGAATGATACTATAGTCTCAATAGTTTTTATTTTTTATTTTTTATTTTTTATTTTCCTCACGTGGGGACTTACAAACTTGCAGAAGGAAATTGATGAAGGCATGCCAAACTCGGTTCTACTCTACATGAGAAACAACCCTGAGGTAAACATTGAAGAGGCAATCTCTTTCGTGAGAGAGATATTGAACAAGAAAAAGGAAGAGTTGCTTGAGCATGTTTTGGTCGATGGCTTCACAGATCTTCCCAAACAATGCAGGCTTCTTCACCTTTCTTGTTTCAAAGTGTTTCAGATGTTCTTCAACTCCTCAAACCGTTACGATTCCGACACCGAAATGCTCGACGACATTGCCAAAGCAATCTACATTCCTCCACAAGTTCAATCTTCAAAGAAGACCAGTATTATCGCAGTTCAGTCAGTACTTGTAGCCCTTCCTTTGGAATCGAAGATCGCCAAACGTTCAGCCATCAAATCTTATGGCTTTGGCAGGGCCTCCAAGAATTTTATCACGAGTGGATTGCCTGTGCGTCAACTTTCTGGCCCTGTTGTGACATTTGACAAATGGAAAACGACAATGCCTCTGAAGTTTAACATCCGCTTCGTTTGAATACTAGTTTTCTAAAGAAAACTAATAGGAACACCAACTTTAATCCTAGTTATTGAATACCAACCTAAGTGGTATGTAAGTTGTTGTCATTTTTTTAATTAATGTTTAAATCATAATTGTCATATCAATCTATTGCATCTATTAATAAAAATTTAGCAAATGATCAGTTAAAAATCAAAAAATTGAGATTAAAATTAGTGTCCTTAGCAATCACATGCAGTTAGCTTAACGGGGAAATGTGGCAAGGAATTTTTTTTTTTTTTTTTAATAAGTGGGAGTCATATAAGCGGGGCATCAAAAAAAAATTGTAATAAAAGCGTTTACTCGCTTTAATTTGTATCCTATCGATCTGGTCATCTGTTTGTGTAATAATAATTATACATTAAGAAATTCCTTGCTTTTATCATTATTGATGAAAGTAGACAGAGAACTATTTGGGTGCAGAGAAAACAAGGCAGAAAGTTAAGCATTTAAAGAGTAATTAAGTAATATTTCATTTCCCCTTGAAAACTACCTTCCAGATATTAACAAATCCACATTTAAATAAGTAACAATCTTAATCATTAAATTCCAGGAACAAAGATAAAATTGATTTTAGTTTGGAGTGATTTGATGGAAAAAAATGTGTTTGTTTCATGAGTGGATATAACTGTTATAACAGACATAAATTTAACTTGAAATGTGTCTGTTAATGAAAAATTTTAACTTCTTCAACATACACATTAGTTAGTCAACAAACATTTAATTCTGTAAATAAAAAAGTGAACTCGCAGCTAACTCTTTGTTAAGTGTGCCTCAAAAAGCACACTACTAGCTAAACGCCAATCGCCCTCGCCTGTGCTCGCATTGGTATAGATAATAGCATTCTCTCATACATACACAGGTAATATAGCATAGCATATAACATATGTTTCTTTATAAACAATTTTGCCTTTTGCTTATTGCTATATATATATATATATATATATATATATCTTTCAAAGTGGAACTTAATTTTGAATTTTTTCAACTTTAACTGAGATTATAATTTATCTAATATTTATATGCTACACTCTCGTTCTTACTGTAATGAAGCTCTTTATGAACGGACAGTTAATTCCTAACTAATGAAAGATAATACCATTCTGAAGACGACATTAAAGAGAAGTCAATGGTAATTAATAAACATCATCAGCGGGAAGACAAGAATTAGAGCAATGAAAAATAAAATCAAAGAAAACAACAAAACCAAGGTAGAGTTAAAGCTGTAAAGTTAATGGCATTTGATGCTGAGTGTTATCGTTATCCATTTGATGTCGTTGCTATCATATTTTTATCGTTTTTGGGTTGTTATTCTTAATATCTTTGTTGTTTTAATAGTTTCTTATAGTGAATTCTAGCATATTGTCGTTTATTAATATAATTCTCACTTTGACAGTTAATGTTGTTTCTTCCCGTGTTTTTCATCCATGTCGTTTTCTTGCACATATCATTATTTAAAAAAAAATAAATCAATCAATCATCTTAAACCGGTGTCAGTTAGTCTGTGCTTTAAATTACTTTGTCGTATAGATTTCATGCCGGTTTTTCTATTTTTGTCGTTTGGAGTTGGTGTCATTTTTTTTACATTGTTGTCGTTTTGATTACATATCAAATTTCAGATATTGTCGTTTTCGAATTTCTGTGGTTATAGAATCTTCTATTTCTTTACCGTATAGTAATGCCTTTTATGGATACATATTTTTTTTCCATGTATTTCTCGTTTTTTAGCTGTCGTCGTATTCATAGTTGGTATCTCTTTTGATTGTTGTTTGAGGTTATTGTCGTTTCCTAATGGATGTCCTCATTTAATCTTGGATACCATTTAAAATTTTTTTCCTCTTGATGTCTTTCTTCAGGTATATCTCATTTGTCTTTTTATCTTTTTGTGGTAAATTCCGTTTCTAATTTTGTGTCCTTTTTTGGTTCCTTTTTGTTTTTCCTTTGGTTTTGGTTTATTGTTGTTGTTTTTAGACAATGGAGATTTATTTATTATTTATTATTTATTATTTATTATTTATTATTTATTATTATTATTATTATTATTATTATTATTTTTGCAATGGAGCCTTCGTCTAGTAACATACATAAACAACAGGACCATATTGAAAATAAAACGTTTTGATATCCTTTCTCGAGTTGTACTGTTTTGTAATTCCAAGGGCCTCCTTTGATAAAATGTTTGTGAGAAATTTTAAGATTAATCCATCAGTAAAATGTCTTCATTACCCCCAACATCTGCAGCCACTTTCCACGGTTCCACATGTGCTATGGGATAATATACATATATATATATATATATATATATAAATATTAGAAACATCAACTTTAATTCAATTTTTAACTACCAATTCATGTGGTATATATATGAGTTGTCGTTTTTTATTGATAAGTGTTTAAAGGATTATCACATTAACTGATTACGTCTATTAATGAAAATATGATAAATGAATTGGTATTCAAAAAATTAGAATTAAAGTTGATAAATCTACTACTATTCAAGCGTGAGAAACTTTCCAAATTTATACATAAATGTGTTTAGCAGTGCTTCTAAATTCAACGAAGTTAGTCTGCAGTTTTAGGTTCTTCGCAAATGAATAAATAATTACTCATTGTAGAACTAAAGAAAAGAAAACATCGTTTCTCTCTCGCTCTCTATATATATAGAGAGAGGTGCAAAAACACACGCATTTATTTCTCTAGTTTTAGCATTTTCTCGCTACACTTCTCAAGAAGCTGCTAATATATATATATATATATATATATAGTGCAAGAGCGAAATCTTTTCTCGAGTGCTACAAGTACAAAACCCATATATAAATATATACTGCTAATATATATATATATATCAAGAGCGAAATCTTTTCTCGAGTGCTACGAGTACAAAACCCACACATATATATAAGGATACAGTATTACAATATCATTCTGATCGGGTAGAAGGTAGAGATTCTCCAGTGAGAAAGGATGTGAAGAATGCGAGAGAGTTGTTTGGTTTGAAGCAAGGCACTGCGTGACCAGCTCCTCTAAATGTTGCAAATGTGAGCCCCTCGTACTCTTGGAACCACCCACTCACCTGTTCCAAATTCACCATTATAATTTGTTCACCTAATTGGTTTGTATTTAAATAACATTTATAACATGGCCTCATAACATACTTTTACTTTTTTTATTATTTTATTATTTTTTGTGAAAAATGCTTTGAATATCGGAGGTGTTAAATGGTCCCACCTTCTATTATTGTATGGTGTTATGCCATTGGAATATATATACATATATTTATTGTTTTTAAAACATTACTTTTGTTCAATGAAGTTGTTTTCAAAATATCATTCCAATCACTAGTCCAAACATCACAACTTTTCTTTCTTTCTTTTTTTTTTTTTCAACTTACTCAAAATACAGGTAATAAAAGCAATGTCAAACGGACCCGAGGGTTAAATTACCTGCTTAGCGTGGTACCATGGCCTCCATGCCTTGATGATGGGCAATCCAAGAGAACTCAAGCTATATCTTGTGGACAACACAGGAACTCTTCCATCTGTGTCCCCACTGATCACATCCACGTACATAAGTTTGCAATAGCATCTCACATCATATATTCTGATCTTGATGCAAAAAATATATATATATAATTAGACTTGATGTTTGTACCTGTAGACCCATATCCTGAGCCCAGCTGCTATAAGCTTTTTGTATATGGGAAGAATAGATGGCTTTGAATCGGACCACTCGTTGAATATTTTGAAGCTGCAATAAAAACATAAATATTGGTTTGTGAAATTTAATTTGGAATTGCTCAAAAATCAGTTGAATGACTGACGAAGAGCGACAAAATTTGTGACCACACTGGGGCTACTTTAACGGGTGGGATGGAGGGTTTGAAGTCTTAAATCTCATGTTGTAAAGTTTTCTTTTAAATTAATAAAATGGGTTCCCATGCGACGCGAAAATAATAATAATAGTGGTGATTACTTGCAGATGCTCCAGTTTCTGAGGTGAAGACCGTCGCTGACATGAAGGGCCTTTTGCACATCTAGTCTGTTGTAAAAGGCTTTTGCATACTCATCAAGGCATGGATCGTAATATCCTCCCAAGATCCTTGGCATCTGGTCAAAATATATTTATACATATCATGAGAAAAAAAATGATTATTTATCACTAATCGCTTTATAACTATTTAGTGTACAAGTTATTGGAGATGAAATGTGAATTTATGTTTTGTTAAAAAGAAATCGTGATGATCATAAAACGTTCGTGATCTTCGAGTAATTTGAAGATGATGTATCAATACCATTGTAGATGAGCGCTTAATCATGACTTGAAATGAAGATTCCAGTACGTTAGCCGAATCGGCGATGCAAACCGACGTGTAAAGGCTGTAAATATCGATCTCCTTGTATTGTTTGAGCACTTCGCCGACGGCCTGATTGCACTGCTCGTTTTCCCACGTGTTGTTGCTGTTGAAATCGCAGTTTTCTTTGACGATCTTCTGAGTTTCGTCGGAGATCACGGCGTGGCTCCAGGCGTAATCCACCAGGCCTCTCCAGTCCTCGGCATCAGATGTTTCAGGATTTCCCAACTGTACTTATTGAACAACAAAAGCAACTAAAATTCTATAAAAATTAAGATTAATTAATGGAACATAAATTAAGCGGATAATTCATCAAAGACTAACCAGGATACCCTTGATATCAATATGTAGAGAAGGGTCTTTATTTTTGTCATAGACGAGCTCGGCCAGCTCAGGAACATATTTTCCTGTCAAAATAAAATAATTAAATAAATAAATAGATAGAATCTTAGTTTTTGTTTAGAAAATATATAGGTTTGAAAACTCATTTTCAAAAAGTTTTCATTTCAAACTGAGAATCTTTTTGGATTGGTGTTTGGGACAAAAAAAAAAGAAAGTGTGGTGCGGATTTTAAAATAGTGAAAAATTTCAGTTGAGTTGTAATCTTTTTTTTTTTTTTTTTTTCTTTACCTGCATAGCTCTCCCCTGCTATGTAGAAGGCTCGTTTTCGGTACGAGGGGAACTTGAGGAACCACTTTTGCAGGAAAGTGTAAGCATCATTTGCTGATCATAAGAAAGAAATTCCACAGAACACAATAAAACACAAAAAAGGCCAAGTATATCCCAGTAAAAAAATAATAATAAATAATAAATAATAATAAGATTTTACTCGAGAATGAAAAGCCATACTTATCTGCAAAAGAAAATAATTCAAGGAAAACAAACCTGTAAAGTCATCTCCCAGATTATCATAATCAGTACTGGTATTTGAGTATGAAAAGCCAACCCCAATTGGAGATTCCAGGAATAACATGTTGGCCTATGTGTCATCATAGAAATGATTATTAATATTTTATTACGATCATGTTCTCAACTTGTCACATTTTATGGACCACTATATATATATATGGAAATTAATTATCAAATTTAATCTATAAGTGTTATAATGTGTGAATTATTATCATTTTTATAATTTAATTAATTGAGTAGTAGTCCATATAAATACATACATATATATATATATATACGTGTGCTCCACGAAGAGGGATTATATTTAAGACCATGACCATTAGTGTCCACTATGAAAGGACCAATCTCTTGCGTCGCTCCATATCCCACAGAGGAGCACCCAGGACCTGAAACCATAAAGCATCTTGTCACCATACTTGAGGACATTAGATAAAGTTCCACAATGATTTTTGGCCATTAAAAAACTCTTTGCATGAGTTGGAAAACCCATGAAAAATAATTTAAAAAAAAATCCCTCCACTGATAGATTAAAGAATATGGTGCTCATAATATGCCCTTCTTAGAGCTTTATTCGAATAATTCAGTATCTATGTAATGCTTTTTATATGGTGAGAGAGTACTGTCCAAAGATAAGGCTACATGTAGATATATATACATATATATAGTTGGTGTTTGCTTTTTCTTTCAGATTCATATCTATGCATGTATAGAAATGTGTGTGTATATATATATATATGTATATATGTGTATGTATATATATATGAATACGATTAGATATGGATGTGGTTAAAAGATTGGCTTTAGACCCGAAACAATGAACCTAACCAATATAAGGGAAACTCATGAAAATTTGTCCCACTAAAACAGGTTGAGTCTAAACCTAATAACTTATTTTGATAACAAAGTTTCTACTGAAATTAGCCGTGGTTAACTTGTTCCAAATTGTTAGCATTTCTAGATCCCAATAAGTGAAAGAAGAAATTAGCCAATTATCGCAACTTTGGTTTGTTTTTGTTGTTTTGTTTTGTTTTTGCCTTTTTTTTTTTTTTGTTCTTTTCCCCCGTACCCTTTTTTTTTTTTCTTTTTCTTTTTCATCCCTGAGAATCTTACTAAATTGTTTACATACAAACCAAATACTATAATCTAATACGTACCTTTTTTTTTTTTTTTCTTTTTCAGCTCCTTGTTTGAATTTGTGACGTCACTCTTTCTTGGGAAAAGGCACCCTGTTAACACTCATAAATCAAACTTTTAAAAAATTAATACAATAATTAAAAATCCCTTCCCAACCGGTAGTGAAAAAAGTCTGCCCGTCATAGAATTTTTTTTTTCTTTATATTACATTTTCTCACATTATAATTTCCTGCATAGTGCAATTAAGATTGTTAAAAAGGGGAAAAAAATTTTATTGCCATGTCAATCAAATTCAAAATAATGGCAAGAGCGTAAACGGCTCAAAGAGCTAGAGACTAGAGAGTAATATTGAGACTGCATAGTAGAGAAAAAAGTGGTAGTCAAAGGAATCCTTGAGACGCAAATGCAATTAATAACTTGGTGAATTAAATGAGGAAAGCTTAGGGAGTTAGGACCGATTTGGGAGTATTGTAAATGGTTTTATTTTTGTTATAAAATTAAAACAAGAATGTTTTGAGATAGTGTTTAGATATTTCGTTTTTTTTTTTTTCTTGAAATATTAGTTTGAGCGTAAGTAAAATTGTGTATACATATGTTTATCAAAATAGTTATTAAATGTATAAGCCCTAGAAAATTACTTAATTTCGTTTTTCTCATTTCTTAATAAAATATGAAAAGAAAAAAAATTGTTTGTTTTGTTTTGTTTTGTTTGTTTTTTTGTTTGTTTTGTTTTTGTTTTTGTTTTTGTTTTTTTGATTTTGTGCATAATACACTCTACTCCACAATTTCAAAACATCTTTCAACTATATCCACTTAGCATTTCAATGTTATTCATTTCAAAAGATAGTTGCACAAAAAGGCAAACTGTTTTATCTGTTTGGTAAGTTTTTCTAATCGCCTATTTCTTTTTTTCTTTTTTTAATTATTAGATCTAAAAAAAAAAAGGGTCCCATATTATAGAATATCTCTATTTCTCAAATTGTATTTTTACGAGTCCATATCTACTGTTCCCTTAACTGTCTCACCACTAAAAAATTGAAAGCACATCATAACTTGTTAAAGGAGTTAATGGCGTTAAAAGAGATCGACGGAGAAGGAGAATAAAAATGTCATTCCCCCACTTTCATATCTTTGTTTAAAAAAAAAAAAAAGGAAACCCACTGATTTTAAACATCACCATACCTATTGGTTTCCATGCTCACCATTGAGTTGAAATCGAACCTGCCCAAGATTTATATTCATGTTTTCCGTCATCTGCATTACTTCTCCCTTTTTTTTTTTTTTAAATATTTGAATAAAAATAAATACATAAATTATGAGAGGTTAATGGAGAAAGGTGGAGCCGGAAATAGCCGGGATTGTCTTATGAGAATAGTCTGTGTATTTTCCATGGCTGGGGCAAAGGCAAAGAAGACCAAGAAAGAGACTATTGTAGTGAAATTTCAATCCACAGAAAAGAAAAGGGTTTAGAATTGAATGATTAGAGTACCCACTCCATGGTAAGAAATAGGAATTCTCTCGTTAACCCTATTATCAGTCAATACCAAAGGAAATGCTTTTATGTCTCGCTTGGTCCGTCAATTAAAGATAAAATTTTCAGGTTCGAGCTAGTTAACTTTTCAAGAACTAATTAAAATTTTTGTTGACTAAAAAGAAAAAAAAAAGATAAAAACTAAGTTAAAATCTTTGAGTTAAAGATGGGAACCAAACATACACTTAGTCATTGAGTCATACAGGGGATGCTCTATAATAACTATTTCCCGGAGGCGGATTTGCAATAAGGGCTTGCAGAGTTAGAGAGAAATTTCACGTTTTGGACATGAAAAGTTTCATTAATTCCTCTAACGCTGTTAACTCATCCAAAGAAGTAGGTCCATTTTTTAGTGGTGAGACAGCAAAGGAGACACCATTTGGGGACAGCTGATCCGGGTTCGTATTTCTACTTCCTTGGTTTCTTGACACTCACAGGTATATATATCCATGATCCAATTCAATGCAGAAAATAACCCAAAAAAAAAAACAGGGAATAAATAAATTCAGTATGTGTTGATACCAACCAATGCAGAAAATAATGAAAATAACAAAGTGCAAAGAAATTCAGCATATTTTGTGTGTATAAACATGTATTTGTAAGCGTGTACTTATATATATATATATATATATATATAAGTGACTCTATCCTTCATGGACCTTCAAAACCAAGGTCACAGTACTCATTCCTGAGTTTCATACACTGCCATTTACAGACAGCAATGCATTAAAAACAACTACATGTCGTCTTTCTTTGATGGATAATGGTATGCAAACGGTCGCAACGCAATTAGCATAGCCTTTCCAGTTTCGTTTGTAAATTCTTCTATGAGAATCTACTGAAACGGAATTGTCGACGACGTCGTTTTTCATGCCAAGAACAAGTACGGTTTACATCGTACTAATTAGTGCGAAAAGCGCTCATAATCATGCTAATTAGCAATACTTGTTTTCTATTCATCTTGTATCTTGAATTGCTCTCTCTGATTGAAATTTTCTTCTTAATTTCTCCTGATTAAGTAGAACTGGTGGAGTATGTTGTATATACTACACTATATATATATATACAACATATAGAAAGTATATATACACACACAAATGGGGTAAGTCTAGCACCTAATACGTAATTACTCTTCCGGAGTAACTTTACCTTAAAGATTTATTATTTAATGTCAAGTAAAACCTTTCATTTACGTTGAAAGTTAACAGTAAGTAATCTCTTCCCCGTTTGTTTAGATGACTCTTTGACTAAATAAAATAACAATTTGTATATCTACTAATCGCTAATAAAAATTGTTTCCGACCAAAACAATCTCAAGTCAGCATCTTTCCTTTATTATTATTATTATTATTTTTTCAAGTCAGCATCTTTCTTATTTAAAAAAAAAATTCGTAAGTCAGCATCTAAGGAATGCTAATTCTTAATGAATTCTGTTTTTGGTGTTTTATAATTATATGAATCCATCTTAATGCTAATTTGTTTTCGAATAAACCTCATTCTGTCAATTCCAACAAAGAACATGTGTGTGTTTTTGTTTTTTTTTTTGTTTTTTGTTTTTCGTTTTTCGTTTTGCGTTTTTGTTTTTTTAAGTAAACCGTTCGTATTGAACGGATCAAAGGGAGATCCTAGATATATTAGATTTTTTTTTCTTGTCAATTAATTTTGAATACTGTTTATAAATATTTAAGAACATCAGTGGTGTTTAGTATCACACACGAATAAAGGGTAAGTCCTTTAGTTTGGGCAGTGGCAAAGCTAAAAATTTGTTTTTGGAGACATGAATTAAACCAAAACTACAATACTAAAATCTTTTACCATCGTTTGTCTTTGAGTCCCCCCCACCCCCCCCCCCCCTAAATGAACAAGCTTCTTAGAGTTTAAATTAATTTTAGGATTTAAAGTTCAAAAAATGATAAATTTATAGAATAGGATAGTTGATTTTGATTCATTTGAGATATTAAATTTTAAATGTGAATGCTTAAAAAAATTAGTGCAAAAAAAAAAAAGTGGAATAAAAAGTTCTTTTACAAAAAATTTTGTAAACTTATTAGATAAAAAAAAATCAGAGAATAAATAAGGAATAATAAAGTTGTAAAACATTTTGTCATAGTGGGAAAATTTTTTTTTAAATAATTATATTTAAGCGGTCAAAACGAGAATTTTAAAAATATAAACATAAACTCCTTGCGCCATTTAGTATTCACATGTGGGTCACTCTTTTATTAATTGTGTTGTTTAAACTATTGATCTCCCAGAATATTTTTCTGAAAAATTTAGTTTCACACTTTTCATTCAGAAAAAAAGTATTTATATTTAGATTTTCATCTAGACTCTTTCCATTTAGAAAAAAGGATTATATTTAGATTTTGATCTATACTAATGCAATGAGTTTCATCCATTTATATCTTGAGTTGTTAAGTTCATAAAATTTTATCATTTTTTTGTATTTTTACGTAATGTTTTTATTAAATTAGGGTAACTTCTAAGTGCTAGGCTTGAAAGCTTTTAGAGAAGGTCAACATTAGCAGTAACAAATGGATATGCGTTTTGAAAGAGCCAAAAGTATATTTCTTGTCGAGCTCCATTTTGTCTCTCTCTCGTATGCATATGCCGGCCAATTGGAATAAGTGTACCAAAATATATATATATATATATATATATATATATCGTTCTTCAGTTGAAACAAGTATTGAACTGTTTTTGCTCATAAGGTTATTAGCACAATTAACCACTCTTAATTAATTGCCGGCACACTGATATCAAAATTGATAACAGGTGTCGAAATTCTAACCAAACAAGTCATGTGTATTGCATATAAGATTTATGGAGCATTTGAATCACCTATTCAATTGGATTTTTTTTTTTTTAATATTCATTTGGTTATTAGTGTTTCCACTTAAATGCACAATGTTTTGAATAAATCTCAATACAAATTATACAATTCACGAAACACATTTTACTTTAATTATATGCATTTTATGTATTTAATTTAATGTTGACATCTATATGCACATTTCATTATAGTTCATGCACTCGAATGTTAAAATGTGACATTCAAATGCAGATATTGAAATACACACATTATAATATAATAGGTGATCCAAACGAATCATGAAGAAAAAAGGAAAGATTATTAGATTAAGAAATAAATACACAAAACAAAGCCTTCTTCCCCACCCAGGCCTTCGCTGTCTCTAGCTCAGAATAATCTTCATTAGGAAAGATTGAGGTCACTAAAACTATCTGCACCTTCTTCACGACCATGTCCAAATTCAAAGAAATGGACTCCCTCTCCACTATACTATTTTTTTTATAAAACAAATTGGGTTATAAGGATAGATGTTGAAATGCTCAAATAACTCCGGGGAGGTGGATATTTCCTCACATAATATATGAATCCTTCACGAAATGGATTGATCATATACCTCAGCCAACATGAAAGTGACAACTTGAACCCAAGCATTCAATGAGGATAATGAGCGTCTTATCAACTCAGCTAAAGGACATTGGCCCTCTCCACTATAATATAGTGCTAATTACGTACTTGTATAGTTAATGTTTTATTGTATATACATATATCAGTCTCGATATACAAGATTTACCTGTTGTAATGTTTATTTTAACCGAATGAAAATATAGCCTTCTTTTAAAAAAAGACCATACAAATAAAATCTGACCAAAAAAAAAAAAAAACAAACAAACAAATCCTTGCTGATCAAATACAATAAGGGCAATATGACTAAACTGAGAGCAATGTCACCACAACTTACGATAGTGGCGCTAATACGCCAATGTGTACTTTTTCGTTATTAATGAATCTGACGTATTATGAGGTTTAATGTCCGACACCATTTATAAAATATCTGTTTTTATTCCCAGATTTAATTATCCAATTGTAACAACTAAAAAACAAAAAATGGAAGAACAGAAAATGCTCCACATAATAATAAGATCAACATTTTTTTTTTTGAAATTGGTGATGGGAGATTTGAACTAAACACCTTTTAATAATTAATGCAGTAAACATGAAATTATCGCAATAGGGCACTGGAAGTGATACTGAATAAAAGAAAAGAAGAGCTTAATTAATTAGGACAAAGGCATATATAAAATATTGGCACGTACCAAATCCTAATTATTGTGTTAATACTCCTGATCACAAAATTCAATACTAGTCTGGTAATAAATAAATATCATTTTTTTTAATCACGATTACTATGCATGGCCTGCAGGTCTTCCTTTGTTATCTGTAATGGAGAACAGGCAGAGAACCGTCCATGAATGTTGTGCCTACCGACAAGACGCTTGCACTTTTCGCAGTGATTCGATTCTTTGCATACTTTGATGCACTTCTCGACGTTGTGCGGCTTGTTGCTGCCGGCGTTGTGCGAGGACCTCGTTATCATCGCGAGCGTGAGAGCAGAAGAGAACACCAGGCCACGAGGAAAGTGTACTGGAGAGCTTGCAGAGGGAGGGTTAATTTCGGCAGCTTGCACTGTTTGAATCCGATCATCAGTACTACTTCCGTGCAATTTGATCAACATTATTATCACTATGATCCTCATGATATTATTGGTCTTGTGATAAGAAGCGTTCTTGTTTAATGACGTTAACTCAGAAAACGTGAAGATGTCACTAATTCTTTTTTAATATTCCAACATAATAATAATAAGGAGGAGGAGGTAGATTTGATTTATATATATATATATATTTTAGTTGTTGAGAAATGAATTAATACGTTCAAACATAGAAAAAACAGAAGAAAAAAAATAATATTGTACTATATATAACACGAGCAGTAACATCAGCATTTCTAAAAGGTTAAGGTCATTTGCCCCTTTCCTATTGGCACGGATTATACGTTTACAAAAGCATTGTTGCCTTTGATTTTGAGGAAAAGACAATCTTTGGAAAGCATCCATTTAGAATAAGGTTTTTCTTTAGAGGCAAATTTGGACATTTTTTTAATCTCGTTTACATGAATAATGTCATTGAGGAAAATGTCAAATGTCATATCGTCAGAATTATTATACAAACATATGGAGCCTTTTTTTTTTTTTTTTTTTGGGCTGAATTTTTGAAATCTTCAGGGGTGGATCGGGAGGTACTAAGGTGCATATGCCCCAATAGAGTTTTGAAATGTTTCTTCTCAACTGTTTTTAAGTTTTGAAAATTCTGATAACCCGATTTCTATAGCTTTTTCCCCAACGACCGTATTTTATTATTTAAGGAAAGCTCATTTTACTTGCATAACGTGTGTTTGTACATGATGATGGTTTAGAACAGATTAACAGGCAAGCAATACATCCGAAGAAACTATATGTTTGTGTTGACTTCGAAACGTTTTCTGTAGTTTTCAGAGAGAGAGGGATTATATAATTAACTAAATTAATTACAAATTAGAAGAGGAAAATTCGTGAAGGGACACGTAAATAACCATATTAGCATGCAAAGAAATTGGAAGTATAACAAAAGATCAATTAGAATAAACTTAATGGATTAGTGTGGTGGCCTGGCGGTACTGCGAGGGTGGTCAAAAGTTCCAATGCTGGTGTGACTTTTTTAGAGATCTTAAATATAAATACTTGTTTTCTATCATCTAGTGCTTGATATGGAATGCTTGAAATCACGCCCCCATATACCCTTATCATTAATACATTCAGTGGACTGAGGTGACATGCTCCTTGTCAAGAGGTAGGACTACCCGTATAGTTTTCAATAAATAATTCCTATCAGTATCTATGAATTCCCTTTGCTAACGATCAAAGGATATGTATGCCAATGCTGGTTTGCCCCTTCTTGGACTTCCTTTTAGCACCAAAAAAAAAAAAAAAAAAGAATAAACTTGTTTGAGGAGCATTTATTATTATTATTATTTCACTCTGTAAAATTATTTTTTATTATTATTCAGGCAATTATTTTTACGCAAATGCCATCCTTGCTTAATTGCTTAATTGGAAAACCAATTCCATGCTTAGTCCCGTACACTGTGTCGGGTGGTATTTGCATTGTTATGGAAGTATTAGGTTAAGAACAAGATTTATCTCAATGGTTGCTCAACTGAAGGAAACTCAGAGCTCTAGTTGGGAGACTTGGGAAATGCCCGAGCTTGAGTATGCTCGGAAAATGTTCGAGCCCGAGCACGTGCTCGAGACGACGTGAGAGAACTCAAGTGTCATGGGGGCAAAAGTGACACCAAGAAGTATTACAGTCATGGATAATTAAACCATTTAACAACTCCATAAATTAAATGATCAGAGTTCTTGTGTTCTATGTCATCAGAAAGTGAAACTCGTAATTAAGGAGAAAATGAACTATTGAATTAATGGGAGAATTAAACTCCTTTCGTCTTCAATTTACTATAAAGTTCCTCGGATTGAGAGGAAGAATTACATACACATTTTCTATTGGCAATCATCCTGGAGTATTCATATTTTTGCTATATTGTTTTTTTCTTGTCTTCTTTGTGTTCTTACTTGAAGTTATTGATCACTCAAATTATTTAAACTTATTCTATAGTTCATCAACGTTCATTTAGTATTGGATGAAAAGTTACTCTAACACACTTTAAACGAAACAAGAGCAATATTTTGCATTATCATCCAACCCAATCAAGATGCATGTTTAGCATTTTGTAAGAGAGTACCATTATTAATCACCATTAATCATCTGTGATGGTAAAACAAAACAACCACATGACAAAAAGTAAGATTCATGATCAGATCATCTATAGTGACATTAATAATATTTTTAAATAAACCTCAATTTTAGTAGTAGTACAACACATAAAGCATAGCAGAAACCAACAATATTCAAATAACCACTCCAGTACGTACTCTCCGTTATTCACAGAAACATATATAACGAACGAAAATTACGATGCATGCATATGTATATATATAAAATCACAACGAAACAAACAACAATATTTTTATATGGTACTACTGGCTATTAATTATTACCGTACATGCACGTACATATATATATATATATATAGAGGGGAGTCTTTGCTTCCTAATTTATTCTTCTTTTCAATCGCATTAATTTGTTCTTGTTGGCTGTGCTCGAGATGGCAAAACACAATACAAAACAATCCACATTTTTGGTGTAAAATGGGAACATGCCGTTGTTCATTGCATCGTTCTCTTTTGCATCTTTCGAAGCACTCACGTTTGAAAGATAGAAAACCTCTACCTGAAAAATTTATATGCACAGAAATTGAATTCTTATTAATCCAATCTACAGCTAATTCGATATCAATAAATCACGGCACGTCGTTTTTCCCTTTATCACAAAACTAATTGCCATTTTCCTTCTCTAAACGTTATGTCATTTAGCACCATAAATGAATCGTTTGAACAAATCATTTTCGTGCTAACCATTGTACGGTGTTAGAATTCAATATTCTTTTGTCTTATAAAGTTTGTCCTGTACATATAAATAGCATGTCATCCGTCTAATTGATTGTGATTAGGACTTGGTGTCGCTTTAATTTTCTTGTCATTTATTTATTTTTCTATCTTTTTGGTTAATTGGTTGTAACAAGTGTTCAGCCAAAATTTCATAATATTTTCTTCAACGGTACAATAGTTATTTTAGAAATGTCAATTTCATTTATGGTATAAGAGATTAATTACATTTAGGAGTTGTCATTTGATATTTATCAAGGTGTCTTAAATTGTCAGTATAATTATATTAATCTAGATCTGGATTCGACATAATTATACTTATTGGCTTCTAATCCATACCTCATTATACTATCAACGAGTAAAATCTAATAGCCATCTTCAATTAATGTCCCGAAATACTCTTATTTCATATTTAGTAATATTAAAAGAATTTTTTACTCTTTAAATTACCAAAATGAGATTGAGGAGAAAAATTAAATAATATAATAATTGTTCAACAAGTTTTCACTCGAAGAGCGAGTAGAATTAACTTGACTATATATTATAGGTTGGAAGGGATTGATATACATAGTTTATAGTTACACTCTTCGGTCGTAGGCGATGTGGGATACTGGCACTTTATGACAATCATAAGTTTCCAACTCTACTCTCGTCAATATCCCAACTCTCTGCAAGGTTAAGCAATTCTCCGTACTTTTCAGTTCAACGCTAGCTGTCCTTTGTTTTGATGTAGGAGACTAAAGAAGAAGTTGGAGCCATTGTTTTTGTGACTTTCTTTTATTCTTGGCTGTTTTACATTTGGTTGTCATTCTAGTCTTTTTGATGTGGTTTAGTCTTTTTGGTTATTTTTCATTTGGATGTTGTTTAGTCTTTTATGTTTAGTTGGATGTCGTTTTGGCCCTTGTGTTTTTAGTGTTAATTAAACACATTGTCTCGAGGGTTTAGGGCTTAGCTATATATTTGCCTTAGTTGAACAAGGAGAGAAGTTTTTGAATATTGTATTGGAGATATTTGAGATACTAAAGAACAGAGGTGTCCAGCCATGGATTTGGCTGTTTTCCACCTTCTTCGTCTTCCAGCCATGGTATTTGGCTGTTTTCTAACTTCTCAAATTGAGGATTATTCTGTTTTAAATTCATGAATACGCCCCAACAAACACAGTGTTGCCACTGCAATATATATGTTTTTGTTACTATGTATGTCGAATTAAATACCAAGGTAATGGAATTTATAAATGCATGAGCAAAACTTTGTTACTATTTAACCTTAAAATACTGGCTACATATCTCAGAAACAGAAAGTAAATTTTATTAATTAATTAAAAAAAATTAGTAAAAATTGCATCATCTCATGTTTATATTTCTTCACATGATATATGCTTTATACTATTCCCTCTTGCAACTTTTGAAGCAACTCTTTAACTCTTCCATGTTTAGCAACTGCAGAGACCACATAAATCTTATTAGATATGCACCGAAATCAAATGTAGCGTACATGGCTAAACAGAGTTAATGCTTTGTACTGTTTAACTCCGAATTGGACGTTATAAAAAGGAGCATGGAAAATACACACAAAAAAACATCCTAAAAAATATATTAAGAGATAGACCGGGGACAAGTTTGCCGATTAGTTAAGAAAGTTTTACGCGCCAGAGTGATCATCGCATATCGTGGACACGGCACAACCTAAACCACAACCGTTGAGGAATTGTGCGAGGCTAGTGATTGGTCGCAGTTCGAGCATAGTGATCGACATCAACAGACAACGAATGTATCTTCTGATGCAATCAGTCATGCACACATCATTGGCTTGACACGACGTTTTCGCCGGAGAAGTATTCGCAGAGATGGAGAGCCGATGATCAACAATGGCGTGATCATTAGAATCATGATAATCAAGAGAAGGCTTATGATTGCCTTCTGAAGCAGTACTGGCACTACACACAACCGTTAATATAAAGGCTAAGTTTGACAACCATTTCATTCCAAACTTATTTCAAACTTTTTTTTGTTTTTTTCCTAAAAAGTTTGTCTTTTTCCCAAAAATTTTTTTGTCTTTTCTGAAAATTCAAAAAAATTTACTATTACAACTAAAATATTTCAACTCAAACTAACCAACCAAACTCACCCAAAAATTTAAACGTCACCATATGCTCATTACAATTGCATATATAATTATAATAAACACATGTATGTATAAAATTATGCATGCATCATGCATGATACATAATACACAGTGGCAGAGCCTTGTGCATTATGAAGTCATTAGGTTTTTTTTTTTTTTCTTGGTTGAATATGAAGTCTTGTTCTTTAAACCACGGAAAATCACCACGAGTTTTGGTAGCCTTATTAAACTATTGGGATTTATTTTTCTTCCTTAAGAATGTATAAAAGCCACTTGCTCTTGGCCACGGTAACGAGTTTTTAACTGTACTAATAATATTTGTGAAGGTGCAATTTAATATCTTTGTTTAATCGAAAAACTATAATGTAATGACTTCTTTCTTCCTTAAATCCGATGGATCATTGACAAGGTAGTTATATTTTGTGTAAAATTGTGAATTGCGCTGTTTTTACCGGTAAAAGTTGTTATGAAGAGACAATGTCAAAACAGAAATAAATATGCGTTAGTCATTCTTAATGGATGCCAACTTAGTTGGTATTTGTTAATTACTTCTTATCCTAGTTGCTTCTCAGGTTAGTTACAAATTAAAAAAAATGGATAAACAAATGCAATATTGCCAAATAAAAAGGACAATTCAATTACCATAATTAACACATAAAAAACAAAAAATATTATTTCCCAAATATAAACAATTTCCAGCGTTTTTGTTTCTCTGTTTCTTCCAATTAGAGTATGGGTGCAGTCAATGCATGCAGCTAACGATCAATTCTGGCACTTGTAGACAAGAAAATAAATTTTGATAGAATTAATTAGGGAAGAGAAATAGGGAAGTTACGATAAAGAAATATGCATGTCTAAAACCGCCGTTGTTTTAAGAACTCGGATTAAATATGTATGTGTTGCAATTTGGCTCGCGGAGGTCTATCAACATTTTTTTTAATCTTCTAGTTTCTTGGGGTGGTCTTCTCTTGTTCAAAAAAGGGATTTAGATTAAACGTAACGTGACAGATTCGTGCCCAAGTTGGACAAACGCTCTGTCAAAAGTAAATGAACAAATCCAACAACAGCAAACAATGAAAAACCATCACCCCATTTTCGAATTTAATGCCTCTAAATACGCAACTTACTACTAAAATGATTACAAAGTTAATATTTCCCAGAGACCATTAAAGGAAGGAAGAGAAAGGAAACCGGTTGACCCTAAAGAATATTTTGGATAAATTTATAAACCTGTCATCAAGAATGAACTATAAATAACTAATGGGTTAGGATCTCTACACTACCCCCTTCGTCTGTGGACCAAAAAAAAAAAAAAAAAAAAAAAAAAAAAAAAAAAACAAATTTCCGCACCGACAGAAAGATGCGGTTGAAGTAATTGGCTTTGTTCTTTACGGTTACAAATACCTCAACCAACTAAGCTAAAGTGGCCCTTTGAAGATCTTCAACTCCATAATTAGGAAAACCGAGTATCAGTGTACATCTGATTCTTCACAGCTAAAAAGTGTAATTACTCTGCTTCTTGCTCAGCTCATTCCACGAAACACCTCAGAGCCCAAATCCCCTTCTGCTGGAAGATTTAGATCGCAACTTTGGTTTGTTTTTGTTGTTTTGTTTTGTTTTTTCTTTTTTTTTTTTGTTTTTTTTTCCCTAATACGTACCTTTTTTTTTCTTTTTCTTTTCATCCCTGAGAATCTTACTAAATTGTCTACATACAAACCAAACACTATAATCTAATATTCTTAGGAATTTGATTATTTTAAAAAAATTATTAGGTAGCTGATTACATTTGATTACCTTCAACCAAACACCCTCTATCTGATTTTTTTTTTTTTTTTTCCGGTCCCGTTATCTGTGAAAACTAAAGTATCCCCTAATAAAGTTAAGTTGTCACTGAAGTTTAGGTTGCGGGCACGGGTCACCGGAGTCAACTAATGAGTGACCTGTGGTAACTTAGTGGTTGACTACAGTCTACAGGACATGTCTCCAGAGTCACGTACGTAACTGGTGGTGCCCATCGCTGGACCTATAGCTGTACTAACATACTGGGTGACCACTAGTCTTTGAAAATCTCCAGAAGCCATCTTCGTCGGGACAACGTCGAGGAGAATAAGGAAGCTCACGCGAGAGGGCTGCCAATCGGCCGTGCCAGAATAGTTCGAAGATTATCATGATTTTTAGTTTTATACATTACATTATCTCGAACTTGTATGTTGTCATGCCAATGACCCTTTATCAATAATCTGTCAGAAATTAGACATAAAAGTGTTTTATAACGATGGCTTTGCAGGGGCTATTCCCACAATGTTTATTTTTTAATTTTTTAGAAATACGTTTTTTATTTTTCTTTTCTAAATGGACCTAAAACAAAAGACTGATGAGTCCTTTAAAAGTGTTGGGCTTATATATGTGGCTAATTTGAAGCTTAGCTTGCCCCGCTGCACAAGAGAAAATAACCTAAATAACCATATTTTTTTTAATTTATTGATCAGTATAACACAAATTCTCTATTCTTGACCAACATAATATAAATTTTAGTTAATTTTAGTTTAATTTTGTATCATGTTAGTCTAGTATTAATTTTTTGTGTTATGTTGGTGTAATGATCTTTGAATCTGTGTTATTCAAGTGCTTTCCGCGATGCATAATCATTGAAACACAATAGTCGGTTAGGAATATTATACTACCTAAAATTCCTTTATTTTCTCTCTTGGTTTAATTCTCTTTTCCATTTGGTCTTCTCTGTCTAAATTCCATCTTTTCTTATCTATCTCGAATATCTTTTCTATTCAGTTCCATATTAGCTGGTATTAGAGCTTAATCGGCTCTTGATTTCTGTATCAACAAACTCCAAAAATTTAAATAAAAAAAAAAAACTTAAATTTTTTTTTTCACACAATGATGAATAAAGAATTGGAACAATTCTTTCACACGCTCCTAGAAAATCACAATGAATTAGTTCTTGAAGTTGTCAAGCTTAAGACTACCGTAAGCCAGTTGGATGAACGAGTTAATAGAATGGATGACCGACTCGGACAGCTAATTGAAGTCGTGACCAAACTCTGTGATGATTTTTTTTAGTGAATCTAAATTAAAAAAAAAAAAAAAAGTACTGAAAAGCGAGAAGCTAATCCTGAAACCACTATTTGGCACTCGAGGAATCAAGAAATCTTTGAGTATAATTTTGTTTCAAAACATTCGACCAAAAGCAATTGTTTGGGAGGCTACCAAAGAAACTAGTTTATTAGTGTTTTAGTAAGTAGTGCTAGGGACACCAATTTTAATTCCAACTTTTCGAGTATCATTAATTCACGTGTCATATTTTTATTAATAGATATAATCAATTGATGTAGCAATTACTTTAAACACTTACCAATAAAAAAAAAAGGACAACTCAAATGCCACATAAATTGATATTTAAAAATTGAGATTAGAATTGGTGTCCTTAGCATTTTTCATTTTAGTTGTACTCCTAAGATCATCACTGTTCAATGACTACCACCAGATCAAGGATGGATTAAGCTGAATTCAATTGGAGCTGCTCGAGGTGCTCGAGGGAGATCGCTACTTATGATGAATTTTTTCAAACTTGTAGAGGCTTTGTTAAAGGTTGTTTCTTAGTTCCTACTGGCATAGCTTTTGCCCTTGAAGCAAGCTTAATGGTTTCATGATTGCTAACGAGAAGACTTTGGACTTTAAGTGGTGTAATTTGTGGATTGTAGTCAATCTTTTTTGCAGCAAGTCTGAAGTGGTTCCTGGTAAGTATCGCAACCTTAATTGGAATTCCTAGTTGTCTGATTCTTTTGATTTAAAACGTGTTAAGATACCTTCCCTTCGTTTGGTGTAGTCATTTGGCATTTATTTCGACTATTCTATTTAAATGGTCTGCCTAAATATGCATATGATGGGCACCATTGAAAGTTGAGCATCCGAATGTCATTTGGGTTTTTGTTCTTAAATGATAAAAAGTCTACCTCCAAAATTGAGGCCCAATTTGATATATATTTTCATGTGATTACAAAAAATTTTGAAAACTATTTAGATATCATATTCGTTTCCCGCTCTGTCTTTTCAGGTAGTTATTTCTAAACATATATCTAAATGTTTATATTCAAATAGTCTGTTCATAATGTTAACATCCAAATATTAGTTAGAATGACAATTTAAATATTCTGTATAAATTATTCCATTCAAATATTTTCATATCAAATATTTTTATTCGAATGCTCTCTTAAACATATTTTTTTCCATACTCCCAACTTTCCAACATATGTAGAAATAGTCGAAGTGTTTGACTAAGGATTCTTAACGATCCTGAATTCTTACAACATAACACATTTAACTAAAAACAAATCTTGGGTTGTTATAAGGCTTCATATTTTTGACGTAATAAGGACACTATTGTCTATTAGGCTGCGCCGCAAAGTTAGCTATAATGTCGTTTTCTCTCCACCACTAACCCCTTATTTTTCCAAACAGATAGATATATATATATATATACACACACACACACGCACTTATACATTTGTGTATATATATAGGACAAAATCCCAATAATTCTTTCGGCTGATCAGTGTCAACGATCCACATGATCCCGGCTATTTCGCTCAGGTATTACTTCGCAAGGAAAATTTGTTCAATGTGAAGACAATAAATAGTACGCTGTGAATACTTAAGTTTATGTCATTTTCAAATTCTGAAGATCACCGAGAAGAATTCACTATTAAAATAAATGAGGATTGGTTAACGCGTCAAAGAATTGAATTTCTGAGCGAATGGATTTACAAGATTAAGTTGCGGCTGAGTAGAGCTAAAACGAAAAGATTGAATATTATACAAGTAGTTGACTAAAATTGCTAGGACATTAATAGACTTCATACGACATTTATCTATATATATATATATAGACACACGATTTTGTACCGATGGTGAGCTGGAATAAACTCAGTGCTGGCGAAGATGCAAAGGTAGGACTCAGACAGGCTTGAAATAGTCACCATACTGACGAGGCTAAGGATAGAGATGGCAATGAAGTGGGGACATATTTTTGTCCCCTACTTATAATCAAATTCACGTTTTCATATACCAACAAAAAAACCTGCTGATATTTTCCTTGCCCTAACGTGAATTACTTGGGTCTAAGAATAAGACGTCTCATTTTTTTTCTTATCTATTAAAAAAATAAAAAGAAGTACTATCATTTTTTATATCAGCAAAATATTACCAAAAATAAATCAAAAATAGTACTATCTTAAGTAAGTTTAAAAAAAGCCAAACAAAACAATAGTACTTTTAAAATTACATCTACACATCTAGGAGAAAAAACGGCCATCGAATGGACGTTCGTATGGTAGGTACCATACATTTTGCGTCTGCAATTTGGTTAACTTATATTAATCAGACAGCTGGATATTAATGGGCTAGTGCTGGTAGAGCTATATAAGCATATAATGTCAAGAAAAGTTTTGGCAAAACTTAAACAATGCTCATGCAACTTTTCACTCTCTTTCATTTGCTAAAACAATATTCTTTTTCCAAAGAGAATGTAATAATCTGTTGAAGTTAATATTTAGCAAAACTTCAATAAAAATTGTATTTTTATCCTATTGATAGCTATTGTTATTTCAATAATCACCATGTTTAATTTTTTAACAATCAGATCTATGAGTGTGCACGTTAAAAATATACTACGCAATATGTGTAACTGCTTCCAGTAATAGATCAAATTATTAAAAAATTAATCCACTAACTTAAAATAACGATACTACAGATAACATAAAAATGTAGTTCTTATCATAAATTTTTGTGATTTTTAAAATCCTTTTTCAGCAGGAAAGCTGTTAGAAAATTTTGAGGAGAACATATTATTCAAAATACACGTTTTCTTTGTTCTTTCAAAAAGAAAAAAAGAAAAAAAAAAAAAAAAAGAAAACAACATGGTTCTTTTTTCACGTAGCTAGGGAAAAAGCCAGTCGGTATGACTCGTATGTGTGTTGTAATATTATCTTGTTTCACTTTAAGGTGTGAGAAACCTAAACTGTTTTCGACAAGAAGGTGGTGCGACAGAGTTTTAAGTCTACTAATTTATGGACAAAATAATTAAAAAGTGAGCCCACAAAAGCTAGTTTTGTTTCGTCTCCAACCACCACCTTTAATTCCCAGACAAAATAGATTAAGATTCCCCAAATTATATTCACCGAAAAAAAAAATTGCCCAAGTTATTAAAAAAAAAATGTTGGGCAGAATTGTATCCCTTTGTTCGTATCCGTTATTTCATAGCCAAATCGCATCCCAACTGCCGGATAAATTAGCCAATAAAGAATATATGGCGTCTTTTTTGGATTATAATAATTTACTTATAACTCTCATAGCATGTTTATTTACGTCTAATCGGAATAAGCATGAATCGGGGTGGATAGGATTCTGAGTGGGTTGGATTCGAAATCAAGATTCTGAGTGGGCTGGATTCGGAATCAGGATTCGGAGTCAGAATATACTATTGACTTAGGTTCCAGGAATCGGAGTCGGAATCACTGTCAATTCTATTTATATGTTTATAAAACAGAAATCGGAGTTAGTTACTATAAATTTACTTGTATATCTCGTTATTTAATGTATTTTCAAAAATTAAAAAATGATTACTTTTTTTAATCTGTTATCATACTATTAATTAAAACTCAAATAATCATTATGATAATAAAGCAATAAAATTAAATTGTGTAATTTTTTGTTTAAAAAAATTAAAAAGAGTAAAAAAATGAATTAAAATAAGTAAAGTATAAAAAATATAAAAATAGAAACATAATAATATATTATGATAAAAAAAATTTCTTTATTTACTCTAATAACATTAATAGTAATTAGGATAGTTATATAATATTAAGTTAATAAAAATATATTATATTTAGTTAATAAAAATAATTAATATAGGTTGTTATTATTTCTAATAGAATTTTTTGCAAATGAACTAAGCATAAAATGGTAATTTAATGTTAATATTAGGAATGTGAATCATAATTTAGAGGAAGACATGGGATTATCAATCCCATTTCTCAATTTTAAATTGGTGTAGGACCCATCATTTTCATTCCCATTCCAGGAAAAAAATGAGTCTTAATTTTGTTTCTATAATTACAATCTACAACATTGCATAAATTATATAAGCAATTACGTATATAGTATGGCAACACCAACTAACTCAATGGTGGTCTAAATTAAAGATGTTGCCGGATGGATGGACAGGGACGCATGGGTGCGGAGACATGAAGACTTCGAAATTTCATGAAGTTTTCTGCAACGACTTTCATTACGGAAACAAAAATACTAACAGCTGGCATTCCCTGAAAATTATTGAAGATAAAAAAATAATAATAATAATAAAAGAAGAAAAAAAGGCAGGCAGCAATTTGAAGAACAAATTCCTTTTAGCGTGTGGGCCGGAAAACAATATATAGCTGCGGCTGCGTGGACAAGTTATCTAATAGGAATGTATAGCTACAAAAGTTGATAGACTTTGCTTTCATTTGGAACGTCGGTTTGAAATTAAATATTTATATTGAAATTAGTTAATTTTTTAAAAAATTAATTATAATTTTTAATTTGAATTTTTATAAAAAAGATAAAAAAATTAAGATGAAAAACTTAGATTTGGACCTGAAAGTCAAATAAAAGCTTATAAAAGTATGTATTTATTAGTCAACCAGAGCAAATTACAAAGAACCTATATATTGATAATGACAGTTATGTATCTGGTGGCCAGATAGTATATAATCAATAAAATACACACGCCACACTGCAGTGCAAAAATTCAATTCCATAGTTGCTGCTTATGTAGGCCATAAAGTCACGTCTTATTTCTTTCAATGCTAGCTAAAAAGTAACGATTCATACAAGATAAACAATTTCTTTGCTTTTCTATCACATAAAATAAAAAAATAAAAATAAAAAAAAGTTGCGGTCGCCTTGGATATATAGTCCAAAGTGTCATGAGAATATGAACATGACGACTATTTATGTTACTCGAACAACTATTCATTTGGCAGCGCACAGAATTAGGCAAATTTTCTCAACACTGTTTATATGTCCGTTAAATTTTCTCAACACATACTTCGTTCATGATAAACATTTTACTATACTTAGATCATGTCAAATGTATAGGCATATGTCAATACTATATTTGTTACAAAGAGAAGTAGAAAATAGTATTATTATTTTACTTTATACTCCAATACATAATGCTATTTTTATTTTTTGTCATTATTATTGTGTTTTGAAACTTATAAAAATGAGCATTTAGTATTTAAATAATTTTAAAATGAAACTATTAGAATAATTGCATGGCAAAAGTCAAGCCAATAATCAATAGGAATCAAATGTTAAATGTGGCATTAACTGTACCTTATGGTAAATTTGACAAATTTGACATCAAATATAGCACTCTATTGAAGAGTAATTTTTTCATTTAAATGTCAAAATTTACCATTAATACAACATTTTAACATTATATTGGAGATGCTCTTATGTACAGGGATGGAATTTCTCCACATATACAATCATCAAAATCAAACAATCAGATTTCGTGTTGCCAAGGAACAAAGAGGATCAAGCCCGCTCTCTCTCTCTCTCTCTCTCTATCTATCTATCCGAGTCTCCCCCTTAATTGCACATTAACTTTTTGGTTGATCATAGTGCTAATGTCGTATAATATTGCTACCTAGCTAATTAACATAGCTTAAAACCGCTATCATAGATATAAATTGTCAATAAAAAAGTGATAATAACGACAATAAACATGGTCTTTAATTGTACATGTACACAGTTTTGTAGGGATTATTGTCAGCAGATAAACAGCTAGCAAGCAGCAGCATTGTCTTCTAATTATCCTTTAATAAACGTGTGCATGGCTGGCTAGCTAGCTAGTACTAAACATTATGTGCTGAAATTAATGTGCATTTAGTCCAATACAACAGGCCCAATTTCGTGGCGCTCCCTGCATTTCTCTCGGATTTCGACTATTTCAACAGTTTGATTTATGATCCGAGCACTTTTTGTATTGTGTGTTTTAAATTTTTAAAGTGGAGATTTATAAGTTGAAAAATTAATATAATGACTGAAAAATAATTGCAACAGATAGTGTAAAATGAGAGTTGCTCCTGTAAAAGATCTCTAAATATCCTAAAAAACGTAACTTTATTTAGTTTAGCTCTTTTTAAGTGACATCAAGACGGGTTTCTCAATTAGATTGGTTTATCATGAAAAAATCCATCTTAATCAAACGGAACCCCCACTCTTAAGACTTACTACTGAAGAAAAGAAAATTACAAAAGAATCGAAAAGATCAACAAGGCTAGAAAAGAAAAGGAAACATATAAAAATCAAAAACCATCAATGGCCAGAGGATTATTAATTCGAGGCACGTTTAAGATCTATTTTAAAGATATGAGTTTCAGTTTGATAAAATTCTTTAAGACCGGTCCTTGGCCACATGTTGAGAGTTTTATGTTTTTTTGTTGTCTTTGTTATGGTTATTTTTATTAATTTTTTTTTCCCTTTATCCCTTGATATTATTGTATGTTTCCTTCTATTTTTAGTAACAAAATGAGACAGGTAAGTGTTAAGAATGTTAAAGGAATGCTCATCTAACCCGAGATATCTTGAACTGATCCGGTCATCACAATTTCTGAAAGTAAAAACAAAAAACGACTTGTGAAAAAAATACAGTACAAGTCAAGTGATCAATTGGCCTTTTCGTTTCGTCAGCTCATGGTCCGACATTAATAGTAAGCCCCATTTCATTTTCCACTCCTAGTGGAGGCTGGTTGAATTCACATTGAGAGCACTGAAAGGTCAATATACTTTGCAAGATCCAAATTGATCACCTTCTTTGTTTTTTCCTCCTTGCTATGAAGAGCTAAAAAATCAATTTATTCTACTGTCAATGACATAACTCAAAGGGCACTAAATGACGTCATAATAATCAACGCATGGCTTATATTTTTTGAGTACCCCTTTTTTTTTTTTGGCTTAAATTCCGTTTGTTATTTACTTCTCAGCTAGTTGTTTTTATTGTTAAGATAATTTCTCTTGTGTGTGGTTAGTGATCATTTTAATTTATGATATTTATGTAATTTTCTCTCTCATTAATCATGTGAGTTGCGAGTTTAGCATGCGAATAGGTTGTCAACTTAGTTGGCATGTGCTAGTTTCTCTTGATACTAATTGTTCCCTTTCACCATTTATATATATGTTTATATGTGGGTGGGTGTGCGCATATATATAACAAATTATTCACGATACAAGTTTAGAGTGAAATATCTGAAATTTGGTCTCCAACTTACAGTCGTATTATTTGAGGGATATTTGAGATTATATTTCAAGATGAAAGTTTCAGCTTAATTATTTGAGATTAATCTCCAACTACATGGGATTTTATTATTGCCTTTCATCATCCTTAATAGGGTTGTTTTCATTTTCCTCTTGCTTTATTTTCTTCTAAACATTCTTGAATTTTTTTTTTCATTAATAAAAAATGGAATAGGTAAGGGATGGGGGCGCTAAAGAGGTGTCGACATAGTCAAGATGCTTGGGTGCACCTCCTGATATATGTTCCTATCATTTAGAAGGAAAAAAAATGATAAGGGTCTGATTCAATGAAGGTTTTTTTTTTTTTGGTGAATTCAATGGAGATGTTTTTGTGCACTTATTAATTGATGTATGTATGATTTTTTTTTTTTTTAGAAATAACTATAAGTATTCAACCTTGAAGACAAGTAGCAGTTTTAATGTACAAAATAGAAAATTAAAATTGCCTTAAAATTCATGAAGACAAATATTATTGATCCATATATATATATATATATATATATATACAAACCCAAAAAAAATAGCCGTCGTTCCTACCTTTCTTCAAGTTAAGAAGCCAAATATTGTATTAGAGCCGGCAATTTCGGATACGACACGGTGACACGACACGTAATAAATGGGTTTAGACCGCACGATTAATAATTGAGTCGAAATTGGGTCGACACGTTTAACACGAAAATAAATGGGTCGAAAATGGGCTGACACGATTAACACGTTTAACACATTTATGTTAGAATTTTCAAATTATTCGGACATGACACGGTGACACAACACGAGAACGACACGTAATAAATGGGTTTGGACCGCACGATTAATAATTGGGTCGACACGTTTAACACAAAAATAAATGGGCCGGAAATGAGCTGACACGATTGACATGTTTAACACGAATTGCCAGGCCTATTTAATTGTATTGATTAAATAAATATACGAAACAATAAAGTGGAAATGACCTATGACCGATTCCAAATTAACTGCTTGATTACGATATTTATGTGATTACTTCTCTACATGCAGGTATTTAGACGTCTATTATGCGTGTGCACCTTCTCAACATGCGTGTATTTAGACGTCTATTATGCGTGTGCACTTTAATAAGACTTCTATTATTCTTAAAGGGGTTACAAAATTAAGAGCACCTCTTTTCCAACTTTTTGTAAGATAAGTTAGGACACATTTAAAAATTAAAAAAAAAAAAAAAAAAAAAAAGACGTACGGCTCCGATTGGCCAAGTGGTCCAGGCAAAACCAGTGTCTAGTCGCCCATCAAAAACTGGTCCCATGCATTGATCGGAATTATCACCCACTCCAGTTTGTTTCTTCCTCAAAAACTTTGCTTGCAGAAGGAAATGAGATATGAAGGAACATGCGTTTCCTTTGGGCCACCATGATTTAGACATAGCCTTCCAGTAATGTAAGTATTCAACAAATCCATCAAAATCCAGGTAAAAAGACTATTTTAACATCCAAAAAAAATTATTAATATTGTAAATTGGGCAGTATAATAATTATGTTATATAGTAATAGTTATCGCTCAACTCTCAATCTATCTTATCAAACAATATAAGGAACTTTTATAATTCTCTCCATCATTTATATCTTAATTCTTCTAATAACCAAAAAAAAAAAAAAAAAAAAAAAGAAGCCTAAATCAAAAGTTTCCTTACTAGTTTTTCTCTCTAAAATTAATGTAATTTCAAAATTTACATAGAATTTTTTTAAAACGTTTTCAACATATCCAAGATTTGACCTTATTATTTGAATAGAATTATTAAAAAAATAATAATAATAATCCGATAGTCCTGGCTAGGACTTTCGTGTGAGATCAGTACTCAAATTATTTTTTTCAAGTGATGATCAATTTGTCAATAGTTAACCATAATCACGTCTAGACATAAATTATCTTGATAACATGATTCACAAGTATGTGCGTGTGTATACACACAAACACACACACACACACATGTATTCCGTGCTGAAACATGGGAATCGGCAGAATCCAATCAATGACTTGGACCTAAAGAAAATTGGACCATTGAAAATAAAGGCTTGGGCCCGACCCCATGACCCGATAAAAAAGTACCTATGCTTGTGTTGTGTATTGATTAAGACATTTTGATATCGAGAAACTTTTCAAAACTGTTATAAATACGGCCTCATTTCTTTTGTGAACTCCAACTCAAGCCATTTTACTTCAAAAACTGATCTTTTGGCTTGTATCCATCAAACTTCCGTTATGGAATTGCAATTGTCGGCAATTTCCGATCAAGTTCAAGCAATCAAGGAAATGATGTTTGCAGCAGACATCGATCCTTATTCGCTTGTCGCCCCTTCTGCTTATGACACGGCATGGTTGGCCATGCTACCTGCAGATTCCCACAAACCTTCAAAACCCATGTTCAGCAATTGCTTGAATTGGGTACTTAACAACCAAAATGAACTAGGGTTTTGGGGAGACTGTGATGGCCATGGCAACCCCACCATTGAGTGTCTTATTTCAACTCTTGCTTGTATTATTGCACTCAAGAAGTGGAACGTTGGCACCGCGATGATAAACAAAGGTATGTGTTTATATTGAGAGATTTAGTAGTAGAAAATATTCACTTAGTGGGTTATACTATGCATATTAGTCGAAGTAAAAAGTGCATATGTGTCGGAAGGACGTGAATTTAATCGGAATATGTTAGTGTATTTACTGATATCAATCACTATCATTTAAAATTAAAAAAAAAAAGTTTATACATATATATCTAGCAACTATCCCAATCAACAAAGACAGAAAATGATTCTTTTGGCAAGGTATATATAAAGAAAATGCCCTTGTAGTTACAGATACAACTTCCATTTTTAAAACTGATATATTTTCATTTTTACTTTTTTTTTTTTTTTGCTTAATATATTTTCATTTTTACTTGAATATGCATACATGGTCGCTTTTTTTTTTTTTTTTTTTTAAGAAGAATCATTTACTGTTATAAAAATAAACAAGAGTAGTGCGTAAAGTACTGATCATGTCCTATGGTAAAAGTTTCCTTCCAAATGGTACGCAAGAGTTTCATCTGAAATTTCTTTCTTTTTTTTTTTGTTTTTCCTCAATTACTCATGTAGTCAAATTGCCGCCAAAGACATGGAAATTACTAATAATATATATACTGCCACAGGATTGGCGTACATGCAATCATCAAATGCAGAGAAGCTCCTGAGAGAAGTCAAAGATCACTGTCCTCGTTGGTTTGCGATCGTTTTCCCGGGAATGCTTGAATTGTTCCAAGGAGAGCGTGATCTTAATATCGAAATTAAAGAATCTGTGGTTTCAGATATATTTTCTCACAGACAATGGATTATCGAAACGTAATTGATTAGAGTTTCTCAGACATATACATAAATATATATATTTGTGTTTGGTTTATCGGTTGAAATTAAATTTTTTGAATCGTAGTTATTTGATTTTTCAAAAACTAATTAAAATTTTTGTTTTTTTTTTTGTTAAAAGACAAAATGAGTTGAAAATATTTAATTCCAGCCTGTGAATTAAACGGGCTCTATATGTGTGTGTGTTTTTTTAGCAACTGTTCCCGCAAAGAGTAATTTAACATACCAAAAGTCGATTAGCAAATTTGGCTTACGTTGGTAAACAAATGATCGAAAATTGACAACTTTGGCTTACGTTGGTAAACAAATGATTGGTTGATGACTTTCAAAATCAATCAATAACATACCAAAAGTCGACTAACAATTTATGAAAGTCAATTATTATTTTTTTAACATACCATTCTAATTTAAGAAAGTCAAGTTTTGTTTTTTACTTTTGTTTCTTCATGTTTTGTATTATTGTCGGATCTCATTTTGTGGTCTTTAGGCTTTTGGCTTGTTTCCTTTTTGGAT